>WNGS01004374.1:17556124-17566171 GCA_020271785.1 Procambarus virginalis
TGGTTTAGACTCAGGTTTAATCTTATCATGAGTCTTCAACCTGTTAACCGTTATTCTCAGCCCCTCGAATATTTGTTCGAGAGTGAGAAACTCGGTTTATGTAGTGTGAGCAATTTCTGCTAAGATATTTCGAGGCAATTTCCTCTGCAAAAGTAACTTGATTGACCATTCTGAGCTGGTACATCAACTTTAGTACCAGGCCTTCACTAGAGACTCTACTTCTAGCTGAAGCTTTGAAGTGAGTCTGGTCTGTACTTGGTGCATTCAGATCCAGCAACTGGTAATAAAGGTTAGGTATACTCAACTCCTTCCTGTGTGCAGCAATAGTGAACTTAGCAGTTTATAGCTCCTCATAATTACTCTCAGTGAGAGCTAGGTATTTATGACCTTTTTAGCCTCCCCTTTGAGAAGACTAATCAGATATGAGAATTAAAAATCCTATCAAGAGAAGATTTCTTATGTATATGAACTTCAAATGAAGTCCAAAATGTGTCCCATTTTCTTCATCCAGCCCTGAAAATGTAGGTAAGTCTAAAGTAGGTAGACGAACCACAGGTAATGATTACTGGATTGAGACATAGTATTATTTGTATTAGATTGTGTTGTTTTACAGTATTGCATAGTAGTATAGTAGTAGGCATCCGTCAATCCCGTGGGGTATGGAGTTGTGCCCTGGGTGTCTAGTTGTTGTAGTCTAGTTGGATGCAGCGCCTGCTGTGGCTGTGAAGGCCAACCGAGAATGACAGTCTCGACTGCAGCGAGCGCAGATAAACGCCGAAGCGGGTGCGTCTGACAGTGGTCGAGACCTCCTCTGAAGTCTATTATCCTCCGCCTGCCTCTTCAGTTCATCCTCGAATTGCTGGAGTCCCTTCTGCACTTTATATCTCCAGGCAGATCTGTCCGCAGCTGCTGCCTCCCAAGTGTTGATGTCGATGTTCATCTGCTTGAGGTCGCGTTTGCAGGCATCTTTGAAACGCAGCTGAGGTCTTCTGGTAGGTCTCCTTCCTGATGCCAGTTCTCCATACAAGAGGTCCTTCAGTATGCGGCCATCGACCATGCGTGAGACATGTCCCAGCCATCGCATGCGTCTCTGTTTCAGGAGAGTGAACATTGAAGGGACTCCTGTTTCTCGAGTACAGTGTTGTTGGTGACGTGGTCTTTCCATGTGATGTCAAGGATGCGTCTCAGGTTCCGCATGTGAAAGGTATTAAGCCATTTCTCCGGGCGAGAGTGCAGGGTCCAGGATTCCGAGCCGTAGAGAAGTGTACTCACCACACATGCCATGTAGACTTGTGCATTGGTGTGCACTGTCAGTTTGGCATTTTCCCAAACGCGCTTTGTGAGCCTGGCCAGTGTTGTTGCGGCCTTCCCGATATGCCTGTTGAGCTCAGTGTCCAGGGAAAGGGTGTCTGAGATTGTGGAGCCCAGGTACACAAACTCGTGAACTGCCTCCAGCACATAGTCTGCTATATTTATACAGGGTAGCTCATTGACATCTTGTCCCATCACCTGTGTCTTCTTCAGGCTGATTGTCAGGCCGAATGCAGAACAGGCTGCGGCAAAGCGGTTGAGTAGCTGCTGCAGGCCTTCTGCTGTGTGTGTGGTGATCGCTGCGTCGTCGGCGAAGAGGAACTCCCTGAGGATTCGCATTTGTACTTTTGTCTTTGCTCGGAGTCTGGATAGATTATACAGCTTTCCATCAGATCTTGTACAGGGATAGATGCCTTCTGTCGTTGTTCCAAAAGCATGCTTGACGAGGATCGCGAAGAAGATGCCGAACAGGGTTGGAGCAAGAACACACCCCTATTTAACACCACTGTTAATGTTGAATGGTTCAGAAGTTGAGCCGTCGTACACGACTGTCCCCTTCATGTGCTTGTGGAACGATTGTATCATGCTGAGTAGGATGGGTGGACAGCCAATTTTGGCCAAGATCTTGAAGAGTCCGTCCCTACTCACGAGGTCGAAGGCCTTTGTAAGGTCAATGAAGGCAATGTACAAGGCTTTTCTATGCTCCCTGCACTTTTCTTGAAGCTGTCTCAGGGAGAACACCATGTCAGTGGTCGACCTCTCTGCTCGGAAACCACACTGTGACTCGGGGTACACTCTTTCGGCAAGAATCTGAAGCCTGACCAAAACGACCCTAGCGAATAGTTTGCCAACGACGCTGAGGAGGGAGATGCCGCGATAGTTGTTTACATCGCTTCTGTCACCTTTATTTTTGTAGAGAGTGATGATGTTTGCATCTCTCATGTCTTGTGGCACCGAGCCATCCCTCCAGCATTGGCACAGAAGTTCATGAAGCTCAAATTTAAGTGTTCCACGAGCGCACTTGAGAACTTCAGGCGGAATCCCGTCGTCTCCTGGGGCCTTCCCTGAGGAAAGTGAATCCAGTGCTTTCTCAACTTTTCCACAGTTGGTTCAAGATCAAGTTCTTCCATGATGGGCAGGCATTCAATTGCATCCAAAGCCTCTACGCTGACCAAGTTCTCTCTGGAGTAGAGTTCGGAGTAATGTTCCACCCAGCGATTCATCTGTTGATCACGGTCTTTAATGATCTCTCCAGTGACAGACTTTAGAGGAGCCGTCCGGTTTTGTGTAGGGCCTGTTGCCTGTTTGATTCCTTCGTACATGCCTCTTATGTTGCCGACAGTGGCCGCAGTCTGGATGCTGGAACAGAGTCGAAGCCAGTAATCGTTAGCACAACGCCTCGCAGTTTGTTGAACTCTACTGCGGGCAATACGGAGGGCCTGTAAGTTCCTTCTTGAGGGCAGGTTCTTGTAGGATGAGAGAGCTCGTCTCTTTTCCTCTATGAGGGGTAACAGTTCTTCTGTACTGGCCTCGAACCAGTCTGCTGACTTGTTCTGTCTCTTACCGAAGGTGAACATGGCAGTGTTGAAAATAGTTCCCCTGAGATGTAACCACCTCTCACTTGTGCTATCGCAGGGTGGTACAGGAAGGGCATTTACCAGCGCAGCAGTGAATTCCTCCACCTTGTGAAGGTCACGGGTCTTGTTTACGTTAATGCGTGGTCTTCTCTCCTTCTTTGCTCTGTGGATTTTCCGGGGCTGGAACTTTACTCTGCAAACGACGAAAGAGTGGTCGGTTTCGCAATCGGCACTCTGAAAGCTGCGGGTAAGTTTGACATTTCTCAGATTGTTACGCCCCGTAAGCACCAGGTCGAGTTGGTGCCAATGCTTAGACCTGGAATGTCTCCAGGAAACCTTATGCTGGGGCTTGGTGTCGAAGAAGGAATTGGTGATGCAGAGATCATGACGGCAGCAGAACTCCAGGAGGCGCTGCCCACTCTCATTCATCTTCCCAAATCCATGGCCCAGGCAGGAAGGCCAAGAGCTGTTGTCAGAACCAACTCTTGCATTAAAGTCTCTCAGGAGGAAGACTGGCTCTTGGTGAGGTATGTCTCTGAGAGCTAGGCCGAGGTCATCATAGAACATGTCCTTCGCTTCGGTAGAGGAGATCAATGTTGGTGCATAGGCATTGATGAGGCTGGCCATTCCTACTGTTGTATGAAGCTGAAGTTTGATGATCCTTGAAGACCCCTCCATAGGCGGTACTATGGACCCTAGCAACCTATACCTGATGGCAAAACCAACGCCATGCTCCTTTACCTCTTCTTGTGGTTTGCCCTGCCAGTAGAAGGTAAAGTCCTTCTCCCGTATGCTGCCAGTTGCCGGCAGACGTGTCTCCTGCAGGGCGACTATGTCCATCTGGAGTCTGCGCAGTTCATTGTTGATCACATCTGTCTTGCGGGCGTCGTTCACTTCCAGTAGATCTTCCGAGAGACCTGGTGTCATGGTCCTTACATTCCATGTGCCCATTTCGAGAGCTGGGTGGCTCTGTGTTTGTTTTCTTTTGCCTGGTGCATGAGCTGACGATCCGTTTATTTGATTGTGGCTTAAGCCCCACGCACCCAGTGGAGAAGGCGGACCGTGGCGGGACAGCACCTTATTGGCTGGGGGCTGCCCAGCTTGAGGCGGGCAGCAGCTGTCCTATGAAATCGGATGATTTCTCCCAACCGACGGAAGCAACCCCTGGCGCCTTACTCTACGCAAATTGAGTGGTAGACTTATCACCGGTAACTGTCACTTCCCATGTTGAGCCATCGCCAAGGCGATGCTGGAGTGTCCTTTCCAGGGCACAGGCCTGGGCAGTAATTATGGAGGATCAGCTGTTGCCCATGCAACAGATCCACCTTCTCCATGCCACCGATGTGATCCAAGGGAAGGGCAGGCGCCGATACGCTTGGCACCAGTGTCGTCGCAGGAGTTGCCAGAATGTAGCTGTAAACAGCTGCAAACTGCCTTAGGGACTCCGACCGCGGATTTTTCCTCAGGGTTGACACCCGAAGTCTTTCCCATGAGTGGGTTTAGCCACAAGACAGCAGAGGTATGAATTCGGGGTTTTCCTTCCCCTAGATGGGCTGCCTTTCCAGGCTAACGAGTCCGATCTGCCCGAAGCAACTGGTTTTAAGGCGCCAGAGACCCGCCTTCGCCCCTTTTCCTGTTGGTAGAAGCAGTTTTGCCAGGTCTAGAGGCTAAGCCACACGTGCAGGCCAGGAGCTGGACTTGGTTGTCAGAGGCTATTTGAGACGCACGCCATCAGGGGCACTTTACAGGCTGTGGGAGCTTATCTCCACAACCCTTCCCCCTGGCTGTAACAAACCTTGGAACCATATTGCATAGTCCATCAAGTACATATTGTACATATTGTGACAGTTACCGGTGATAAGTCTACCACTCAATTGGCGTAGAGTAAGGCGCCAGGGGTTGCTGGCGCAACCATATACTGTAACCACAAACCACAAACCACAAACAACCACATATAACCACAAACTGAACTATGTACATAGTACATAGTACATATTGCATAGTACATCAAGTTTATCTTGAGTCTCATCTTCATACTGGGAAATATCTGTTATAATTTTATCTATTTCCTCAGGATCAGTTTCAGTGGCATTCAGTGAGTTGAGATAAGACTGGATTGCAGATCTAACTTGATCAAATTTGAGATCAGCTACTCTCACTGATGTTTCTAGTTGATTGTAATCAATGGGAGTTGCTTTAGACAAGGTATCAGACTTATTAATTAGTCTAGTTAAATGACCTTTGAGGCCAATATAGGTTCTCCTTAATTGTTCAGGAGTAGCCATGTTGGCTTTTAGTCCAAGTTTCATAGGACTTGAATAAGTATTACTAATGAAGCTGGGGTACTTGCTCATTAGTTGACAAGTAATATTGAGTATAGCCTAAATTAATTCTGGCTAAATTAAACTCTACCTCACTTGAGGTAAAATGTACCAACCTAACAATAAGTAGCTAAAGATTTTGAGCAGTGCTTGAACTTCACCATTAACTTTCTTCCGGCTAGCTCATCTTTATCACCATTAGGTGTAATGGTGATCATTCAGCAGCACTCAAAATGCATACACACAAATAATGAGTACACAAATAATTAATATGGATATACTCTAATCAGAGTTACCATAAAGTTTGAATCCCACCCTTGATAGGGTCAGCACAAGAATGTATAATGTATGCACTATTAACTAGTTCAAGACTAGTTGTAAGAATTTCTACCTAAGAAACTACGAATTTATTTAGTCTGCATTTGTGCCAAATTCAGCACAATCACAGCCTAAATTCCTACCTAATAAAGGTTGGCATAGATTAATTTGTGGTGCAATAATGTGAATATATAGTTGTGCTGTGTTTTTGGGTTTTTCAGATTTTATAGTTTATATAAAGGTGCACTTGCACACACAGGTGAAAATACAATTATGTTCAATTAATTTTGCTTGCCAGCCACAGCCTTTTATGGTGGTTGATTGTGTTGGTCAATTTGTCAACTACATGTGACCTAGACTCACCTGACAGGTGTACACCATCTCTTGCCAGGTTTTGCCTGTATGGTCTGGCTGTAAATTGAATGTAAGTGGCATCAAATCGTACTCTCTTCCTCAGCCTAAAGTTTATATATTTGGCAGCTCTTTGGTAATATTCTGGACTCACTCCCCAACGATTATTATTGCTCAGTTGGCGAGGTTCCACCAATGTGAACACTACTGAATTGCTAACAAGTTTAAATGAGGAAATTATTGTTTTAAGGTGATTAATTACCTCAGCTGGGTGTCGAGTAGGATGGATATCATTACTACCTAAATAAATAATAGTTAGATGGTGAGGCCACTCTAACGCAGGTGTTAATGTGGAATTATTATAGAAGTTATGAGCTGTTGCTCCTGGTGACCTGAAGATTCTTACCTCAGTGTGAGGTATAGGTCTGAGTGTTGTGGGTAATTGACTGTGTCCCACGAGTGCTACTTTATACATGAGGTATAAGCAGCAAATAAATTGGTGTGAATTAGGCTAACCTATGTGGTACACTGCCGGTAGCCACAATTAATAAAATGTGGTTAGTGTAGACTACTTCACACTGTGATTAGTTATGACTAATTAGTAATGTTAATTGGTATGTATCCGGTTCGTTAAGGACCATAATGTTGGGTATCTGGGGCTTGAACTCATATATTAAATTATATGATTATTATGTTTAAATAAATCGAAGGACCACCCACTTTTGAGAAAAGAGGGAAAACGAATAATAGTGATCATTAGAATGACACTAGAGAACCAGTGTCTATGGATATAATTAAAGGAATAATCACTTGAAACTAATGAATAGACTGTATTATTAATTAAAGTCAAAGCCTCAAATATCAACATTGGGGGGGTATTTCTAGAAGTTCATATATATCTAGGAACCAGTGTGGTTCGTCACTAGTTCATTGTTGAGTTAATACCATAAAATCTAAACTAAAATAGATTCAAGACTATGATAACTCAAATAATGAATATTAAAGAATATGAGTTATTGAGAAACAGTAAAGCAAAACACATGAATTACCAAATCATCATTTCTGGCAATAATTTATTCAATGTAAAGATCCTATATGAATTATATGGAAATCAGTAATAATGTAAGCTAAATTTATACGAAATGGGAGTCTTAGCTGTAAGACGATTTCTGTAACGCCATTCCGTCATTTGTCCTCGTGGTCACAGGATCCCAATAAAGAAAGAACCTGAGGTGAATATCACGAATGATGAGAAACAACTTGTTGACTCCTCGTATACACGCTGAAATCAGAGAAATTTAAGTAGCATTTGATTAGGCTACGATTTATTTCAAATATTCATGAAAACGGAGAAATTGTTGAAATTCAACTAACGTTGTGTATTAGGTATCCTTGCTGTATAACGACAGACTACTCGCAAATATACAACCCAAAATGTTGCATCAAAATGAGAAATATACTTAACATGAGCCTATCAAATACTGAGGTCTGCCGAAATCGCGTCAGTCAGTCCCACGCGTCCACTGCTGTGTACGTGTAATTACGGGTCGTGGCTTCAATTGTTGACGCGTTATTAACTGGCCGGGCACTATAGAACACGGGGATTAGTAATTGTTAACTGTTAACCGAGTATCAACGTAATTCTCGTCGATAAAAGCTCCTCAGTCACTACTACGTGTCTTGCCACTCTTCACGCCAGGGATGCCTGTGTTTAATGGCGTCCGCCTTTTCTCAACCCGTCTCTCGTATTCACCACAGAAATTATTAATCACGAACAATTCTTTTCTGCGCAATTATGGATGCAATACGTTAACGAGAACTGGGTTGCAATTATAGGGACTTAAATATTATCATATTCTCGTTTAATGGTCTTAAACAAGAAATGGAGATGATTTTTATTCTCTATAGCATTCGCACGTAACAGATAAAACTGCTACTTGATAACAATTTCAGTTAATAACTCTCGGTTTTAGATTATCGGGAGTCATATTATCCGTAGATAATTATTTCACGGAATACTGATAATTTTAGAGAACCACATTCAATTCTCTAACACATTGGTAATAAACGTGTCTAACTAGACATTATCCGACGCAATGTTGCTACTCGATTTCATGAGAATTCTAGCACTAAGACACAGATGAAACTGTATAATTTATGTTGACACTACCGTTAGTGAGATTAATAACTACTGTAGTTAGTATATAATGATGATGATTTATTATAATACAATAGTAGTTTATTAGTGTTCGAAATTTCCAACAATAGTGGTATTTTCAACCGATAATAATTAATTACAGGCTCATATAACAACTGTTCATATTGGTCGAGATCTCTTGTCAGTTGGCGTTTACGTGCTACTAAAGACCGCTTTGCTTTCTGTGGATTAGTCATATTGACTTGTTAATTGGATAGTACTGGCTCATAAATTGTGAGCAAGTACTGATGGTAGCCTAGGGTAAAATTCTCCACTCACTATAGGCTATAATCCTACCTCTTCTAGAGGTTAGCACTTAAAATTTATATACATTGTATATATATAATCATTCACAATAATGATTTGAGTGATAAACCAGTTTCACTGGAAGTACCTATAGGCTAGCTCTTCAGTTATCACCCTAGGATGGTATAGACACTAATTAATCACTCAAAGGTGTAATGATCATAAGTAAATTATTATATATACACAACTCAACTCGAGCTGATAACAATTACACTCAAAATAGGGTCTGCACCATTCATTAATGGTGCTAGGTTGTTCAATATAGTATAACTAGACTATGGTAATAATGGGACTAGGATGAACAATAAATAGTTCAACTAGTCAATGGTAATAGGGGACTAGGTTATCTATAAACACTAGTCAATGTATATCCTACCCTGTTGTGGGTTGGCAATTAGTAAATATTATATTGTGAAACTAGTGCAATATATATTAAATAATTCTCTATTTTGGAGAAATAATATATACTATTATTGATGATAGCCTCTATGAAACTTCTAATATTATCTAGAAGTATTAAATATTATTAGTGACCTCGTGAAATTAACATCACAAAATTTAATCTCTCGCGAAATTAACACCACAAAATTCGTGAATAATCTTGCGAGGGCACAGCCCTAATTTGGCTGGCTTTAAAATAAGCACTGTCACGCATCTCTAGTGTGAAAGTTCTTGTTATCCAACCTGTCATTTTTCTTGCAGTTGTGACGGCTACTTTATTGTGTTCTTTAAAGGTAAGGTCTTCCGACATGAGTACACCCAGATCCTTTACATTGCCTTTTCGTTCTATGTTATGATTGCCTGAGTTTTGTACGTGGTTTCAGTTTTTATATTTCATTTTTTCCATAGCGCATGAGCTGGAACTTGTCTTCGTTAAACACCATATTATTTTCTGTAGCCCATAGAAAGACCTGATCTACATCTGACTGGAGGTTCGCCGTGTCCTCTATGTTGCCTACTCTCATGAAGATCCTAGTGTCATCTGCAAAGGATGATACAGTGCTATAGGTTGTGTTCTTGTCTATGTCCGATATAAGGATGAGAAAAAGTACTAGAGCAAGCACAGTACCCTGGGGGACTGAGCTCTTAACGGTTGACGGGTTGGATTTTATTTTGTTGACTATTACACATTGGGTTCTGTTGGTCAGGAAATTGTAGATCCATCTGCCTACTTTCCGGTAATTCCTTTTGAGCGCATTTTATGGGCAATAACACCATGGTCACATTTATCAAAAGCTTTTGCAAAATCTGTGTAAATTACATCAGCGTTTTGTTTGTCTTCCATAGCATCTAATGCCATATCATAGTGGTCCAGCAACTGCGACAGGCAAGAGCGCCCTGTTCTGAAACCATGTTGTCCGGGGTTATGGAGATGCTGTGATTTCATGTATTTTGTGATCTTACTTCTTAGCACTCTCTCAAAAATTTTTATGATGTGGATGTTAGTGCTATCGGTCTGTAATTTTTTGCTCTGCCTTATTCCTCCTTTATGAAGTGGTGCTATCTCTGCTGTTTTTAGTATATCAGGAATAACGCCAGTATCTAGGCTTTGTCTCCACAGAATGTGAAGGGCCTGCGATAGTGGTTTTTACAGGTTTGATGGAATATGGAGTTCCAAGAATCCGGGCCTGGTGCGGAGTGCATAGGGCATACTGTTTATGGCTCT
>WNGS01004374.1:17568945-17604045 GCA_020271785.1 Procambarus virginalis
GCTTTAGATGTGAGTAAATTGATTTCTGCACTATTGACTAAGTAGGCTGCAGCGCCATACGCTTTGCCAGAGGCATCGCAAAAAACGTGCAAATTTGTGGGTAAGTTTTTGTCCTGAAGCATTACGAGGAAATTTGAAAACACCTAATTGATTGAAATCCGTTGCGAGTATTTGCCATTTATCTTGCAACTCAATTGGCAACGGATCATCCATCCCATAGTTTTCTGCCAGCATTCCTGCATTAGGAGTTTGCCCCTTATTATAGGACTAAGTAAGCCTAAAGGGTCAATGGTTGACTGACATATGAGAGTAATTTTCTCATGGTAAGGGATGAATTATTGGGTTGTACTGACTTGACATTCATCTCGTCAGTACCTGTATTCCATTCCACGCCCAGAACTTTTAATTGATTAGGCACCTGATGACCCAGAAATTCTTTCTCGATTATCTGGTTTAATGATTATTGTTTGAGGCCCATGATTGTAATGGCATATTGGCTCCTAATAACTCACGGTTAGCCACATGGTAAACTTTCTACCAATTTGGATTTGTCATTTGTAGTTCCCTGGAAATTATCGACATACAAGTTATCACTGATCTCTGTTTTATGAGGGCTATTTGACTTCCTCAAATGTGTATCTAATGTGGCTTGAAGTAGAAACGGGGAGGAAGTCGCTCCGAATAGCACAGAGGCAAACCGGTAGGTTATGACGTCACTGTTAGGATCCAGTGGGTCCTTAATCCAGAGAAATTTGGTGTAATTGCGATCCTCCTCTTGCAAGCCTACTCTAAGGAAAGCTTTACTGATATCAGCGGTATAAGCGAAAATACCAGTGCGGAATCGTAACAATACATCATGTAGCCTTTGTGTCAGGCTAGGTCCAGTTTGGAGACATTCATTCAAGGACACGTTGTTTGCCTTCACTTTGGCACTACAGTTGAAGACAATACGTATTAGCGTTGTCAATGAATCTTTCACCACAGCGTGATGGGGTAAATAGTGACCTGTTTCTCGGTCATCATTATCAACAACTTCGATAAATTTACTATTGAGTTGTTGTTGAATTAACTGATGATACATGTTCAATTTGTCTGGCTGTTTCTTCAGCCGTATTAATTGTGACTGTAATTGAGAGGCTGCCATGAAATAATTAACTGGAAGTTGTGGATGATTCAACTTCCATGGCAATCTCACCCAGTATTGTTTGTCTTTATAGACAACTGTTTCCAGATATTGCTGGTAAGTTCACGTATCATCAGGGCTTGGTTGTTCAGGGACAATACCTAAAGTGTCTAGATCCCTTAGACGATATTCAGGTGGATCAGACTCATTATCTTCAGATATTTCTCCGAAATGTAGGGGTGACTGTTCCAAGCTTAGTCACGCCACTATTGTATTGTTAGATTGTTGGTTGGTTGATGCTGTTCTTTGTTGGAAAAGCACTGGTCCAGTAAGCAATTTGCCTCCAGGAGATGACAACAAATTCATTCCGTGTTGTCTGGTGCATCCCGTTATAAATTTATAATAATGGTCAGCGCCTATAAGTATACCAACATCTGTGAGGCAGTCAGAATTTATTTTGTAATCTGCTAGCCTCATGCGGTTTCGTTTAAGATATCTCGCAGTGCGAGCTAGTCCTGTGACCAGCAGGTCTGAAGGATGTTTATCTACTGCTACCGCTTGTATTGGACTAGTGGAAGATCTAAGTCTCACTAACACCTTGACTGCTTGGTATTCACGAGGTCCACTATTAGTCAAGAACCTAGAAATATTCAGTCTCACACTTTTGGCAGGTTTTAATCTTAACTGCTCGACTAATTGTTGTGTGACGAAGGTTTTCTGTGATCCTTGATCAAAGAGACCTCTAGTGTTAACTCTAGACTTCCTATCAATTAATTTGAGTTGAGCTGTAGGCAGAGTATTATTATTGCCTGACTCAGTAGCAAGTACATTTATTTCTTGATGTACCTTGCAATATTGTACTGTGGTAGGATTCATAGAATTCTCCCTAGGTGTCACAGATTGTGTAGAAGTTTTTCTACATAAGGCATAATGATATACACCTTTGTTGCATCTACTGCATAACCATAGCTGCACTACACATTTACTGGGATCATGAGAACCCATGCACTTGGTGCATCTGTGTAATTCTTGTAGGCGTTTAATCCTGGTATTAAAGTTAGGATAAACAGTGCATTTGTAGGTGACATGTTCTTGATCACAGAACAGACACTTTCTCTGGCTGAATTTGTCCTTTTAGTAGACCTATCAGTTGTAACGTCAGAGGGAGATACAGAATAAATACCTACACTACCACTCCTTTTTCCAGCGGATGGAGTAGTCTTAGGTTTGAATTTATTGGACTTATTCAAAGTCGATTTGGTTTTGACTGATTTGTCAATGTTAGGTGGTTTAGACTCAGGTTTAATCTTATCATGAGTCTTCAACCTGTTAACCGTTATTCTCAGCCCCTCGAATATTTGTTCGAGAGTGAGAAACTCGGTTTTATAGTGTGAGCAGATTTCTGCTAAGATATTTCGAGGCAATTTCCTCTGCAAAAGTAACTTGATTGACCATTCTGAGGCTGGTACATCAACTTTAGTACCTAAGGCCTTCACTAGAGACTCTACTTCTAGCCTGAAGCTTTGAAGTGAGTCTGGTCTGTTACTTGGTGCATTCAGATCCAGCAACTGGTAATAAAGGTTAGGTATACTCAACTCCTTGTTGCAATAGTTGAACTTTAGCAGTTTTATAGCTTCCTCATAATTACTCTCAGTGAGAGCTAGGTTATTTATGACCTTTTTAGCCTCCCCTTTGAGAAGACTAATCAGATATGAGAATTTAAAAATCCTATCAAGAGAAGATTTCTTATGTATATGAACTTCAAATGAAGTCCAAAATGTGTCCCAATTTTCTTCATCCAGCCCTGAAAATGTAGGTAAGTCTAAAGTAGGTAGACGAACCACAGGTAATTGATTACTGGATTGAGACATAGTATTATTTGTATTAGATTGATGTTGTTTTACAGTATTGCATAGTAGTAGTAGTAGTAGGCATCCGTCAATCCCGTGGGGTTATGGAGTTGTGCCCTGGGTGTCAAGTTGTTGTAGTCTAGTTGGATGCAGCGCCTGCTGTGGCTGTGAAGGCCAACCCGAGAATGACAGTCTCGACTGCAGCGAGCGCAGACAAACGCCGAAGCGGGTGCGTCTGACAGTGGTCGAGACCTCCTCTGAAGTCTATTATCCTCCGCCTGCCTCTTCAGTTCATCCTCGAATTGCTGGAGTCCCATCTGCACTTTATATCTCCAGGCAGATCTGTCCGCAGCTGCTGCCTCCCAAGTGTTGATGTCGATGTTCATCTGCTTGAGGTCGCGTTTGCAGGCATCTTTGAAACGCAGCTGAGGTCTTCTGGTAGGTCTCCTTCCTGATGCCAGTTCTCCATACAAGAGGTCCTTCAGTATGCGGCCATCGACCATGCGTGAGACATGTCCCAGCCATCGCATGCGTCTCTGTTTCAGGAGAGTGAACATTGAAGGGACTCCTGTTTTCTCGAGTACAGTGTTGTTGGTGACGTGGTCTTTCCATGTGATGTCAAGGATGCGTCTCAGGTTCCGCATGTGAAAGGTATTAAGCCATTTCTCCGGGCGAGAGTGCAGGGTCCAGGATTCCGAGCCGTAGAGAAGTGTACTCACCACACATGCCATGTAGACTTGTGCATTGGTGTGCACTGTCAGTTTGGCATTTTCCCAAACGCGCTTTGTGAGCCTGGCCAGTGTTGTTGCGGCCTTCCCGATATGCCTGTTGAGCTCAGTGTCCAGGGAAAGGGTGTCTGAGATTGTGGAGCCCAGGTACACAAACTCGTGAACTGCCTTCAGCACATAGTCTGCTATATTTATACAGGGTAGCTCATTGACATCTTGTCCCATCACCTGTGTCTTCATCAGGCTGATTGTCAGGCCGAATGCAGAACAGGCTGCGGCAAAGCGGTTGAGTAGCTGCTGCAGGCCTTCTGCTGTGTGTGTGGTGATCGCTGCGTCGTCGGCGAAGAGGAACTCCCTGAGGATTCGCATTTGTACTTTTGTCTTTGCTCGGAGTCTGGATAGATTATACAGCTTTCCATCAGATCTTGTACGGGATAGATGCCTTCTGTCGTTGTTCCAAAAGCATGCTTGACGAGGATCGCGAAGAAGATGCCGAACAGGGTTGGAGCAAGAACACACCCCTGTTTAACACCACTGTTAATGTTGAATGGTTCAGAAGTTGAGCCGTCGTACACGACTGTCCCCTTCATGTGCTTGTGGAACGATTGTATCATGCTGAGTAGGATGGGTGGACAGCCAATTTTGGCCAAGATCTTGAAGAGTCCGTCCCTACTCACGAGGTCGAAGGCCTTTGTAAGGTCAATGAAGGCAATGTACAAGGCTTTTCTCTGCTCCCTGCACTTTTCTTGAAGCTGTCTCAGGGAGAACACCATGTCAGTGGTCGACCTCTCTGCTCGGAAACCACACTGTGACTCGGGGTACACTCTTTCGGCAAGAATCTGAAGCCTGACCAAAACGACCCTAGCGAATAGTTTGCCAACGACGCTGAGGAGGGAGATGCCGCGATAGTTGTTTACATCGCTTCTGTCACCTTTATTTTTGTAGAGAGTGATGATGTTTGCATCTCTCATGTCTTGTGGCACCGAGCCCTCCCTCCAGCATTGGCACAGAAGTTCATGAAGCTCAAATTTAAGTGTTCCACGAGCGCACTTGAGAACTTCAGGCGGAATCTCGTCGTCTCCTGGGGCCTTCCCTGAGGAAAGTGAATCCAGTGCTTTCTCAACTTTTTCCACAGTTGGTTCAAGATCAAGTTCTTCCATGATGGGCAGGCATTCAATTGCATCCAAAGCCTCTACGCTGACCAAGTTCTCTCTGGAGTAGAGTTCGGAGTAATGTTCCACCCAGCGATTCATCTGTTGATCACGGTCTTTAATGATCTCTCCAGTGGCAGACTTTAGAGGAGCCGTCCGGTTTTGTGTAGGGCCTGTTGCCTGTTTGATTCCTTCGTACATGCCTCTTATGTTGCCGACAGTGGCCGCAGTCTGGATGCTGGAACAGAGTCGAAGCCAGTAATCGTTAGCACAACGCCTCGCAGTTTGTTGAACTCTACTGCGGGCAATACGGAGGGCCTGTAGGTTCCTTCTTGAGGGCAGGTTCTTGTAGGATGAGAGAGCTCGTCTCTTTTCCTCTATGAGGGGTAACAGTTCCTCTGCACTGGCCTCGAACCAGTCTGCTGACTTGTTCTGTCTCTTACCGAAGGTGGACATGGCAGTGTTGAAAATAGTGCCCCTGAGATGTAACCACCTCTCACTTGCGCTATCGCAGGGTGGTACAGGAAGGGCATTTACCAGCGCTGCAGTGAATTCCTCCACCTTGTGAAGGTCACGGGTCTTGTTTACGTTAATGCGTGGTCTTCCCTCCTTCTTTGCTCTGTGGATTTTCCGGGGCTGGAACTTTACTCTGCAAACGACGAGAGAGTGGTCGGTGTCGCAATCTGCGCTCTGGAAGCTGCGGGTCAGTTTGACATTTCTCAGATTGTTACGCCCCGTAAGCACCAGGTCGAGTTGGTGCCAATGCTTAGACCTGGGATGTCTCCAGGAAACCTTATGCTGGGGCTTGGTGTCGAAGAAGGAATTGGTGATGCAGAGATCATGACGGCAGCAGAACTCCAGGAGGCGCTGCCCACTCTCATTCATCTTCCCAAATCCAAACTGGCCCAGGCAGGAAGGCCAAGAGCTGTGGTCAGAACCAACTCTTGCATTAAAGTCTCCCAGGAGGAAGACTGGCTCTTGGTGAGGTATGTCTCTGAGAGCTAGGCCGAGGTCATCATAGAACTTGTCCTTCGCTTCGGTAGAGGAGGTCAATGTTGGTGCATAGGCATTGATGAGGCTGACCATTCCTACTGCTGTATGAAGCTGAAGTTTGATGATCCTTGAAGACCCCTCCATAGGCGGTACTATGGACCCTAACAACCTGTTCCTGATGGCAAAACCAACGCCATGCTCCCTTACCTCTTCTTGTGGTTTGCCCTGCCAGTAGAAGGTAAAGTCCTTCTCCCGTATGCTGCCAGTTGCCGGCAGACGTGTCTCCTGCAGGGCGACTATGTCCATCTGGAGTCTGCGCAGTTCATTGTTGATCACAGCTGTCTTGCGGGCGTCGTTCACTTCCAGTAGATCTTCCGAGAGACCCGGTGTCATGGTCCTTACATTCCATGTGCCCAGTTTGAGAGCTGGGTGGCTCTGTGTTTGTTTTCTTTTGCCTGGTGCATGAGTTGACGATCCGCTTATTGGATTGTGGCCTAAGCCCCACGCACCCAGTGGAGCAGGCGGACCGTGGCGGGACAGCACCTTATTGGCTGGGGGCTGCCCAGCTTGAGGCGGGCGGTAGCTGTCCTATGAAATCGGATGATTTCTCCCACCGACGGAAGCAACCCCTGGCGCCTTACTCTACGCCAATTGAGTGGTAGACTTATCACCGGTAACTGTCACTTCCCGTGTTGAGCCATCGCCAAGGCGATGCTGGAGTGTCCTCTCCAGGGCACAGGCCTGGGCAGTAATTATGGAGGATCAGCTGTTGCCCATGCAACAGATCCACCCTCTCCACGCCACCGATGTGATCCAAGGGAAGGGCAGGCGCCGATACGCTTGGCACCAGTGTCGTCGCAGGAGTTGCCAGAATGTAGCTGTAAACAGCTGCAAACTGCCTTAGGGACTCCGACCCGGATTTTTCCTCAGGGTTGACTCCCGAAGTCTTTCCCATGAGTGGGTTTAGCCACAAGACAGCAGAGGTTTGAATTCGGGGTTTTCCTTCCCCTAGATGGGCTGCCTTTCCAGGCTAACGAGTCCCATCTGCCCGAAGCAACTGGTTTTAAGGCGCCAGAGACCCGCCTTCGCCCCTTTTCCTGTTGGTAGAAGCAGTTTTGCCAGGCCTAGAGGCTAAGCCACACGTGCAGGCCAGGAGCTGGACTTGGTTGTCAGAGGCTATTTGAGACGCACGCCATCAGGGGCACTTTACAGGCTGTGGGAGCTTATCTCCACAACCCTTCCCCCTGGCTGTAACAAACCTTGGAACCATATTGCATAGTCCATCAAGTACATATTGTACATATTGTGACAGTTACCGGTGATAAGTCTACCACTCAATTGGCGTAGAGTAAGGCGCCAGGGGTTGCTGGCGCAACCATATACTGTAACCACAAACCACAAACCACAAACAACCACATATAACCACAAACTGAACTATGTACATAGTACATAGTACATATTGCATAGTACATCAAGTTTATCTTGAGTCTCATCTTCATACTGGGAAATATCTGTTATAATTTTATCTATTTCCTCAGGATCAGTTTCAGTGGCATTCAGTGAGTTGAGATAAGACTGGATTGCAGATCTAACTTGATCAAATTTGAGATCAGCTACTCTCACTGATGTTTCTAGTTGATTGTAATCAATGGGAGTTGCTTTAGACAAGGTATCAGACTTATTAATTAGTCTAGTTAAATGACCTTTGAGGCCAATATAGGTTCTCCTTAATTGTTCAGGAGTAGCCATGTTGGCTTTTAGTCCAAGTTTCATAGGACTTGAATAAGTATTACTAATGAAGCTGGGGTACTTGCTCATTAGTTGACAAGTAATATTGAGTATAGCCTAAATTAATTCTGGCTAAATTAAACTCTACCTCACTTGAGGTAAAATGTACCAACCTAACAATAAGTAGCTAAAGATTTTGAGCAGTGCTTGAACTTCACCATTAACTTTCTTCCGGCTAGCTCATCTTTATCACCATTAGGTGTAATGGTGATCATTCAGCAGCACTCAAAATGCATACACACAAATAATGAGTACACAAATAATTAATATGGATATACTCTAATCAGAGTTACCATAAAGTTTGAATCCCACCCTTGATAGGGTCAGCACAAGAATGTATAATGTATGCACTATTAACTAGTTCAAGACTAGTTGTAAGAATTTCTACCTAAGAAACTACGAATTTATTTAGTCTGCATTTGTGCCAAATTCAGCACAATCACAGCCTAAATTCCTACCTAATAAAGGTTGGCATAGATTAATTTGTGGTGCAATAATGTGAATATATAGTTGTGCTGTGTTTTTGGGTTTTTCAGATTTTATAGTTTATATAAAGGTGCACTTGCACACACAGGTGAAAATACAATTATGTTCAATTAATTTTGCTTGCCAGCCACAGCCTTTTATGGTGGTTGATTGTGTTGGTCAATTTGTCAACTACATGTGACCTAGACTCACCTGACAGGTGTACACCATCTCTTGCCAGGTTTTGCCTGTATGGTCTGGCTGTAAATTGAATGTAAGTGGCATCAAATCGTACTCTCTTCCTCAGCCTAAAGTTTATATATTTGGCAGCTCTTTGGTAATATTCTGGACTCACTCCACAACGATTATTATTGCTCAGTTGGCAAGGTTCCACCAATGTGAACACTACTGAATTGCTAACAAGTTTAAATGAGGAAATTATTGTTTTAAGGTGATTAATTACCTCAGCTGGGTGTCGAGTAGGATGGATATCATTACTACCTAAATAAATAATAGTTAGATGGTGAGGCCACTCTAACGCAGGTGTTAATGTGGAATTATTATAGAAGTTATGAGCTGTTGCTCCTGGTGACCTGAAGATTCTTACCTCAGTGTGAGGTATAGGTCTGAGTGTTGTGGGTAATTGACTGTGTCCCACGAGTGCTACTTTATACATGAGGTATAAGCAGCAAATAAATTGGTGTGAATTAGGCTAACCTATGTGGTACACTGCCGGTAGCCACAATTAATAAAATGTGGTTAGTGTAGACTACTTCACACTGTGATTAGTTATGACTAATTAGTAATGTTAATTGGTATGTATCCGGTTCGTTAAGGACCATAATGTTGGGTATCTGGGGCTTGAACTCATATATTAAATTATATGATTATTATGTTTAAATAAATCGAAGGACCACCCACTTTTGAGAAAAGAGGGAAAACGAATAATAGTGATCATTAGAATGACACTAGAGAACCAGTGTCTATGGATATAATTAAAGGAATAATCACTTGAAACTAATGAATAGACTGTATTATTAATTAAAGTCAAAGCCTCAAATATCAACATTGGGGGGTATTTCTAGAAGTTCATATATATCTAGGAACCAGTGTGGTTCGTCACTAGTTCATTGTTGAGTTAATACCATAAAATCTAAACTAAAATAGATTCAAGACTATGATAACTCAAATAATGAATATTAAAGAATATGAGTTATTGAGAAACAGTAAAGCAAAACACATGAATTACCAAATCATCATTTCTGGCAATAATTTATTCAATGTAAAGATCCTATATGAATTATATGGAAATCAGTAATAATGTAAGCTAAATTTATACGAAATGGGAGTCTTAGCTGTAAGACGATTTCTGTAACGCCATTCCGTCATTTGTCCTCGTGGTCACAGGATCCCAATAAAGAAAGAACCTGAGGTGAATATCACGAATGATGAGAAACAACTTGTTGACTCCTCGTATACACGCTGAAATCAGAGAAATTTAAGTAGCATTTGATTAGGCTACGATTTATTTCAAATATTCATGAAAACGGAGAAATTGTTGAAATTCAACTAACGTTGTGTATTAGGTATCCTTGCTGTATAACGACAGACTACTCGCAAATATACAACCCAAAATGTTGCATCAAAATGAGAAATATACTTAACATGAGCCTATCAAATACTGAGGTCTGCCGAAATCGCGTCAGTCAGTCCCACGCGTCCACTGCTGTGTACGTGTAATTACGGGTCGTGGCTTCAATTGTTGACGCGTTATTAACTGGCCGGGCACTATAGAACACGGGGATTAGTAATTGTTAACTGTTAACCGAGTATCAACGTAATTCTCGTCGATAAAAGCTCCTCAGTCACTACTACGTGTCTTGCCACTCTTCACGCCAGGGATGCCTGTGTTTAATGGCGTCCGCCTTTTCTCAACCCGTCTCTCGTATTCACCACAGAAATTATTAATCACGAACAATTCTTTTCTGCGCAATTATGGATGCAATACGTTAACGAGAACTGGGTTGCAATTATAGGGACTTAAATATTATCATATTCTCGTTTAATGGTCTTAAACAAGAAATGGAGATGATTTTTATTCTCTATAGCATTCGCACGTAACAGATAAAACTGCTACTTGATAACAATTTCAGTTAATAACTCTCGGTTTTAGATTATCGGGAGTCATATTATCCGTAGATAATTATTACACGGAATACTGATAATTTTAGAGAACCACATTCAATTCTCTAACACATTGGTAATAAACGTGTCTAACTAGACATTATCCGACGCAATGTTGCTACTCGATTTCATGAGAATTCTAGCACTAAGACACAGATGAAACTGTATAATTTATGTTGACACTACCGTTAGTGAGATTAATAACTACTGTAGTTAGTATATAATGATGATGATTTATTATAATACAATAGTAGTTTATTAGTGTTCGAAATTTCCAACAATAGTGGTATTTTCAACCGATAATAATTAATTACAGGCTCATATAACAACTGTTCATATTGGTCGAGATCTCTTGTCAGTTGGCGTTTACGTGCTACTAAAGACCGCTTTGCTTTCTGTGGATTAGTCATATTGACTTGTTAATTGGATAGTACTGGCTCATAAATTGTGAGCAAGTACTGATGGTAGCCTAGGGTAAAATTCTCCACTCACTATAGGCTATAATCCTACCTCTTCTAGAGGTTAGCACTTAAAATTTATATACATTGTATATATATAATCATTCACAATAATGATTTGAGTGATAAACCAGTTTCACTGGAAGTACCTATAGGCTAGCTCTTCAGTTATCACCCTAGGATGGTATAGACACTAATTAATCACTCAAAGGTGTAATGATCATAAGTAAATTATTATATATACACAACTCAACTCGAGCTGATAACAATTACACTCAAAATAGGGTCTGCACCATTCATTAATGGTGCTAGGTTGTTCAATATAGTATAACTAGACTATGGTAATAATGGGACTAGGATGAACAATAAATAGTTCAACTAGTCAATGGTAATAGGGGACTAGGTTATCTATAAACACTAGTCAATGTATATCCTACCCTGTTGTGGGTTGGCAATTAGTAAATATTATATTGTGAAACTAGTGCAATATATATTAAATAATTCTCTATTTTGGAGAAATAATATATACTATTATTGATGATAGCCTCTATGAAACTTCTAATATTATCTAGAAGTATTAAATATTATTAGTGACCTCGTGAAATTAACATCACAAAATTTAATCTCTCGCGAAATTAACACCACAAAATTCGTGAATAATCTTGCGAGGGCACAGCCACTAATTTGGCTGGCTTTAAAATAAGCACTGTCACTTCACAGAATAACACCCCCCAAATCCGTGGTTGACCATGAAACCGCTAATGAGGTTGGGCTGGGCTGAGGGTCTCTTGAGTTTGCTCAAGGCTATGCTGCCGGTCTTTGATTGGCAATATATTGTTCACTAATTTATTACACTAGTTTATTAAATTGATGACAATCTAGCTCTCTAGACCATTTAGGTTCGAATGACCATATAATCTAGGTTCGAAGGACCAAATAATGTGGCAACCGACCTGTGAGATTTATATCTATTTAATTTATATGAATTTATATAGAATTTATATTTATATTAATTTATATATTTCGATAGCAATTGGTATGATGTTAAGTGGACTGTATTTCTGCAATAATCTCACAAATTAATCCTTACACTTTAGGGGGGGTTTATATTAAATTTATAAATATGCAGCCAATCAAACTACAGTATTAAACTACATATATTAGTAAATAAATTGGAGGTGCCTTATCTTATTGTACAGCAGGCTTAGTCCACCAGATATAACTATGATGTAGACACCAAATTATCCTCGTGTGAGGCTAGCTTCCATCACCCAAGTAACTGATGTACCAAGATAAATTCTTGCTTCCTCTTCTTGTTCCTGTCAAAGGGCACTAGCTGTAAGCCGGAATCCTAATATATGACAGCTATATCAGAGAAAACACTGTATATTATATATGATAAGGACCAAGGCTTAATTACCTGTGTTGAGTCGATCGTTCGTATTCTAACCGGAATTAATCATATCTACCTAACATTACTGGCCAATAATGACTTAGATAAGATTTCGGAAAGACTCTTCCCTTGTGGCTGTTGACAGCGTGTTGATGATGGTAGAACACTTTGATCTCCATAACACTTCGTCCAAGAGAAAAAATAAAAGCTGAGCTCACTCCCAACGACTCTGGTCTTAACAAACAATGGCTGACCACTCCCCACCTACTGACGCCTTGGCTCTCCTTGTCCAATGTCAATAAGTGATAGAAGGGTCACATTTATTCTATTTTGATACTGATAATTAAGTTAATTCAAATGAGATGTTTTATGATGGTAAAAGTCCAAAGACTAGTGTATTTAAGAATAATTCCCAACAGAATAGCTGGTGAATTTATAGTACTATGTGGCAATGATATCCTGTTTTCTATTGACAGAAAATTCCACTACAAGCTACATTTTCTATAGGTAACTTGTGTATACAACGGCAGCAATATTACCTGCCTGTTGAGTGTAATATTATTAAATGGTGTCGGATTTTCTGACACCTCCATCACTTCACTTTAATTCTTGGTACAGAATATTTATTTTGTTAAAATATTTACACTGAAAAATGGTTTCTTTAGCCTTTGTGCTCTCTTTGGCTGCTCAGTTTAGTTCCTGTTTTACCTTGTTTGTGTACCAACCATCCCTAATACTCTGTCCATATATGTTCCGTCAACTCCGATCTCACCTTTGTAAGCAGTACTTATATTTGCCCTACCCGTTCTCTCCTCCAATTAAATGAGGATAAATTCCACGCCTTTCTTTGTAACTCAGCCCCCTCAGTTTTGGGGCAATATATGCGGCCCGCGGCCTACATGCGATCCGTCACTCATAAATGTGGCCCGCGGCCTACATGTGATCCGTCACTCATATATGCGGCCCGCGGCCTACATGTGATCCGTCACTCACAAATGCGGCCCGCGGCCTACATGTGATCCGTCACTCATATATGCGGCCCGCGGCCTACATGTGATCCGTCACTCATAAATGCGGCCCGCGGCCTACATGTGATCCGTCACTCATATATGCGGCCCGCGGCCTACATGTGATCCGTCACTCATAAATGCGGCCCGCGGCCTACATGTGATCCGTCACTCATATATGCGGCCCGCGGCCTACATGTGATCCGTCACTCATAAATGCGGCCCGCGGCCTACATGTGATCCGTCACTCATATATGCGGCCCGCGGCCTACATGCGATCCGTCACTCATAAATGCGGCCCGCGGCCTACATGCGATCCGTCACTCATAAATGTGGCCCGCGGCCTACATGCGATCCGTCACTCATAAATGTGGCCCGCGGCCTACATGTGATCCGTCACTCATATATGCGGCCCGCGGCCTACATGCGATCCGTCACTCATAAATGCGGCCCGCGGCCTACATGCGATCCGTCACTCATATATGCGGCCCGCGGCCTACATGCGATCCGTCACTCATAAATGTGGCCCGCGGCCTACATGTGATCCGTCACTCATAAATGCGGCCCGCGGCCTACATGCGATCCGTCACTCATATATGCGGCCCGCGGCCTACATGCGATCCGTCACTCATAAATGCGGCCCGCGGCCTACATGCGATCCGTCACTCATATATGCGGCCCGCGGCCTACATGCGATCCGTCACTCATAAATGTGGCCCGCGGCCTACATGCGATCCGTCACTCATAAATGCGGCCCGCGGCCTACATGCGATCCGTCACTCATATATGCGGCCCGCGGCCCACATGCGACCCGTTACTCATAAATGCGGCCCGCGGGCCACATGCGACCCGTTACTCATATATGCGGCCCGCGGGCCACATTCGACCCCGTCACTCATAAATGCGGTCCACATTCGACCCGTCACTCATAACTGCGGCCCACATGCGACCTGTCACTCATAAATGGGGCCCGCGGCCCACATGCGACCCGTTACTCATAAATGCGGCCCACGTGCGACCCGTCACTCATAAATGCGGCCCACATGCGACCCGTCACTAATAAGGCGGCCCGCGGCCCACATGCGACCTGTCACTCATAAATGGGGCCCGCAGCCCACATGCGACCCGTCACTCATAAATGCGGCCCGCATGCGACCCGTCGCTCATAAATGCGGCCCATGGTCCACATTCGACCCGTCACTCATAAATGCGGCACGCGGTCCACATGCGACCCGTCACTCATAAATGCGGCCCGCGGCCCGCATGCGACCCGTCACTCATAAATGGGGGCCCGCCCCCACATGCGACCCGTCACTCATAAATGCGGCCCGTGGCCCACATGTGACCCGTCACCCTCCTAAATGCGGCCCACATGCGGCCAGTCACCTTCTCGCTGCCTCAACTTCCCCTGAACACCCACAAACACAGTGCAAGCAAAACGTATTGTAGATCTATTGACAAATTATTGTGCCACTGCGTGTTTCGTCCGTTACGACGGTGCTTTGTCCCTCAGTGTTGACGGTTTATGACTGTTAGTCCGGTAGGTCTCTCTTAACGCTCCAGGACGGACCGAAACGTCTTCGTATCATCACTTTCTGGTGTGTGTGGGCTGGTCATCACTCTCTGGTGTGTGGGCTGTCATCACTCTCTGGTGTGTGTGGCTGGTCATCACTTTCTGGTGGTGGGCTGGTCATCACTCTGGTGTGTGTGGGCTGGTCATCACTTTCTGGTGTGTGGGCTGGTCATCACTCTGGTGTGTGGGGCTGGTCATCACTCTGGTGTGTGGGCTGGTCATCACTCTCTGGTGTGTGTGGGCTGGTCATCACTCTGGTGTGTGGGCTGGTCATCACTCTGGTGTGTGGGCTGGTCATCACTCTCTGGTGTGTGTGGCTGGTCATCACTCTGGTGTGTGGGCTGGTCATCACTCTCTGGTGTGTGTGGGCTGGTCATCACTCTGGTGTGTGTGGGCTGGTCATCACTCTCTGGTGTGTGTGGGCTGGTCATCACTCTGGTGTGTGTGGGCTGGTCATCACTCTGGTGTGTGTGGGCTGGTCATCACTCTCTGGTGTGTGGGCTGGTCATCACTCTCTGGTGTGTGTGGGCTGGTCATCACTTTCTGGTGGGTGGGCTGGTCATCATTCTGGTGTGTGTGGGCTGGTCATCACTCTGGTGTGTGGGCTGGTCATCACTCTCTGGTGTGTGTGGGCTGGTCATCACTCTGGTGTGTGTGGGCTGGTCATCACTCTGGTGTGTGGGCTGGTCATCACTCTCTGGTGTGTGTGGGCTGGTCATCACTCTGGTGTGTGGGCTGGTCATCACTCTGGTGTGTGTGGGCTGGTCATCACTCTGGTGTGTGGGCTGGTCATCACTCTGGTGTGTGTGGGCTGGTCATCACTCTGGTGTGTGGGCTGGTCATCACTCTGGTGTGTGTGGGCTGGTCATCACTCTGGTGTGTGTGGGCTGGTCATCACTCTGGTGTGTGGGCTGGCCATCACTCTGGTGTGTGGGCTGGTCATCACTCTGGTGTGTGGGCTGGTCATCACTCTGGTGTGTGTGGGCTGGTCATCACTCTGGTGTGTGGGCTGGTCATCACTCTGGTGTGTGGGCTGGTCATCACTCTGGTGTGTGGGCTGGTCATCACTCTGGTGTGTGGGCTGGTCATCACTCTGGTGTGTGTGGGCTGGTCATCACTCTGGTGTGTGTGGGCTGGTCATCACTCTGGTGTGTGGGCTAGTCATCACTCTGGTGTGTGGGCTGGTCATCACTCTGGTGTGTGGGCTGGTCATCACTCTGGTGTGTGTGGGCTGGTCATCACTCTGGTGTGTGGGCTGGTCATCACTCTGGTGTGTGTGGGCTGGTCATCACTCTGGTGTGTGGGCTGGTCATCACGGTGAGGAGTCACGAACCAAATAAGTTTCCAGCTGGGATTTAACGTCGCCGAAGAAGCTGTTAAACACATTGAACTTAATCTTACTGTGACCAACACACGAGTCATTAATACTCCTTCACCGACTCCGTAAGACAGACACAAAAAACACGTTGGGGGCCAGCTAGAGGCTCATGGCTCGTGTACGACTATCCCTGCATAAGAAAACTATCATTATCATCACTATTATCGTCATTATCATCATTATCACCATTATCATCATCGACATCACCATCATAATTTGCATTATAACTATTACTGTTGTTGCATTTGATATTTGTATTATTAGTTTTAATTAGGATTTATATTACTATTAATTCTAATAATAATTACCGTTGCAATTTTATTAATCTTTCAAAAAGCCAATGCGTAATTATATTTAGTGTCAACCAATATTTTTTGACTAGTTTTATATGAAAATGGCTGCAATTGTTCCAAGTTTCAGTACTGCAGCCTAAATAGAAAGGGAGATGTAATTTTTTTTGTGTTTTTTCAACGAATATTACAAATTTTCAAGTGCTTATATACAACCACAAGTTTCAGATATAAACATTCTATGAAATTTTTCTATCACATTAGCATATAATAAAGGATCTGTAGTTGGGGATTTTCCAAAACAGGTTTAGTTTTCCTAATACAAATTTTCAAAGTCACCCCCCCCCCCCCGCAAAAAAAAATATGCAAATGTAACATGTTTATTGGTATTATAAAATCAATAAATAAACTTAGGAAAAAAAGCTGACTACAGATTTTAGAGACATACACACTACAAATATCATGTAAGTTTCATGTAAATTGAATAAAAAATAAGTTATATGAACGTTATGTTACTTGAAATAAATAAGTAAAAAATAAAGTATAAGGTGCTGCCATATGTGGCTTAGGTTGACTTAAACTAATTTCCTGGCCCCCCTTGGCACCCTTACAGGCAGGCTTACGTGCCGTCAGGTGTATAAGTTTCAAGCAAATCGTCCGTTAAATAAATAAGAAAAATAAAATTGAAAAAAGAAAAACAACAAAATTCTAAATTTTATTTTTTCAATTTAATTTTTTTTAATAAAACTAATTACATTTTTTTATATACGCTATTGTGATAGCTGTGAGTCATAGACATAATTTCAGTTGACACTTGTGTTTGATAATCGTTTTTGACCATTTTGGAAAATTGCTGACACCTAATTCAATATTTTTTTCTCCCTTCTTATTTATGCTACGATGCTGTTACTTGGACCAGATGAAACCCTCTTCATATACAACTCGACAAAAAAGGTTGATTGAAATCGAATCATTTTCAAAATCGAACCATAACGTACCTACTGGCCCCTGAATCCCACCTCCCAGCTCCGGTGCCTGATACGGTTATCAGAAACTCAATCCGTGAACAGTTAATACCACGAGAATGTAATAATTCTGCACGAGATGTAGCCGTGCACTCCCGTGGGCACCACTGAGCAGCGTGTCGCTTCATCACCAACAGTTAACGTAATATTCTAAAACAAGTTTTGGAAAACAAAGTTTAGGTAAATTTCATTGAACAATTTGGAAGGACGATGAAATTTTATCTGGAATTGTATTTCCGGATATATCTACATATATATATTTTGTATCTCAATTTTTTCACAACAATCAAGAGAAAACGGCTTTTACAATTCAGGACGAGGATGAAAATTGTCTTTTGTACACAGGTAGTCAATGAGAACATTGCTGCTTGGAATTTGAGTATTCAATATTTTGCAAAAGTTTCTTTACTGATTATCTTACAGTTAAAATTTATGAAATACATTTAGATCTGCATCACCTAAACTCATTTGAAAAGAAGAATTGTATCGAAATAATTATAAAAATGCAAACAATTATAATCTGAATAATACTAAATATTTAAGAAATTATCCAGAGAATGTCACTAAAAGTTATGAAAAATAAATGGGAGAAATCCACACCTGAAAGTGATTACGTTTTGGTCAGTGTTGGACCCTTGCCTGTGCAAGCTGCAGGCAGAGAAGGAAGCATTAGAAGACCTGAGTGTGAGGAACAAGCTGATGAAAGAAGGCATCAACACCTAACTAAGTGCAACTCCTTGTAAGAAGTAAGGAAAACGTTAAAAAAAAGTAAGCAGAAAAAGATGGAAGGGTAATCATGAGAAGTAAATTAAAAAAATAAGAAATAAAACCAAATTAGGTGCACAAAGAAATAGGAATAACAGAGTCAGGCGATAATACAGGGGTAGATAAGTTAGTGAGCTCATGCTTGTTAGAAAGAGTAGGACATTTAACTACCTACTGAGAAGGACAATTGTCAACAGCCCCAGAACTAGGTTCATCTTGGGTCTGTTCTGGTGGCAGGGACTTGTGGTGTCCCTGGTGGCAGGGACTTGTGGTGTCCCTGGTGGCTGGGACTTGTGATGTCCCTGGTGGCTGGGACTTGTGGTGTCCCTGGTGGCTGGGACTTGTGGTGTCCCTGGTGGCTGGGACTTGTGGTGTCCCTGGTGGCTGGGACTTGTGGTGTCCCTGGTGGCTGGGACTTGTGGTGTCCCTGGTTGTGGTGTCTGAGACTTGTGGTGTCCCTAGTGGCTGGGACTTGTGGTGTCCCTGGTGGCTGGGACTTGTGGTGTCCCTGGTGGCTGGGACTTGTGGTGTCCCTGGTGGCTGGGGCTTGTGGTGTCCCTGGTGGCTGGGACTTGTGGTGTCCCTGGTGGCTGGGACTTGTGGTGTCCCTGGTGGCTGGGACTTGTGATGTTCCTGGTGGCTGGGACTTGTGATGTCCCTGGTGGCTGGGACTTGTGGTGTCCCTGGTAGCTAGGACTTGTGGTGTCCCTGGTAGCTGGGACGTGTGGTGTCCCTGGTGGCTGGGATCAGCCAACACATAAGAAAGTGATGACCAACCTACACTAGAAAGTGATGACCAGCCGACACACCAAAAACTGATGTCCAACCCACACACCGGTAAGTGATGAACATTGTGTGACGGGTCGGATGAGGGCTGCCTGGGGGAAAATCTGGCTCAGGATAATAATAGTAATGAGAATAAATTTCGATAGCTACGAAGGACCATCCTTTAATTAAATGGGAAATAAAATAAATATCATAATGTTGAAAAATAAATCCAGGAATCAGTACCTATGGCTCTTTCAATAATTAATAAATAATACGAAAGCATGAGTGAACTGTAATTGAAATTAATTATAGAGACGACTCACACCACACTCTTTGGAGTGTTGAAATATTACAAAGAAACTAATGCGTTACCTGCACAATAAATTAGATACTAATGCGTATCTAAAAATAAGATATTAAGACATCAATGCATAGCAATAATAATCAATGGTAAAGAATGTATAGAATGTTAGTGAAACATATGATCTTATATTGAAGATCACCAAATAAACGTTAATTAGTATTCTACTTAATCAACAAACTAAACGACAGCTTAGCTGTGTGGCGAAATAGTAGTAAGCGACTGGGCAGTAGCGTCAAGAAAACTTGTTGAAAAAGGATGTTCCAGAACATGCGATTGAGGTAGAGGCTTATCTCCCTTCTTGTCACTAGGTCACAAGCTGAAATACGTGTAGATTGTAAAATTGGCCTATACAAAGTTTTCGATTGGGCAGCAGAAAATAACATGATGTTTAACAGTGATAAATTCCAGATACTCAGGTGCAGCAAAAATGAGGACCTGAAACATAATACAGGGTACAAAACACAATCGAATCTGCCCATAATAGATAAACAGCATGTCAAGGATTTGGGAATAATGATGTCCGACGATCTAACGTTTAGGGAGATCGTCTGGCTGACGCAACCATGCAAATATTGCGTCAGCCAGAAAAATGATTGGACGGATTACGAGAACTTTCAAATCCAAGGATCCCATCATGATGGTTGTACTCTTCAAGTCACTTGTGTTGTCCCGTCTCGAGTACTGCTCAGTACTCACTTTCCCCTTCAGAGCAGGAGAGATTGCTGAAATTGAGGAAATACAGAGAACATATACGGCACGCATAGACGCGATAAAGCACCTAGATTATTGGGATCGTCTCAAAGCTCTCCAAATGTACTCACTAGAAAGGAGACGAGAGAGATACCAAATAATATACACATGGAAAATACTGGAAGGCCAGGTCCCTAATCTACACAATAAAATAACAACGTACTGGAGTGAACGATATGGAAGAAAATGCAGAATAGAACCAGTGAAGGGCAGAGGTGCCATAGGCACAATCAGAGAACACTGTATAAACATCAGAGGTCCGCGGCTGTTCAATGTCCTCCCACCGAGCATCAGAAATATTGCCGGAACAACCGTGGGCATCTTCAAGAGAAACTAAACTGTTTTCTAAAAGACGTTCCAGACCAACCGGACTGTGGTAGGTATGTGGGCCTGCGGGCTGCTCCAAGCAACAGCCTAGTGGACCAAACTCTCACAAGTCAAGCCTGGCCTCGGGCCGGGCTTGGGGAGTAGAACTCCCAGAACCCCATCAACCAAGTATCAACCAGGTAAACCAGGTACGAATATTAACTTACACCTATTTCTAAGTGAAAATACTGAAGCGATCTGATACAAGACTCACTTGTTGATATTCAGAATCCATGCAGCCTAACGACAAACATCCTACCTGTTAAATATTTCTGATCACAAAACATAACAATAAATAAAGACTTAGCGTCTTATATGCAGACGATGAGTCACAATAACGTGGCTGAAGAATGTTGACCAGACCACACACTATAAGGTGAAGGGACGACGACGTTTCGGTCCGTCCTGGACCATTCTCAAGTCGACAATCGACTAGAGAATGGTCCAGGACGGACCGAAACGTCGTCTTCCCTTCACCTTTTAGTGTGTGGTCTGGTCAGCGTCTTATATGTTTGCCGAGCCCAGTGTCTGAGTAATAACGAAACTGCTGCAGCTTTCTGTCATCCGCTGCTGCAAGGATGATGTTATAACGGGCTGGTAAAATTTGCACGCTTCAGACACTGTTTCTCTGCCAGAATAATGGCTGCTGTTTTCTCTCTCCTCCCTTCTCGCCCACACATGCGCAATAGCACGGAGTGTTGGAACGGAGAATTTTACTCCTATAATTTATTCAACTATGCGAGATAATAAGGATAATGTTTATTATAAGAGAGGTAGTTTTAATTAACTTCTGGTCATGTAACAGTTAATATGAAACGAAGTTCATATAGACGAAAAGTTATAGAGTGAATTCTTTCCCTCCGTGTATATCTATGATAACAGTATGTACTGAATATAGTGATCCTCAGCAAATAATGCTATATCATTAGATCACTAGTAAACGCATTATCAGCTAATAATTCTTAACAGAGAATGCTGATATGAAGGGAGAATTGAACGCAATTCTTTGAAATGTAGATAATTTTTCCCTCGGTCTGGCTGGCTGACGTAACTTCGCCATAGATTCTAGGAAACTTTTGGAGTGGTTATTACGCAGTAAGAAATGTATTAAAATTATTACTCTACTGATTAGTAGTGTTAATAAATATAATAGTTAGTACAAAGATCATTTATGAAAGTACTAGAAATGAAAAATAAGTGTTGGATATTTCCAACAATGTGGGCCGCATTCATAAGCGTGACGGGTCCCATGTGGGCCGCGGGCCGCATTTAGAAGAGTGACGGGTCGCATGTGGGCCGCGGGCCGCATTTAGAAGAGTGACGGGTCGCATGTGGGCCGCGGGCCGCTTTTAGAAGAGTGACGGGTCGCATGTGGGCGGCGGGCCGCATTTAGAAGGGTGACGGGTCACATGTGGGCCGCATTTAGAAGGGTGACGGGTCGCATGTGGGCCGCATTTAGAAGGGTGACGGGTCGCATGTGGGTGGCGGGCCGCATTTAGAAGGGTGACGGGTCACATGTGGGCCGTGGGCCGCACTTAGAAGAGTGACGGACAGGTGATAGTACTGAACTGTGTGTGTGTGTGTGTGAGACAAGACAGGTGCTGGTACTGAACCGTATGTGTGGGTGACAAGACAGGTGCTGGTACTGAAGCGTGTGTGTGTGAGACAAGACAGGTGCTGGTACTGAACCGTGCATGAGAGAGACAGGACAGGTGCTGGTACTGAACCGTGTGTGTGACAGATAGGACAGGTGCTGGTACTGAACCGTGTGTGTTTTACCTAAGTGTTTTTACCTAAGTGTAGTTACAGGATGAGAGCTACGCTTGTGGTGTCCCGTCTTCCCAGCACTCTTTGTCATATAACGCTTTGAAACTACTGACGGTCTTGGCCTCCATCACCTTCTCACCTAACTTACTAAACTAACAGATACCCACACCCACGTACAGACTGGCGAAGCGACTCAACGGCTTGCTGACTCCATATGTACCTTATGCTTTCAGCCTGAAGTCTCAAAAGGAATTTGTTGACTTACTGCGGGGAACACGGGCCACAGGAATAAGAGCCTCGTTGGACGTAGAATCACTGTTTACCAACGTACCTGTGGATGAAACAATCAGGATGATAGCGGACAGAGTATATCGTGATGCAGCCTGTACTCCTCTTGACATACCAGAAAACATTCTAAGGAAACTACTCCAAGATTGTACTAAAGAGGCACCCTTCTTGAGCCATGATGGGCACATGTATAAGCAAGTAGAGGGGTCGCCTTGGGTTCTCCCCTAGGTGTCCTGTTTGCGAACTTCTACATAGGTACCATCGAACAGAAGGTCTTAGTTGGCATGACCTTGAAACCTGCCATATACTGGAGATATGTTGACGACATTTTTACACAGGTACCTGATGTCAGACGTCTGCAGGAGCTGAAGGAGGCATTCGAGCAGAATTCAGTGTTGAGTTTCACTTACGAGATGGAGAAGGATGGGAAGCTGCCCTTTCTAGATGTAACAGTCATGGAAAGGAGCGGAGGTTTCCACACTGCAGTCTACACTAAGGAAACAAACATAGGAATGTGCCTCAATGCCAACAGTGACTGCCCAGACAGGTTCAAGGGAAGTGTTGTCAACGCTTACGTCGACCGTGCTCTCAGCCACAGCTCAGAATGGAAGCAAGTCGATGAAGAACTCTGTAGGGTAAGGCAGGTCTTAGTCAACAACGGCTTCTCCAATGGTTTCGTTGAAGACATCACAAAAAGGAAGGTGAAACGCCATGCAACCTCTGAAGAGTCAACTAACACAACACTTGTATCCCCTATTTGACTATTTTACAGGAACTTCTTTTCCACAGCTCATAAAACGGAGGAAAGGATCCTGAAAGATATTGTTAATAGGAACGTTATCTCAACAATTAAAAATCAGAAAATACAATTGACGATTTAGTATAAAACCAAAAAAATGGCCAACCTACTCATGAAAAACTCTCCAGACACAAAGCAGAATGCCTTAAAAGAGACCAACGTCGTCTATACTTTCAAATGCCCACTTGGGGACTGTAAGCCCCAAAGAAGTCAGTATATAGGCAAGACAACAACATCTCTTTCCAGGCGATTAACAATGCATAAGCAACAGGGCTCCATCAAGGAACATATAATCTCTTACCACAACCAGACCATCACCAGAGAAGTCTTAACAAACAACACAGAAATCATCGATAGATACAGCGATAGCAGGCGGCTTGACATCTGCGAGGCACTACACATGAAAAAGTCAACACCAGCAATCAACAGCCAATTAATGCACAGCTACATTCTACCCACTTCAAGACTCTGTATCAAAATAGAAGCATCAAGAGGAAGTATGGGACAATAGGCCCTTTGCAGTTACTTCCATTCTTCCCTCTCACTTATCCAATTTATACCCTTTGCACCGTGTTCTGTCTTGTATTGGTCAAAAGTTTGTTCACCTCATCCAAAACTGTTGCAATATATCACCTCACCTAAATGCATGTATATAAGACAAGCTGTTTAGCGTTAAAATAAGTAAAACTCTGTTAAGTGTTTTCATGTTACTGTTGTGTGTGTGTAAACTAAAGTCTTTGAAAATGTAATACATTATTATGAAATGCATTCAGGCATCGCATCAGACTAGAAATAAAAATGAATTTTGGAGAACTGATTTTTCAATTACCATCGACAGTAAAAAGAAACATAAGATATATTGAGAAAATTCGTGTTAGAATGATTAATCTTACTTTTTCGGTCATATTTAACAACATATGTTTACAAGAAAGACTGCTACCAAAATGTACTAATATTAAAACGCACGACCCAGCAGCAAGAAATCAAGCCTTCACGATAAAATATCGCCAAGATCTGATTCGAAATCAGATACACAAGGCAGAAAATGAAATCAAAGACAACAAAACGCAACTACTTCACGCCACAAACCAATGGAGAAAAGGCAACATCGACGAAAACCTCCGTACTCGTATCGAGCAACACCTCGACATCCTCACAGACCGACATCACCGCAGCATCGAAACCAGGATAATCAAGAAACTAACAACAATATATGGAGGACCTACGGCGATTCCACGACCCAGAGAAGGTTTCCTGAACCTTGCAGGAATCAACCTCACTGAGGACCAAGTAACTCTCCAATATCTGGGGATAAACTGTCATGTTATGTCTAGACTAAATGAGATGGCCCGGAAAGTGGAGTTGGAGATCCTGCTGGACGACATATTCGACCTCGAGACACAAAAGAAGGTCACCACCAAAGACACCTTACAAGCAGAACTTATTGCAGAAGGAGGAAATATTTGAGGCAACTAGAGAAGCACCATACTGTCCCCTGAGCTCAAAGCGGCAGCTAAGAGCCTTCGTGAGAACAAGGAGACAGTCGTCAGAAGAGGTGACAAGTCGCTAATATACGTCATTCTTAAAAAAGACTAATATATGGCGAAAATGAATCTCATACTCTATGACCAAACTAAATTTCAAAAGGTAACGAAGGACACTACAGCCGAATTGAAAACAAAGGTAAACAGATTGATCGAAACTGTGAACGACAAGAAATCCGGACTCCAACTGCCAAAGATTATTGGGAATACAAACCTGGGTATGCATATGGAAATGTCGAGACACACAAGCCTGGAAACCCACTTCGGCCAATCATCAGCCAGACACCCATACCCAGATACATTTGGAATTTAGATAAGCATGAGTGAAGGCATACGACGTCTGATTATACGAGGAGATGATGGAGGATACTCATCTCATTGTGTCAACAGCAGTGAATCGTCGTCATTTTGAATGCTACGAGCATTCAAGTAGATGTGGAAGGAGGCAGGGATCAGGTTAGTGTGTTGACCTCACTCCCAACCGTCGAGCCAGCTACACTCTGGATACTCCCGATGATGTCAGAGAGACCGAGGGCTGAGCCAATCTGATGATAGGTTTAGGTAGTAACTGCATTCTGATTGGTGGCCAAAGTAAAGATTCCTTGGCAACGAATTGCTAGTTGTGGGCCGTCTAGGCGTTCATCCTTTGCGAGGGCATCCCTATGTTCAGACGTGAAGCTGTGTATGCAGGACCATAGGCAAAAGTCGTCCCCAAGTACTGGACTGTTGAACATTCAGCTTGGCTCTTCCATTAACCAATTCCCGCGGCGATGGTGTTGAGATCCCAGTGTGGATAATCGTTAAAGTGGTCCTATTCAACAACGGCGAGGAAGGGCGCGTGTGATTGAGAGAGACAGAGCTGATTTCTGTAAGTAGTTTGTTAACTCATGTGAACTCATTGTCTCACATTAGTGGTGCTAGATCAGAGCGACAGTTTTGAGCAAAGACTCCCGCAAGCGCTGGTCACATGGCAAGTGTGTGTGTATTTTATTCCAACATGTCAGACTTTATGTGCATGCAGTTTTATCCCGAGCGTTCAGGCGGTGAGTCACAATAACGTGGCTGACGATATGATGACCAAACCACACACCAGGAGATGGAGAAACTGCGACTTGAAACGGTCCGTCTTGAACACACACCATCAAAATTGTCCTGAACGGACCGAAACGTCCTCATTTCTCCATCAACTAATGTGTGGTTTGGTCATCTTATCCCGATCATGTTGTTAAGGTTCTATAATTGTCATATGACTAATCCGACAGTGGTGTAAGGCAGCCAGTAATTATGGAGAGTAACATTGCGGTGTTAAGGTTACGGATGCCGACTACGGCTTTCTTATGATACTGTGTAATGACAGTTATCACACAATCGTGTACATGTATTTATATATATATTCGGAAAACCACAGTTGAAGAATTAGAGAGTTTGCTGAACGCGTTTTCGGCTCAATTCGCTTTTCTATCTTGGGGATCCCACTTTCTATCTTGCTCTGATGAAGGCGAATTGAGCCGAAAATGCGTTCAGCAGACTCTCTAATTCTTCAACTGTGGTTTTCCGCATACCTGGATCAGTGTTTTTGTGATCGTTGTTGCATATATAAATATAAAGTAGTTTTTAATATTTTAATTATTATTATTAGTATTGTTATTAATTAACACCATTCTGACTGCAATTCTTGATAAAGGTATTATATGAACATGTTGGTCAGCCAGAAGGCCGATAACATTTTCACCAGGCCACTGTATGATTTTGGAAATTTCAGAGCAGCACAGATATTGCTTTATCAATATAACCTCTCGGCCGTTACTTAATTGGTAGGGGAGAGGAAGTTATCCGTCCTGGAGTATTTAATTCTCTAGGATTTACAGGTCATGTCTCACTCATATATATATATATATATGTTGTACCTAGTAGCCAGAACGTCGTACTCGGCCTACTATACAAGGCCCGATTTGCCCAATAAGCCAAGTTTTCCTGAATTTATATACTTTTCCTTTTTTTCTTATGGAAAGATAATGGTATCCATTTCATAATGTATGAGTTAATTTTCTTAAATTTGAGTTAAAACTAACGTAGATATATGACCAAACCTAACCAACCCCTAGCTAACCTAATCTATCTTAATCTAACTTAAATAAACATAACTAAATCAATAATTTCTGTTCTTAATATAATATAATAATAATACTTAAAATAAACCAATAGGAAACAATTTATTTAAAATAAAAATAATCACTCGGCCTATTAGGCAAATCGGGCCTTGCATAGAAGGCCGAGAAGTTCGTTCTGGCTACTAGGTACGACACATACACACACACACACACACACACACATATATATATATATATATATATATATATATATATATATATATATATATATATATATATATATATATATATATATATATATATATATATATATATATATATATATATATGCGAACAAGCCTGAATGGTCCCCAGGACTATATGCGAATGAAAACTCACACCCCAGAAGTGACTCGAACCCATACTCCCAGGAGCAACGCAACTGGTATGTACAAGACGCCTTAAACCACTTGACCATCACGACCGGATGGTCGTGATGGTCAAAATGTCTGTGTATTGATCTCCATGATTTATATATATATGCCTGTGTTTTGATCTCCATGATTTATATATATATGCCTGTGTTTTGATCCAGATTTATCAATGTATATGCCTGTGTACTGAATAATCTCATATACGTGAAGTGATTGCCAGTGATATCTCTTTAAGAGGAAGTATAGATTTAAAGAACAGTTCAGTGATCAAGTAAATGCATTCACAGTAAATATTATTAAGAATAGAGTAATCTTTTGGTACGGTGAAAAGTCACTGTGAGTGCAGTGTGAATAAGATATTGATCGTGAGGCCAGTGAAGTGGTGTATCGCAACCCAGTGGAATGATAAGTATGTCATGTGAACGTTAAATACAGTGTTTTGCGAAAAGTTAAATAAACGGGGATCGTGGCAGAATTAGAAAACAAGTACTAGTCTTTTCTCACGGTCGCGAGGGCCCCGATCAGCTGATATCTGACAGGTGACGCGTGGCGCTGCCGGATGTTGCCATATCGGTGTGCCCAGATTATTTGCTGCGGATTTGAGCAGCTGTTATACATTGATCCTGATATGTTTACTGATGCACATGTTTCTCGTTGTTTTTTAAGTAAAATACCAAAACTCTTTGGTGTTTGATATCATCCCCTCCATTTATCTTGTGACTGCCAAAAGGAAATAGGAGAGTGACAGAAGTAATTACTTGCCTGAGACCACCCTATTTGAAATTGCTCTTACCACAATTACCACAATTACACCTCACCACTGCTGTGTTACTGGACACCTAAAAACACCAGTTGGCGACCTTGAAGGCTGTGTGATAGTTCTGTGCTGGGGCGGGCCACAGATTGAGGGAATAATCTGTGTCTCCACTCATTTTACAACTTAAGGCCGGTTGTGAAATCGGCTGGGGGTACTCTCCTGGGCGCGCAGTGGAGCCTAGATGATCGAGGGAAGACCCGTAGAACGACGGTGAGTAAGGGTTATTGTCAGAGCAACCACCTCGAGAGGAGATCCAGTCTACCGTTGCTTATCCCCAAACCCACACGAACCGTGAACACCCCGACTTGGCGACCTTGCCAGGATAACGAGCAAGATCAAGGTTGTAATTGTGGTATTAGATATCAGGCCTAAGTTTTCACTCGCAGTCACAAGATGGAGGATGATAAAGTAGCCAGTTTTATCGACACAAGAGACGAGCAAGTACTGGAGGAGTGCACCAGGGCCCAGCTGCAAACGATCGCCGACCACTTTGGGATCAAGTTGAGAGCTTCCAAAGTGGGAGAAAGAAGACTCGAGATAATGGCACAGCTCAAGGCACGTGATGAAGCCTTCGGAGAGGAACGGCCACAGACACCTGCCAGTGTGGGAGAGAACTTGAGTATCGGTGGCAGCAGCCGGGGATCCAGTGGCAGCAGGCGCAGTGTCAAGTTGGAAATAATGAAGATGCAGATAGAAGCACAGCTGCGCAAGGAAGAGCGCGAACAAGAAGCACAGCTGCGCAACGAAGAACGAGAAGCAGAAGCACAGCTGAAGCGCGAGGAAGCAGAGCGAGAAGCACAGCTGCGCAGAGAAGAAAGAGAAGTTCAGCTGAAGCGTGAAGAAGCACAGCTGCGCAGGGAAGAACGAGAAGCACAGCAGCGCAGAGAAGAAAGAGAAGCAGAAGCACAGCAGCGTAGAGAAGAACGAGAGGCACAGCAGCAACGAGAAGAAGCAGAAAGAGAAAAAGCTGAAGGAGCGCGAGATAGATGCTAGGACGAAGCTGCAGGAGGTTGAAGCAAACAAGGAGATCGAGCTGAAGCGAGCTGAGCTAGGACTAGTTCCACCTGCCCCACCACTACAGCAGGAAGACCGCCTAGTGAGAGAGAGGGATTTGCCCGTCTTCGTGCCTAATGAGGCTGAGGGTTTCTTCGAGCATTTCGAAAGGGTCGCTACGTTGAAGAAGTGGCCGAGGGCAGAGTGGGCGGAGCTAGTTCAGGGAAGGCTCACTGGTGAAGCTCGTGAAGCTTACAATATGCTCGATCTCCAGGAATGTACCAACTATGATGCAGTAAAACGGGCCGTGCTCCATTCGTTCAAGCTGACGCCGGAGTGCTATAGAAAAAGGTTCAGAGAATGTACCCGATCGCCAGGAAAATCGTATGCGGAGACGGCGAGGGACATGGAAAGGAAATTCTTGAAATGGCTGGAGTCAGAAGGAGCAAGATCGGCTGAAGACATCAAGGGGCTGATGGTCATGGAAAAGTTCATGTCCGTGCTCTCTCCCGAGATTAGGTTGAGAGTAAAGGAGGCGGACATCAAGGACCTGAGAGCCGCGGCCGATCGAGCAGACATGCTAGAAGAAGCGTTACGTCCACGTCGAGAGGGACAGCACCGACCGCCCGTATTCTCTAGCTATGGGAGAAGTAATAGAAGGTCGGACGGTTGGAGGACAGGACCGAGTTATCCCAAGTCCTACCCCTCAAGTGGAGACAATAGAGGCCAGAAGAGTGCTGTGGAACCGTCGAAGAAGTCCCCGACGGAGAGCTCGGGAGCTGTGGCTGTGACGAAAGGGTTGACAGATGGTGCGAGAAAGACACTCGGGACGTCGGCCTCAGGAAATGTGGCAAGGGCGAGTGGCGGTGGATGGTCACCAACGGGGAAGGTTCGCTGCTACAATTGCGGACTACCCGGACACGTCGCTCGCGAATGCAGACGTCCTAAACACCGGGGGAATGTAGCCTTTGTGAAGACAGAGGACCAGATGGCTGATTGGGCGCGGGATGGACCCGTGCTTAGTGGGGAGAAAAGGATTCACCCGTTTGCATTTGAAGGAACCGTAAGGATGGGGGACGCAGACCCCATCCCAGTGAAGATGTTGAGGGACACTGGGGCAGACTTTACCCTAGTGAGCGAAGCCCTGTTCCCTGAGAACTACAGGGATACCAGTGTGGGAGTGGCGAGTGTGACCACTGTGGGAGGCCCAGTGCAGATGCCCCTACACCGGGTAACCCTGAGTTCGGATTATGGATGCCAAACCCTAGTAGTGGGGGTCTGTGCATCGATGCCCAAAATGGAGGCACAGGTCATCTTGGGAAATGACGCATGTGGAGGACGTGTCCTCCCGAACCTCTTGAAGGACGAGGAGTGCTTGGAGCACTACAGGAAGAAAGGTGGAGTGTTCGACGCCTGTGGGGACGAGAAAGGAATCGCCATGGAGGCTTTCCCTGCATGTGCCGTAGTTCCGAGTCAGTGCGGAGGACGAGGAGGGAGCGGATCTGATAAGGCCGACGAGGAGACGTCCACCGGCCTGGGAATTGATCACCTCGTTATGGAACCCAGAGAGCGAGTGGAGGGCGAAGACAGCCCAGAAGGTGAGGTACAGGTGACCCTCACCAGTTCTCTCGGGGTGGACCGCACTAGGCTCGAGGAGCTGCAACAGGCAGAATTCCCCAATTTGATCCGTGAGGCAAATGAAGGACGTGATGGTCCTGAGAAGCCCACTCACTTTTACAGGCATGAAGGCATACTAATGAGGCAATGGAGACCTGTGAGGATAGAGGCCGGAGAGGCATCTCTAAGTACAAGACAGCAGGTAGTGTTGCCGGCCCAGTGCAGAGCGGCAGTGTTGGATCTGTCACACTCTGTTGACTCTGCGGGTCACCTGGGGGTGACCAAAATGTTGCATAGGATCAGGGACCATTTCTACTGGCCAGGTATGGACGCCGACGTGAGGCGTTATTGTAAGACGTGCTTACCGTGCCAGAGGGCAGGAAAGAGCCAATCCGCAATACCAAAGGCCCCGTTAGTCCCTGTTCCAGCGTTTGGGCCCGCATTCGAGCGTCTGTTGGTCGACGGAGTGGGACCTTTGCCAAGGACAAAGAGAGGGAATACCTACCTAATGACAATAATGTGTGCATCAACCAGATTCCCGGAAGCTGTTCCGATGCGGCGGTTGACGTCAAAAGGAGTAGCCGGGCAGCTAATACGATTTTTCTCTTGGGTAGGAATGCCCAGAGAAATTCAAACGGACTGTGGAAGCATTTTCCAGTCCAAGTGGTTCAGGCAAACAGTGACAAGCTGGGGAGTGACACAGATTCGGTCGTCGCCCTACCGACCACAGTCACAGGGGGCGATCGAAACGTTCCACTCCACTTTGAAGACGATCCTGAGAGTGTTCTGCGCTGAGCAGGGAGCTGAGTGGGACGAGGCAGTATACCCTGCATTATTTGCCATCCGTAACGCAGTGGTGGAATCACTAGGTTTCTCACCTTTCCAGCTGATATATGGACACGAGGTGAGAAGTCCTCTGTCCATGCTGAAGGAACAGTGGACACCAGGGGTAACCGTGGGAGCGGTTAATGAGTACGTTCTAAAGTTTAAGAAGTGGCTCACCTTAGCAAAGGAATTGGCTGGAAAACATCTAAAAGAAGCGCAGCGCAAGATGTCGGAATGGTACGATAAGAGCGCTACGCCGAGGGAGTTCCAAACTGGGTCCCAGGTGATGGTATTACTGCCGGGTAAGAGCAGAGTGAATGTGCCACGGTTCGAGGGACCGTACCATGTGTTACGCCAGTTGGGTCCTGTGACATACGAGATTGGTAAGCCGGATAAACCCCGCAAGAAACAGGTGTGCCATGTCGACCGCCTAAAACCTTTCTTCCTTGAAGAAGGAGGAGCCGCCAAGCTGGACCGGACGGCGACTCGAGAACCCCAGGAAAAAGTGATCCTGTGTGTGCAAGTGGACCAAGAGCTTCCAGAGGAGGAAGGGAAGTGGTCCAGGGCGGACGGTACCCGACTCACCAATTCAGAGAGTTTGTCTAAGATCAGGGACAAGCTACAACACCTGAAAGAGCAACAGAGCGCGAACCTGACGAACCTGTTGATGGAGAACACCTCCCTCTTCACCGACGTGCCCCGACGTCACCGTAGTGTAGCGCACGAGGTGGAGGTGAGGGACGCCAGGCCCGTCAAGCAAAGCGCGTACAGGGTAAGCCCGGAGAAGCGAGAGCTAATGAGGAAGGAGGTGGAGTATCTCCTTGAGAACGACCTCGCGGAGCCCAGTAACAGTGAGTGGAGTTCTCCATGCCTGCTAGTAAAAAAAAGCGATGGAACGTTCCGCTTTTGCATGGACTACAGGAAGGTGAACTCCATCACTGTGGCCGATTCCCCCCCATGCCAAGGGTGAGTGATTGCATTGACCAGGTGGGCAGTGCGAGGTACGTATCCAAGGTCGATCTGCTCAAGGGATACTATCAAATCTCCTTGACTCCCGCAGCCAGGAAAATATCGGCTTTGTGACTCCGGATGGGCTGTACCAATATAAGGTGTTACCCTTTGGAATGAAAAACAGCGGGAGCTGTTTCCAAAGAATGATGAATGAGTTGCTCAGGGGCGCCGAGGGCTGCACATATATATAGACGACATCGTTGTGTACGCCGATGATTGGAAAACGCACTTGGAAAGGCTCGGAGAGTTGTTCAGAAGGCTCGAGGAGGCAAACTTGACTGTGAACTTAGCAAAAAGCGAGTTTGGGAAAGCTCGCCTTGAGTACCTTGGTTTCGTGATCGGCCAAGGGGAAGTGACCCCGGTAGATCATAAAGTGCTGGCCATTAAAGAATACCCCGTGCCCAAGACGCGCAAAGAATTGTTAAGGTACCTCGGGATGATAGGATACTATCGCGGGTTTTGCAGAAATTTTTCCACGGTAGCACATCCCTTTGACGGAGCTCCTATCCAAGAATGTGCGATGGAGATGGGGAGAGGCTTGTCAGGAGTCTTTCGAGGAGACCAAGAGACTGTTGACAGAGGCCCCAGTGTTATATCTCCAGACTTTCCGCCAGTTTATCCTGTACGTGGATGCCAGCGACGTCGGAATAGGGGCCATGTTGGCTCAAGAGAGGAGTGAAGTGCATAGGCCGGTAGCGTTCTACTCTAAGAAGTTTGTAAATACCAGCGGGCCTATAGTACCATTGAAAAAGAAGCGTTGGCGCTAGTTATGGCCCTAAAGCATTTTGACGTGTACGTGGGAGGAGGGGCAAGACCTGTTCTTGTGTTCACAGATCATAACCCTCTAACCTTTTTGCACAAAATGAGGAACTCCAACCAACGACTAACGAGGTGGGCTCTACTGCTGCAGGAGTACTGGCTGGATATAAAACACATCAAAGGAAAGGACAACGTAGTCGCAGATGCGTTGTCCCGCATGCACTAACCAGACATGACTCTTATTTTAAGGGGAGGGGTATGTGACGGTGTTCCCCCCCTTCTAATTCTCCCACGCCTGCTGTAAGAGTCATGTCCACTATTCCCGAGCGTTCTCTACGTTGCAGGCATCAATTGAAATATGTGGAGAGAATAGTATTCTCGATGAGCCGAGAAATTGTGAAAAGTAGTATTTTGGCCTGTGGGATAGGCCCTTTAGGGAGCCAAAATGGCGCTGGCGAGTCTGTTCTCCCGCCAAAACTGTGTGACGTCAGTGTCGCCAGATTGGTCACCGTCAGCGACGTGGCACTGGGAGCCAATGAAAACCTACTTTGGAAAATGTGACGTCACATAGGCGGGGGGAGTCCAGCCGTAGCGGCGCTTTCGCGCCATCAGTCTCACACGACGCGTCCGAGAGGCAGGACGTGCGACCGGTCATCCTGTTGAGTGACGGATTACCGAGCTCCGGTGGATATAAGCGTCTCCAGTTGTTAGCGCGCACTCTGTGAGGTCTTCCTGCAACCCAGATGTGGCTCAGATAAGGAATTGACAGAATATTGAGCAACAAGTGCTCAGGGACAGGTGCGTTGCAAGAAGTGGGCCGGGCATCGACGTGTGCAACGTCCTTGGCAGTTCACCAGAATAAGAGACAGTTAGTGGCCGGGCCATTCTACCGTGAGTGAACCGGAGTTGACCGCCTTGTCAACTAGGTTGAACGTGTGATCGACGATCCTGTCAAGTTTGACAGTAACCCTACCTTCGTGGAACCCTACGAGTCAACAGTTGGATGCAAGCACGTCGAGAAGTCTTCCCAAATACCTAGTGACATATCTAGACGACGAGGGAATTGACAGTGTAGTGAGCTTCAAGTGCTCTGAAGTCGGGTGCTGTGCGTGTGGAGCTTAAGCAGTATCGTCTGGGACGGCTGATAACTTCACAGTGACTTCGTAGTGGTGAGAGGCAGTTCCTCTGGGAGTACAGTGACAAGGACTATTGGGAAACGTACGACGACCGCCGAGACGTAGGCTGGCTGCCGTAGTTGGGAGGAAAGTTGACGGCCAGGAGACCGACTTCAACCCTGCGACGTACTAGAGGAGAAGCACGGACCTGCAGTGTACAGAAAGCGGCGAGACGCGAAAATCCTAAGGCGTTGGCTTGTGTTTCTGGAGGGTGTACGAGGCGAGAGCCTGGACCAGGAGCTACAACCCAACTGTCATCCTAGGATAGGTGAAGTAGGTGTTTACAGTTACCCTCCCATTTCCCCTTTAGTTAGCTATATATATACTTGTCAGAATATTTTATATGTCGTGAGCAAGTCTCACCTGAGTCTAAGTCACAGAGAGCACAGTGTGTGGTGAGGCTACCCAGAGTACTCACAGTATCAGTTTACATATATATCTATGTGTGGGTGTGTGCAAGCACCAGGATTCATTAAGGAATTTACTGTGACTGTAATTCATTTCCTGTGATTATTATTATTATATCTATTAGTAGTAACCAGATTTGGTGTTAGGCTATGAG
>WNGS01004374.1:17612180-17640464 GCA_020271785.1 Procambarus virginalis
TTTGAACCCCCAGGATTCCTGACCAAGAGTCGAGAATGAACCCAACTACATTATTAGTACTGTACCGAGACCCTTACTTTTAATAATGTACAGTATTAAGTGTGTGTTACAGTGCCCTCTCATATATCTTCCCTTATCTAGCGAGAAGAGTTCATATCTATACACCCTGCAGATTCCCCAAGTTGCAGTTGCAGATCAGTTTGACATAGGTGATAGCTACCAAGATACTTATCGGGTATAAAATGGTTATTTAGATTTAGCTTGTAAGGGAGGCTTACCCCCTAGTGCATACAAAATGGCGATGGCCTTGCCAGGATTGCCGACAAAACGTGAAGACGCCAGCAGGCTGGGGATTGGCTGGCTGTGGTCACGTGATGAAAATGACCAATGAGCCTGCCCTGGAGGCTGTGACATCACTGGGAGGCTGGCTCAGAGCCTGTAGAGTGCTGAGCCCTCAGAGATTCACGGCGTTTCGTTGAGAGCGGACGTGCGCTGGTTGAGCTCTTGAGTTTGGAGGTCCAGGAACCTCATTCAGTGGAGTAACGCAGCTGACTCTTCACAATGACTACGGAAGACTACAACACTTCAGGGAAGTGCGAGAAAGCCGAGTTCCAGCGGTGTAAGGGCTGCGTCCGGGGCGACTGTGAGCTGATGGTCTGGAGGAGTCTGTGAGTGACGACGCAGGAGTAGTGAGTGGCTCGCCATCAGTGGAACTCCATGGTGCTCAGAGCTGCTGTGATTGGATCACGCACTGGAACTCAGAGGGAGAAATCGCTTCCAGATCCACAAGTATATGGTCTCAGCGAAGGGGCGACTGAGGGAGACAAAGTGAGTAGTGACGACTAGATGAGCAGCAAACAGGAACTGCATTTGGGGAATGAGCATAGCAAAGATGCGCAGCTACACGATCCTATGGATGGTAACTCATCCAGAATGCCGAGGAACGACGTGAGGGACTGAGGACCACGACGATCATCAGAGTCCAGGCGTCTGAGGGCAGGACCTACACGATAGATCATTATCCCTCCCATTTTCCTTGGCATTAGGCAAGATAGCCTAGTGATATATGTAGGTACTTTCTAGAGTGTTCTAGATATTATAGGAGTAAATTAGGCTGTAGAGCAGCACGTATATGTTATCTACTGCCTGGTGAAGATAGCGAGTGTGGCGGAGGCAGGAGGACTGTGGATCTACGCTGACAGAGCACGCCCCCAGTGAGGGTCAACGCATTCCTTTAAACTCGACCAGCTGATGCGAGTGTGCCAGCAGCCACCAGAGGAGTGCGCTTTCTGTTACATATATATTTACCTTAATATTCATGCATATATATATCTCTCATGTGTTTGTAGTTTGCTCTTAAGTAAACTTTATTATTTATAGTGTTTTTATGTGTCTCCTCCATCTCATTGAGCATTGTGAATAAATGATTAGCTTTGCACCACACTAGTACTGGCATTATATGGAAACAGAGACCCTTGGCTGGCACACGGTAGCACATTTGAAATAAAAGCGTTGCTGGGACGCAGAGAGGATTACCCAGCTGGTGACAAGAAACGAGGTGAGAATTGAGGTTACGGCCGAAGGTCTGGCAAAACTTTGCACTTGTAGGGTGGGCAGGCCTGGTGGGGGAAGTCGCACATTGCAGGATCGAGCTCAGCAGTTTGTGCTGGGCGTTCTCTCCCCCTTGGGTCCAAGTTCAAGTGGCGGCGACTGGACTTGAGATATGACTTAGAGAGCTCCATGGGGGATGGTAAATGGTACCCCAGTAGAGGGAGTAAAGACCCGCAGCATGGGGTTACAGGGTCGGTAGCATAATCCCCCACTGTTTTACTTTAGCCCACGTAACACAAGGTCAAGGGGTGAGCGACGTGTGACAAATGTTACCCCAATAAATTTAAACTAATTCACAAATTATTTTAAGGTGTGCCTGAAATACTGTGCATAATTAGTGACTATAAAATAACAAAAGTGGTTATTCAGCTGTGCAAATCACTTGTGAGCCCCCACCTGGACTACTGTATCCAAGTAGAGACTTCACTTTCAAAAGGACACCTCTAAAACCTTATAGGATCTGACAGGATGCTACATTATTGTGCATGGTTTCAAAAAATTACCCAATGATCTTTTAAAAAAAAAAATTATACAGGTGTATGCTATTTGATGCTTCAAATTTTCATTGTTATTAGCATTTGATTTCTTCCCCCATACTGCAAAAAAATGTTGCTACTAACCTCAACGTCTGGACTTAGGTAGTTCTTAACTTCACGAAGAATAAACTGGATATCATCTTCAGTAGGAGAGGGAGTGTGGGAGACACTGCAAGGTGTGTCTGTTGTCCCTGCAATAGTGCGCCCCTCCCATGGTAAGAAGAAGATAACCCTTCCATCTGATGTGTTTGGGTCTAGCAGTCCCATCTGCTCTGGTGAGTAATAGTCGGGAAGAGTTATATGGACACCCATACTAGGAGCACAGATTTCCTTTGTTTCTTGGTTTTCCATTTTACGGATGGTGTCAGTGAAAGGTCCAGTGGCGTTGATTACACACTTTGCTCGAACACTCAGCTCTTTTCCAGTTAATTCATCTTTGACTCTTGCCCCACAAATACGTTCTTGACCACTTTCATCTATTTCTTTTAAGAGTGCTACAACTCTCGTGTGATTGGCAATTGTAGCACCAAGCCTTGTAGCTGTAAGAGCTATGGAGAGATTCATTCTAGCATCATTGTGCTGACCATCATAGTAAACAATTGCTCCTACCAATCTGTCCTTCTTCAGCATAGGAAAAACTTCCAATGCTCGAGCTTTACTAATAGCATATGAACTTTTGATACATTTACTCCCTGCAACTAAATCATACATCTTGATGCCCAGCCAGTAGTAGGGAAGCTGCCACCACTTATACACTGGCAGCATAATTGGCAGAGGATAGGATAAGTGAGGAGCAATATCCAGCAAGTTTGCTCTCTCATGGAGAGCTTCTTTCACCATTTTGTATTGCTCAAAGTCTAAACCCAGAATAGCTTTCTGCAGGTAACGAACTCCACCATGAATGAGCTTTGTTGACCTGAAGAAAGAAAATGTTAAGTAGTAACACTATGCCATACAAATTATATAACTATTTAATTAGACAATTAATAATACAATTTATCTAAAAAAGAATTTATATTTAAGACATAAGCAGTGTCTAAGGAAAAGTTTCACTGTTGGTTATGATTAAGGCAAGAAAGAGTGTGTTCATGTTGTGACACTATGTGATGCAGCACTATGTTGTGACACTATGTGATGCAGCACTATGTTGTGACACTATGTGATGCAGCACTATGTTGTGACACTATGTGATGCAGCACTATGTTGTGACACTATGTGATGCTGCACTATGTTGTGACACTATGTGATGCTGCACTATGCTGTGACACTATGTGATGCTGCACTATGTTGTGACACTATGTGATGCTGCACTATGTTGTGACACTATGTGATGCAGCACTATGTTGTGACACTATGTGATGCAGCACTATGTTGTGACACTATGTTATGCAGCACTATGTTGTGACACTATGTGATGCAGCACTATGCTGTGACACTATGTGATGCAGCACTATGTTGTGACACTATGTGATGCTGCACTATGTTGTGACACTATGTGATGCAGCACTATGTTGTGACACTATGTGATGCTGCACTATGTTGTGACACTATGTGATGCAGCACTATGTTGTGACACTATGTGATGCAGCACTATGCTGTGACACTATGTGATGCAGCACTATGTTGTGACACTATGTGATGCAGCACTATGTTATGACACTATGCGATGCAGCACTATGTTGTGACACTATGCGATGCAGCACTATGTTATGACACTATGCGATGCAACACTATGTTGTGACACTATGCGATGCAGCACTATGTTGTGACACTATGCGATGCAGCACTATGTTGTGACACTATGCGATGCAGCACTATGTTGTGACACTATGCGATGCAGCACTATGTTGTGACACTATGCGATGCAGCACTATGTTGTGACACTATGCGATGCAGCACTATGTTGTGACACTATGTGATGCAGCACTATGTTATGACACTATGCGATGCAGCACTATGTTGTGACACTATGCGATGCAGCACTATGTTGTGACACTATGCGATGCAGCACTATGTTATGACACTATGCGATGCAGCACTATGTTGTGACACTATGTGATGCAGCACTATGTTGTGACACTATGCGATGCAGCACTATGTTATGACACTATGCGATGCAGCACTATGTTGTGACACTATGCGATGCAGCACTATGTTGTGACACTATGTGATGCAGCACTATGTTATGACACTATGTGATGCAGCACTATGTTGAGACACTATGCGATGCAGCACTATGTTGTGACACTATGTTATGCAGCACTATGTTGTGACACTATGTGATGCAGCACTATGTGCTAGAATCCTATGTGCTGCAACATTACATGCTACAACGTATAACAAAAATCCAGCTTTGAATGTAATGAAATACCTCTTTCTGGATGAGCCCTTGTGGTTCCCTGAAGTTATCTCACCGAGATGGCTCCCATCTACTAAGACACATCAGCCACAATGTTTTGTTTAGACTTCTGAGAGCCACACCGGCTCCTCCAGAAAGAGGTGCATAAAGAGGTGACACTCCACCACCCCACCGGGAAAGCATCCAGAAAGTCAGTGAATCAATATAGACCACTGCTGGGTTCAAAAGAACTAAAGCCTCGAAATGCCAAACAAACTCCCCAAACAATCTAAACCAACACTAAACTCTCTCAAAACCAGCTCATTAGCACTCATCCCCCTCCAATAAGGGTGGGGCTGAGCTCCAGGTCTCCCTTCTCCCCAGCCTTCCAAGCCAGTTTTGGAGCATATGTGAAGACTACGAACATCAACTGATGAGCTTGGAAGGAAGAGAGGGAATCAGGGAGCCACCAGGGCTCATTCAGAAAGTTCTGTTTCATTACATTCAATGTTGGATTTATGGGAAGGGGAGCTTCTTGTGGCTCCCTGAAGCTAACTACCCATGGGAAAAAAAGACAAGGAACTTACCAGAGAGGACGAGAAACCACAGGTATTTAGGATGAGAAATGATTCAAGTCAACACGAGCATGATGAGGCCCGGGAATATTAATTAAATTCTGTACTGTAAATGAGCATAATGCTCACCAGTGCCAAAAGAGCAAAAACCCTGCTTCTGGAGAAGAGCATGCAACTCCCTGACCCTACAGTCAGAGGCAAGATCAAACAGAAAAACTGCTTTAAAGAATCATGGACGAAAGGGAACTATTAACCGATGGGAAGAGAGAATTGTAAGCACATAGTCAAGAAATCAGGAGGGCTCTGGGTAGCTCATGAGCAGGCCAGAGGTGAAACAAAGTTTGAGACAGCTTCCAAAATGAAGCGAAAATAGTACTGAATCAACTCCAAGCACAAACAGCAGCGGCTCTGCCAGTGCCGAATGATAAGAGGTGAGAGCATTAGGCATACAATGCCTGTTGAAAAACAACAAAGGGAGTAATGAAAGCACAATATTAACAGAGATGAAAGAATGACAATGAAGGGAGAGTAGATGAGCTACCTGTAGTATTCAACTTCAAAGGGCAATGGACTGAGGGAACCTACCCCTTAGTTCAAGCAATGATCCACTGGGGAACAATGGATTCTTCCAAACGAAGCTGGAAGAATCTAAATCCTCCTCAGGTCATGTCCATAGCCACAGACTAGTGTACCATACTATAGTTCTGATAGAACGACCTGACCAACGGGTTTGAGAGGCCTGGCGAGAGCTCATCATGAAACCCCAGTCCAGAAGTGATGCATCTGTAAACACACCAAGCAATGGAAGATGGTGCTAAGGAACCGAACCCCAGAAAATGTAAAGAGGAACCCTGTGAAGCAACAGTCAACAGAGACCAATTGGGACCAGAGCCTAATGGTTGCGACAGCAGAAAAATGTGAGGAACCGAAGAGATCAGAATGCCCCAGATGCCACACCCTGCCCAGTGGGAAAACCACGCAGGCAAAGTTTAAACTCCTAAAAAGATGCTTAAGCAACTGCTGAGTAACCTGGGGGCAGCCTCAACACCAGAAGGTGGTGATGCTACAGCCAGAGCAAAGCTGCCAGAGGAAGGGAAAGCAATGTTGACTGAGTCCCATAAGAAGCCCACGCAAGTTCAAACCTGGGACAGAACCAACTAGGACTCTCACCAGGTCACCAGGAACCTGAACCCAGCAAGCTAGGAAGAACTAGATCCCTAACTAGCAGACACAGATTGACTGGGGAACCAAACCAGCCAGTTGTCAAGGTAGGTCAGAACACAAATCCCTAACTAACGACAATGAGTCACCACAACCCGAGACAATAAGGGAAGCCAGATTCAAACTCAAGGGGGAAGAACCCTGAAGTGGTAAGCCACGACAAAACTGAACCCATCTCTAAACCTCGGATGTATAGGTATGTACCAATAAGCATTCTTGAGGTCCAGAGAAATCATCCAAGCCCCAGTTTCTAACAGGAGACAAAACTGGGCCAAAGTAGTCATGAAGCAAGTGGGGCATGGGATGAATATGTTCAACCCCAAAAGATCGAGGATGAAACGGAGCTCTCCTGAGTCCTGTTTCGGGACCGGGAAAAGTCAAGATACCCAACGAGGTGAAGTGATCATCTTGACCAGGTTCTGAATTGGTCCTCGGTATGCCAAACAGAACTCCACAGTTGGTGTGACCTAGCAGTTGGGAGTCATCTCAGTGAGATAGCTTCAGACAGCCACAAGGGGCTTCCCCAGAGGTCTCTAAAACAGTAGGCATTCTCTGTAAAATCCGATGCTACATACCTTGCTCTGCCTTGGTAAAACTACTATTCACTTATCTATTCATATCTCATATGCATCTGTGCTTAGGGATCTACAACCTAAAATTACTTAGGACCTATTATTACTCAACATAACTCAGCAATCAGAATAATAACAAATTCCAATCCCAGATATCACTCAGCTGCCTTACTACAATTACTGAAAGTTAGATTTCAGTCATTTTATGCATTCTCAAGTGTGCTCTGTATCTATAAAACTCTGAATTGCAGTGCTAATCCTGCAACAAATGCTTCTTAGAGGGCTGTAACAGAATCCATGGGCACTGCATAAGAGATAAATATTTATTTGATACCTGTATTCCTAGAGTGAGACTTAACCAAAGCAGAAATGCTATTCAAATTAAGGGTCCCAAATCATGAAGTGGCCTCCCAAATGAAATAAAAACCTATATCACTCAACCAGTTTAAACAATAAACTATGAAATATCTAATCAACATCTGTGCATGGGGTTCAACCACTGCAAACTACCTCAAGCCCACCATCACCCAGCAAAAATCTGCTATCAGAACTATAAACTGTATGGTCCCAAATGTACAGTTTGGGTTCATTCTCGACTCACAATCGAGAATTTCTGGTCGAATTCTTGGGCAGGACAGAAATGGCTGGGTGTGTTTTCTATCACCTAATGCACCTGCTCACCTAGTGGCAAATAGGTACCCAAGAATTATTAAGCTTGTTGCAGGGTTGCATCCTGGGGAGGACCAGTAATTCAACCTTGAAGGGACCTTAATATATGCCTAACACACATATATATACACTAGCTGCCTGTCCCCCGACACAATGAATTATTATTATTATTATTATTATTATTATTATTATTATTATTATTATTATGAGAAAATTCACTGGGGCTGTGAGGTGGCATGAATGTCTTAGTGAATCAAACAAGCAGTGAGCCACAAGCAGGTCCTGGTGGTTGCACCCACTAGGCTATGATGCACCTAGCCCTGTGGCCTGGGTGAATCATAGCCAAATTAAAATTATACACGTCACCACAAATGTATATTGCTGAACTTAAAGAACACTGGGAGTACATGAACCCAATATGTAATTAACTTTTCTCCTACTCCCCTATAGGATAGGTATGGAGTTTATAATTATTATAATTTAGCTAACACCTCCAGCAGTGGTCAGTCAGGCAAAATACTTTATTTCTTTGCTGTAATTGCATGGGAACCTGCATGCGAGCCAATTGACAGACCGAGTGTCAAGGTTTTAAAAAGAGGCAAGGTAGGAAACAGGTGTTCGAACAGAAAACCACTGTATAGTGACAAACTCCAGTTATTATTACTCCAATAGTTTGTTGGAGCTTGAGTTGTAACAAATTTAACGAGTATTTATGACAATACAGTTTTAGTACGTTCACCTTTCATTGATGTCAATGAAATAATAAATGTCAATACTGCAGGTGGAACAACTAATCACTAATCCGCACATGGAGTGGGAAAAGTGGTGAGAATGAAGTACTGTATGCAACTGATGTAAGGACAACAATTTACTGTATGCAACTGAGGTAAGTACAGCAACAAAGTAATACTTTGTTTAATATATAATATATCAGTGCTTAGCTCTAAGATCAATGGTATTCCAGTCAGTGCACTGATAAACACTGGTAGCTCTGAGAACTTTATTAAGCAGAGTGGGTTACTCGTCTATCCTGACAATGGGGCAGTTTCTATGGCTACTGTATCGTTCTCTTCAAAATTCCTGGGTCAGTGTTCTGTAGACTTAGAATTGCAAGGAGAAACTTACCATGGTGTGAATCTCAAAGTGTGAGAATCTCAAATCTCCCGATTTGTGTGCTAATGTGATTTTGGGCCATAAATTTTTTCAAAATCATTCTGTGCTCAAGATGGCTTTTAGAAGAGAAAGACCTTCCCTTAGAATATGTGAATTAGCTGCCGTCAAAGTTCCGGCTCCATCTCTCTTCAGTAATTTAGCACCAGACTGCAAGCCGATTGCTGTAAAATCCAGACGCTATTCTGAGGCTGACAAGATGTTTATTGAATCCGAGACCATACAGATGCTGCGTGAAGAGATAATTAGACCCAGTAATTCTCCATGGAGAGCCCAGGTATTAGTAACCAAAGGAAAACATCACAAGAAAAGAATGGTTGTAGATTATTCACAAACAATCAACCGATTCACGGGGCTGGATGCCTCCCACTTACCATATACAGATGAGATTGTGAATAATGTTGCTAGATTTAAAGTATACAGCACGCTAGAATTGAGAAGGGCTTACCATCAAGTGGGTCTAACAGACGAAGAAAACCCCTATACAGCCTTTGAAGCTTGTGGAAAGCTTTTTGAATTTAATCATATCTCTTTTGGGGTCACTAATGGAGTGGCCAGTTTTCAAAGAATACAGTAATTCATGGCATCCTCGAGAAAGAAAGAGTGGAGGGTACCTTTGCTTATGTAGATGATGTCTGTGTGTATGTGTGGAGATTCTGAAGAAGACCATGATAAAAATCTGAAACGTTTTATGGACGTTGCAAGAAGGTATAACCTGACCCTTAATCTTGAAAAGTGTAGTTTTTGACTCCGGTCTATAAAGTTACTGGGATACCTTATACAAGGAGAAATTAGACCTGACAGGGAACGCCTCGAGCCACTGTTAAAACTTCCATTACCAAGCAACACAATTCTTTATGCAGAACAATGAGAATGCATGCACATTACTCCTGTTGGATGCTGGGGTTTTCTGAGGAGATCTGTCCTCTCTCATGCCAATGATTTTCCCTTATCTGCTGTGGCTTCGAAAGCATTTAAAGGATTGAAACGAGACATTGCTGAGGCAGTACTTCGAGCAATCAACCCAACAGCTCCTCTTGCTGTGGAAACCGATGCTTCAGTTCATGCCATTGCCGCTACCCTAGCCCAGAATGAGCAACCAGTAGCTTTCTTCTCCCGAACACTTTCAAATAGTGAACAGAAGGAACAGTGTAGAAGGAAGTTTATGCCATTGTGGAAGCCCTAAGGAAGGGGTGACACTATCTCATTGGATGCTATTTTCAGCTTGTGAGCGACCAGCGTAGTGTTGCTTTTATGTTCAACTCTAAATCGGCTGGTAAGATTAAAAATTACAAAATTGCTAGATGGTGAGTCGAACTCTCCTGTTACCACTATGACATTGTATATCGACCAGGTAAAAAAGAACATACCCGCTGATGCATTCTCACGTGTATGTGGTGCCACCAGTATGGATGAACTTAAGGAATTGCATGACAATCTGTGTCACCCCTGGGGTGTCTTGTATGGCTCATTTTGTCCGATGTCAAAATCAGCCTTATTCTGTGGAAGAAGTGAAGAAGATGACTAATTTTTGCTCTGCATGCTCTGAACTTAAACCTCGGTTTTGCAAGTTTGACTATGGGCATTTGATTAAAGCTACTCAGCCATTTGAAAGACTCAACATAGATTTTAAAGGACCACTTCCATCACATTCAAGGAATAAATATATTCTTACTGTTGTAGATGAATTCTCTAGATTATCTTTTGGATTCCCTTGTTCAGATATGACTACTGGTACAGTAATTCAGTGCCTGGTGCAGTTGTTCGCAATTGTTGGCATGCCTGCATATATACACTCTGATAGGGGAACCTCTTTTATGTCTGAGGAGTTGAATGATTTTCTACTCAAAAAAAGGGGAAGCAACTAGCCGTATGACTCCTTACAACCCAAGAGGAAATGGCCAGGCTGAGGAGTACAATGGGATTATTTGGAAGACAGTGCTGCTATCTCTTAGGACGAGAGGCTTAGATGTATCCCAATGGGAAGTTATTCTTCCTGATGCACTCCACTATTCGATCACTGTTGTGCACCTCTACAAATTGTACACCACATGAACGATTCTTCCAGCATACAAGAAGGTCTACTTCAGGGCGAACACTACCTACGTGGCTTGCTTGCAAAGGCCCTGTTCTCCTAAAACGTCAGGTGCGTCAAAGCAAAAATGATCCTCTAGTTGATGAGGTTGAGGTCGTAGATGTGAATCCAGAACACGCCCATGTCAAGTTTCTAGATGGCAGGATAACTACTGTTTCATTAAGACACCTCACACCCATGGCCACAGAGGGCTGCGAGAGTTTGGACTCCAATCTCAACATTCAACAGCAACACCCAGCAATTGCGAAAGATGGGGTTAACCCCAATCCGCCTCATTCTGAACCACCTCATCCTGAACTACTTTGTCCCGAACCACCTAATCTAGAAACACCTACTTGGGAACCTTTCTCTGAAGTAACACTCCCTCGAGAAGGTGGTATGCAGGAACCGACTGGAACACTAGATTCTTCAACTTTGCAGGAGTCCCTTCGACAATCTGGAAGGACACGCAGTACCCCTACAAATCTTCGGGACTATGTTACTTAAATGCTAGACGGGACGAATGTAGTAAAAGTATTATATCTATTGTATCGGGGGGCGGATCTATTGTATTGTACCAGATGGATGCTCGCTTGATTGTGTTATTGTTTGGGTCGTCAGATCAGCTGTGTCGTGCTTGTGTACAGGTTGATAGAATGTTAACTTCTAGCTTAATTTCTATTTGTCCTAGCTTTAGCCATATGCAGTTTGCTTATTGTTATAGTGAATAGACAGTGCTTAAACTGTATATAGGTATTGTATATTATATGGCTTATATTATTGCAGGATGTAACTGTATTGTAATTATTTGATCAATAAAGCCTCAAGTCTGGCAATGCTTTTCCTTACCTCAACAGTATTTATCAAGAAAAGTAATTTAAACCAATAAGAACCGTCTTTACCTTGAAGATGTTCCCGAGGCAAAATCATCCATCTCCACCAGAGCTGTTTTTAGCCCCCTGGAGACAGCATCAAGGGCACAACCTGCCCCTGTTGCGCCTCCTCCAATAATCAAAACGTCAAATGAATCTGACCCTAAGCTCTTGAGCTGAAGTTGCCGTGTTGGCAGAGGGTGTGTGGGTCTTGCATTGAGGCTTTCTGCTGCTGTCACACGCACAAACTGACGCTGTGTCACAGAAACCATTTTTAGCTATCAAATGTGAAAGAAAAATCTACATATTCCATTACACATACACATGGATTTAGAAATTATAAAGAATTGTGAGAAAATTTCAGAGAGGACATTATTCCATTCCACAGCAACATTGCATACCTGATAGAAAAAAACACTGTGTTGAATATAATGAAACACAATTTCTGGTGAGAAATTGGCATTTCACCCTACCCCCCCCTCCCATTATGCAGGCCTCTTTCTCTACTCAGCTTCGATCAATTTAAAAATTTTATAAAATGCCTAAATTAGAATACGCTGCAATGGCATAGTGTTCATAACTCAAAAAACTTATAAAATTTTAACAGAAGATCCACAAAGGCATGCTCCTGATAATAACCCCTGTTTATTTTTCTACTACTTCTTTTCATGTTATGCTGTCCCTAAAATCTAAATATCATTTGCAAAATACCTGAGAAAGGCTTTTGATACTGTTTACCATAACTACCTCTTACTTAACTCCACCATTATGGAATCCGTGGTCTTGCTCTGAACTATATCCGATCCTATCTTAGTGACACACCAATATGTAGCCATCAATGATATAACCTCTCCCACTCTACCACTAACCGCAGGGATGCCACAGGGCAGCATCCTAGGACCCCTCCTTTTTCTTATATACATCAATGATTTGCCTAATGTCTCTAACGTGCTTAAACCTATATTGTTTGCTGATGATACTACTCTCATCTACTCTGACCCCAACCCACTCATATTAAATAATGTCCATGTAAATCCATCATCCAATCCATGTAATGTAAATCCATCACTCTCTGTAAAATCTCTTGTATGTATGTACCTTACCTAAATAAACATTTGATTTGATTTGAATGTTGTAAACAATGAATTAAAAAAAAGTCCACTTATGGATGTCAACCAACAAATTCACCCTAAACATTGAAAAGACCTACTACATCTTATTTGGAAGCAAATCAATAAATGCAATTCAGCTCCAGACAGATAATGTAAACATCAGCAATAAAAATGATGGAAAGTTCCTTGGCCTATACCTAGACAAGACACTCAACTTCAGCACCCACATTCAACACATAAGAAAAAAGGTTTCTAAAACAGTTGGTATACTCTCTAAGATCAGATAATTTGTACCCTACTCTGCTCTCCTCTCTCTCTCTCTCCACTATACACTTATCTATCCCTATCTAACTTATAGTATCTGTGCTTGGGGTTCAACCTCTGCAAATTACCTCAAGCCCATCATCACCCAGCAAAAATACGCTATCAGGACAATAACAAACTCTGCTTTCAGACAAACACACAGCTCCCCTGTTTAAATCCCTATACATGCTAAACATAAATTCACTCCATACATTCTCTTGTGTCAATTACATTTATAAAACCCTGTTTTTAAGTGCAAACCCTGCACTGAAACTCTTCCCTGACAGATGTAATAGAACACACAATCACCACACCATATGTACAAGTCTCCAAACCTGATACATTAATTGTAAGTGACTCCTTATCATCCTTAATTGCTCTCAACTCTTTAAGACATAACTGTAACATGCTCGTGTCCGAAGCTAGACACAAATACAACAAAATTATTAAAGATGGTAACAGAGTCCATTTCATGTGGCCTCCGAATGCATGATAGAGCCGATAAGTTAGCCAAAGACTCTGCCTTTAAAGGAGATGATGAGTGTAACCTTGGATTGTCAATGAGGAATCTGAGAGCATCCGTACACCGAGAACTTCAACAAGATCTTGTAGATCTGAGGCAAAGTGAAATCGACACCAGAAATTCCATCTATCATCATACTATCATGCAAGAGGAGCCACACGTTTATGGTTCATCCCATAAAATCAGCAGACTTCTAGATGTTACTACTGCTCGGCTTAGACTCGGTTACAAGTATCTCTGGGAATTCTCATTATCTGCCGATGTAGACCTGACCAAATGTAAACTGTGTCAACAAAATTATTCGCACACCCTCTGTCACTATGTGATGGAGTGCGAAAAGATACGTGAATTCAGAGACACTTCTATAACCAATGTTCCAACGATGTGTAAATATTTCATTCAAAATGATCTGCTACCAGAAATTTTAGCCAAATATACCCAGTTTGCTAACTGTAGGTAGTAACTAAGTGACTGTAACCTATCCACCGCTGCCCACTGGATGGGGGGCGGTGTGCAGGACAAATATATCAATTGTGACACTAGCTCTCCACATATGTCAGTTGCTTAATTTAGAACCTGTACTTGAGGTCGATCTCGAACCCATTATTGATGTGACGACTTATAATGAATTTTGTAACTAGTTCACCAAGATTGTAACTTGCTTAGCTAAATGAATTGTGGGGTTCAGTCCCTGAGCCCATTATGTGCCGCTGTAACCCTTTCCACTACTGCTCACAAGATGGGTACGGGGTGAATAATAAATGAATTAAACTGAATCACACCAGACATAAATATCTCTTTGATATACCCCCAGAGTCAAACTGAATCTGTATAAACACTCTGTGCAAATAAAGGGACCCAGTCTATGAAACTCACTCCCTAATGAATTGAAAAGCTGTCCAACTTTTGCCTTATCTAAAATTAAAACCAAAAAGTACCTAATTTCATCTTCAGTCTTCTACCTAGAGCTTTATCTATGCACTGTTTCTAGTGCTACCCATTCCTCCAATATTTGTACCTAAGCCATATTAATTTACCATTGAAATCTTAGATCATCTGATATCATGTTGTATTGAGTGCTCATTCTACTGCATTATTCTTTGTAATGATCTTCATATTGTGCTTCAGTGAACCAATGTATAACACTGAGATGTTTTCCTATTATACCTAGTAATCCTTGTTCATTATTGTGTAGTTATTATTGTGTATTATTCTAATCTGCTTTTGTGTCAAAATTTCTTGCAATGTACCTGTAAACTTATTTTTTCCAATTTACTGTAATTTTTCTACTTAAAATCATCTGTACCTGTAAAGAAAAGCTGTAAAGTACCTGTAAACATTTTTTGTCAATTTTACTGTAAATTATCTAAAAATTATCTGTTAGTTGAAGGACTTGCCCAAAACGCTATGCATGCTAATGGCTTTACAAGAATGTAAATTCAACTTAAATTCTATGTTCTTTGTTAACCCCCAATGTACCTTCTTGTATATACACTGTATATAAAATAAATAAATAAATAAATAAATAAATAAATAAATAAATAAATAAATAAATATTGACCAAATTTTATGTTAGCCTGCTTCTTGTAAATAGTAAGTGTATACTCACCAAACTTTTAAACCTAACTACTGTATTTTATCTTAACTTATGCCTGAAAATTACACTGTATATTAGTGGCTTTATGCATTGTACTTGTCTCACCTATGTATATTCTTCTGTTCATGTATCATATGTTGTACATTTGTGTAAATCAATTACCTATACAAGTATTATTATTATTATTTATCCTATAACATTTTTATTATTATATATATCCGATATTATTATTATTATTATCCTATATTATTATTATTTATCCTATAACATTTTATTATTATATATATCCTATATTACTATTATCCTATATTATTATTATTATTTATCCTATACTGTATTATTATTATTATTATTATCATTATTATTATTATTACTATTTATCCTATACAGTATTATTATTATTATTATTATTATTATCATAAGAGGCAAGCCAAGTAGCAGTATTAAGAGTGAAGCATGCACGAGTATCAAGAGTGAAGCATGCACGAGTATCAAGAGTGAGACATGCACGAGTATCAAGAGTGAGACATGCACGAGTATCAAGAGTGAGACATGCACGAGTATCAAGAGTGAGACATGCACGAGTATCAAGAGTGAGACATGCACGAGTATCAAGAGTGAGACATGCACGAGTATCAAGAGTGAGACATGCACGAGTATCAAGAGTGAGACATGCACGAGTATCAAGAGTGAGACATGCACGAGTATCAAGAGTGAGACATGCACGAGTATCAAGAGTGAGACATGCACGAGTATCAAGAGTGAGACATGCACGAGTATCAAGAGTGAGACATGCACGAGTATCAAGAGTGAGACATGCACGAGTATCAAGAGTGAGACATGCACGAGTATCAAGAGTGAGACATGCACGAGTATCAAGAGTGAGACATGCACGAGTATCAAGAGTGAGACATGCACGAGTATCAAGAGTGAGACATGCACGAGTATCAAGAGTGAGACATGCACGAGTATCAAGAGTGAGACATGCACGAGTATCAAGAGTGAGACATGCACGAGTATCAAGAGTGAGACATGCACGAGTATCAAGAGTGAGACATGCACGAGTATCAAGAGTGAGACATGCACGAGTATCAAGAGTGAGACATGCACGAGTATCAAGAGTGAGACATGCACGAGTATCAAGAGTGAGACATGCACGAGTATCAAGAGTGAGACATGCACGAGTATCAAGAGTGAGACATGCACGAGTATCGAGAATGAGGCATGCATGAGTTAGGCAAGCTGGTGTACCAAGAGTGAGCCAAGCAGGAATATCAAGAGTGAGCCAAACTGGAGTATCAAGAGTGAGCTAAGCAGGAGTATCAAGAGTGAGCTAAGCAGGAGTATCAAGAGTAAGCCAAGCAGGAGTATCAAGAGTGAGTCAAGCAGGAGTATCAAGAGTGAGCCAAGCAGGAGTATCAAGAGTGAGCTAAGCAGGAGTATCAAGAGTAAGCCAAGCAGGAGTATCAAGAGTGAGTCAAGCAGGAGTATCAAGAGTGAGCCAAGCAGGAATATCAAGAGTAAGCCAAACTGGAGTATCAAGAGTGAGCTAAGCAGGAGTATCAAGAGTGAGCTAAGCAGGAGTATCAAGAGTAAGCCAAGCAGGAGTATCAAGAGTGAGTCAAGCAGGAGTATCAAGAGTGAGCCAAGCAGGAGTATCAAGAGTGAGTCAAGCAGGAATAACAAGAGTGAACCAAGCAGGAGTATCAAGAGTGAGCCAAGCAGGAGTATCAAGAGTGAGCCAAGTATCAGGAAGTATCAAGAGTGAGCCAAGCAGGAGTATCAAGAGTGAGCCAAGCAGGAGTATCAAGAGTGAGCCAAGCAGGAGTATCAAGAGTGAGTCAAGCAGGAGTATCAAGAGTGACCAAGCAGGAGTATCAAGAGTGAGCCAAGCAGGAGTATCAAGAGTGAGTCAAGCAGGAGTATCAAGAGTGAGCCAAGCAGGAGTATCAAGAGTGAGCCAAGCAGGAGTATCAAGAGTGAGCCAAGCAGGAGTATCAAGAGTGAGTCAAGCAGGAGTATCAAGAGTGAGCCAAGCAGGAGTATCAAGAGTGAGCCAAGCAGGAGTATCAAGAGTGAGCCAAGCAGGAGTATCAAGAGTGAGCCAGGCAGAAGTATCAAGAGTAAGCCAGGCAGGAGTATCAAGAGTAAGCCAGACAGGAGTATCAAGAGTAAGCCAGCAGGAGTATCAAGAGTAAGCCAGGCAGGAGTATCAAGAGTGAGCCAAGCAGGAATATCAAGAGTGAGCCAAGCAGGAGTATCAAAGAGTGTGGTAAGCATGACAATCAAGAGTGAGCCAAGGAGGCAGTTAGGATAAAGATGGGGAATGAGTACCTTTGTGTGCTGGTCATCGTCGTAGTAGTATGCGGCAGCGAGGGCAGCTGCCCCGGCCACACCTACCCCAAGACCCAGGACCCGGGCCAGCTGGCTCCGTGCACGGCGTCCAGCCATCACACCAGCTGCAACAAAAACCTCAGTTTATATGAGTAGGGTCAATACGGGTCCGTCTAATTACCCAAAAGCTACCCAGAGCTTCCTAGCAATAATGTAATGAAGAACTATGGTATAGTTACTCATTATTATGTTGGTGCTGAATGTAGAACATTAGGAAATCCAGTTTCAACTTCCTTTACAAACTTGAACATTTTGTTCAAAATCCATCACAATATGTTTTCTCTTGGCTCTACCGGTTGTTGAAGCCCTGAACAACAGATTCTTGCATCTCCTAATGTCATAGTAGCAGGATGTAAATAATATGCACAGATAGAGAACGTTGAGAGGGGAAGGAATTTGTCGGCCGCTGGCAGACACAAACAAGGGGGTAGTGGGAGGTTGGGAGCCGGAACAGAGGTCTCACCGGGGCAACTTGGTGGCCGCCCGCCAGCCTCTTGTACTCACCTAGTTGTGCTTGCGGGGGTTCAGCTCTGACTCTTTGATCCCGCCTCTCAACTGTCAATCAACTGATGAACAGGTTCCTGAGCCTATTGGGCTCTATCATATCTACATTGAAACTGTATGGAGTCTGCCTCCACCACATCACTGCTTAATGCAAACCATCTGTTAACTACCCTGACACTGAAAAATATTTATAATGTCTCTGTGGCTCATTTGAGTACTCAATTTCCACCTATGTCCCCTTGTTCGTGTTCCACCCATGCTAAATAGTCTGTCTTTGTCCACTCTTATCAATTCCTCTGAGAACTGTGTAGGATGTAATCATGTCTCCCTAACTCTTAATTCTCTCTTCCAGCGACGTGAGATTTACTTGCCGTAGAGTTTAGTTTGGTAGAGTTAATCGATTATTAACGTAAATGGCTGTAAAACGTTAAACTGGTTTCATGTGGAATTGCAATGACAGAAATTGATGGTGGACCGAGTTTGTCTTTTAAGTTCCCGAGAATCATTAGGTGCCTTTGTTCCGTAACCCGTGTTCATAATTACTTAATTACCTGATTTATCCGAGGGCCACTAACCCTAATGGGCCTTGGCGAGGACTGGAAGCCAGTGGCTTGTCGAAGATTCCCCCCCCCCCCATTTTCCTTGATCTTTTCCAGGTAGACTTTAAATTTTAACATAGTTTTGGCATTTACAGCTTCGGCGGGTAGGCGGTTCCATTGGTTTATAACCCTGTGGGTGAAAAAACATTTCCTGTTCTCAGTCCTTAAGTTATGTCCGTAAGTGTCTTAAGTTATGTCAGAGTATTTTACCTATAGGATGTTTCAAGGTTAATTTAAAGTGACAATCAATAAATTCGCCTATTTTTGTAATTAAAGGAACTCTAACATTCTTTCATTGATTCACTTGTCTGGTTATTATATATGCCTAGCTGATGCATATGATAGTTAATAATAATCCCCCCATGAATTTACTCTTCTGTGATAAATAGTCATTCATTCTCTAAACTGATTTTAACGTCACCAGAGCTAGTGAAAGGATTTAAATACGTCTAATGAGTATTGTTAAATCACTGACAAAATACATGTATGTCCAATACCAGTACAGTATATATATTACCGGTACGACTCTTAAGTAGGCAAAGAAGTAACTTAAAATAATTTTCAAGGTGTTTTGTCTGCGGATGACATATGAGCGGGGCATAATAGGACAGACGACCCTGGCGAGATTCCACTCTGGCGCGATACAGAAGATACTGAAAGGTAAGACAAAACTATAAAACATCGTGAGGGAATGTTATAATACATTCCAGAAAGTGGCTCGACCTCCTAACAGATGGCTGGGATTATCGGTGAGAAGTCAGCTAAACATGGATGAGTCTTCAGGGAGAAACCTGAATCCTTTAGTTTCCGTGGTGTAGTGGTAAGACACTCGCCTGGCGTTCCGCGAGCGCTATGTCATGGGTTCGTATCCTGGCCGGGAGGATTTACTGGGCGCAATTCCTTAACTGTAGCCTCTGTTTAACGCAACAGTAAAATGTGTACTTGGATGAAAAACGATTCTTCGCGGCGGGGATCGTATTCCAGGGACCTGCCCGAAACGCTACGCGTACTAGTGGCTGTACAAGAATGTAACAACTCTTGTATATATCTCAAAAAAAAAAAAAAAAAACTGACATTGTATAGCGTCAGTAAACAAGCTTACACTGTTCTACCCCTCGTGACATTAAACCCAGGAAGAACCCCTTGTGAACAGTATTTGTTCACTAGTGCTCTCAAAATTGTACTGGAATTCTGAAAATCATAACATTAGAGCTGGGCTGATTTATAACACGATAAAGGTTCTGTCCCACTACCGGCCACAACCAAAATTACTTAAAGGCCTTGTAACACCGAGTATCCTTATGGTGGGGTGGTCCTGGGTCCCTGAAACAGCAGCCCTGAAGGTGTGTCTGGCGCATGACGGTTGCTCTTGGCCCCTCATGTTGCATCATAACCAGCCTAACTGGTGTGGGTCTCCACACCCCGACACGCAGTCCCACATATGCCAGCACACACACACGCCAGAACACACACGCCAGCACACACACGCCAGCACACACACGCCAGCACACACGGCAAAACGCACACGCCAGAAATGGTTGCTGCAGTTCAATCGCAATAAGTTGAAGGTAACGAAAAGGAAGAGGAAGAAAGGAGAATGAATAGATGGTGTCGCCACGGCAAGGGGGCGGTAACTACGGCACCGGAGAGTGCTGAGAATGGATACAATTCCAACACTACAACCAGAGGCACATCTAGGCGGGATGACATTGGCATCATATGAGACGCTGTCAAACATTACAACGTCATCTAGAAACCTAATTCAGGAATCTTTGAAGGCAATCTACACACTTTTTGTTAGACTTATACAGGAATATGAAGCACCGGCCTGTAATCCCTGTAAAGAATACAACTAATACTGAAAAATTACAGAGCTACAGGTGGTCAACATGTGGAATGTACTGAAAAAAAGCTATGGAAGCCACCAACATCAACAACTTCATGGCCAGATTCGACAAAGAATTCGAACGTCAGAATAGTTTGATGTAACGCATCATTGCACAACAAGACATGTCGTGCATGTCATTATTAGCACAACTAGGCTAATAATAGGCGGCGTATGAAGAGCCAGACGTCACTTCACAGCCCATCATCCTGAGCGTTTCCAACGTGACTGAACTGCTGTACTAAAGTGCCTGAACCTAACCAACCCAAGGACCCACGAACAGAAAACGGGAGATCGACCACACCCGAGCTGGTCGTATGTGCATGTACGCTTACCTATCAGTACTTTTCCAATCAGTGTTTAGTAGAACAGTTTAATGATCAACCAGGCTGTGACTCATACGTCAGGCTGCGAGCAGCCGCGTCCAACAACCTGGTTGACCAGTTCAGTAACGTGAAGGCCTGGTCGACGACCGGGCCGCGGGGACGCTAAGCCCCTAAAACACCTCAAGGTAACCTGAAGGTAACGTCGGGAACGCTCAAGAGGACGGGCTGTGACGACCAGGTCGAGAGTGGTGTCATGAGACCAGCTCAGTCGATTAAGGCAGTGTCTGGGATGCTCTCAGACGCAGGTTCGAATCCTCGTCACGGCCCTTGTGGATTTGTTCACGTGGTGTCATGAGGTTCATATAGTGGTGGTAGATGTAACGTCCTTCAAGACTACACGTAGAGAGGGTGTCATCAGCAGGATGACCACTAGCAGCTCCCGGCCGCGGCTCGCTCTCTCTTCTGACTCATTCATCTCACTTATCATACTCTCCTTACATCCTTGCTGTCTCTCCTGTCTCGAAACATCACCACTGTCTCTCTCCTGTCACGAGACACCACCACTGTCTCTTTCCTGTCACGAAATACCACCACTGTCTCTCTCCTGTCTCGAGATACCGCCACTGTCTCTCTCCTGTCACGAGACACCACCACTGTCTCTCTCCTGTCACAAGACACCACCACTGTCTCTCTCCTGTCACGAGACACCACCACTGTCTCTCTCCTGTCACAAGACACCACCACTGTCTCTCTCCTGTCACAAGACACCACCACTGTCTCTCTCCTGTCACGAGACACCACCACTATCTCTCTCCTGTCACGAGACACCACCACTGTCTCTCTCCTGTCACGAGACACAACCACTGTCTCTCTCCTGTCTCGAGACACCACCACTGTCTCAACACCAGCATTCTCTCCTCTTAGTTTTGTTATTACATTTGTTTGTGGCAAGGTTCTTAGTGCTGAAAATATTCTTCCCCACAATATTCACACAAATGTCTATGTTTGTGTAGTAATGGCACAGTGTATACTGCTGCACACAATGCCCCAGCATGTACCCGCACCATACCACGTATTTTACACTCATTATCTTTCCACAAACATCAGCACGGTATTGCCAGTAATATGTGTACACTAATCATGCTCTCATGTACACTGCGGCCTTCCACGTACACTTTCCCCCTTCCATATGTAAAGGACGTGTTTACACATGGGAATAATATTTTCATGCGTTAGTACTGCTTGAATCTTTCATATAGTATTCAAAGTAATATATCATTAATAATCAATTTGGTCCCTTTCTTAATTTGTTTCAAAGTAACGTAAGTCACATTTTCAACCGCTTAGTATGAAAAAGGATTTACAACAGGGATGGACAAAGGCTGCTCGTCTTTGACCATTTTGATCTCATTCTTTTACAGCATTTTTGAGACATCTTATATAAATAGAAGCTGCCTCGTATGGGCAAATAGGCCTTCCGCAGTTACCTTCATTCTTATGTTTTATGAGAGTGGAAAGGGCTGTGACGTTGTATAACTTTACTTGAGCAAAACTTGTGATACTGTACCTACAGTCGATTAGCTAGACAGGGGATCATGTTATTGGAGGTACTATCCCAAGTTGGATAAGGGTCAGAACCCACAATATTGGGTACAAGCTGGAGAAGTGAACACAATAGAAGGATTAAGTCTGCAGACACAAACAATGCAGACACAAACAATGCTACCATTTCTTGTACATTAGTTTTTGGTCTTAGGTAACGTATACGTCAAAACGCAACGTGCTATACCCCTAATAATTAATACCATAAAGTTGTTTGTTTGTTAAGCTTTGTACACAGTGTGGACTATTACCTGGTTTTATGTATATTTCAACCTATTAATCTACCACTGGAGAGAAAACTCCAAAAATCAAACAATCGCCGACGTTACTGTCAGTGTTTGAGCAAAACACCTGTGGCACCCAACCCACAACTGGTCTCACACACTGCACCTCACGTCGCTGGAAGACAGAAGAGCTAGGGGAGACATGATCACTACATACAAAATTCTCAGTGGAATTGACAGGGTGGACAAGGATGGATTATTTAACATGGGTGGTACACACACAAGGGACACAGGTGGAAGCTGAGTACCCAAATGAGCCACAGAGACATTAGAAAGAACTTTTTCAGTGTCAGAATAGTTAATAAATGGAATGCACTAGGAAGTGATTTGGTGGAGGCAGACTACATATACAGTTTCAAATGTAGATATGACAGAGCCCAGTAGGCGCGGGAATCTGTACATCATTTGATTGACGGTTGAGAGGCGGGACCAAAGAGCCAAAGCTCAACCCCCGCAACCACAACTAGGTGAGTACTGTAATAACAACGCTATTTTCGTAAATGTTAATTAATATTTCTATCAGTTATAAGAAGTACACACGAGCAGGCAGAGAGGTTTATGTAACCAGTAATTCGTAATTGTTACACAAAATACGTCTCTAGGGTCCCATATGATGAGTGCCGGTGTGACGTATAACAATAATAATTATGCTAATATTACACAAGGTGTCCTGCCCTTCATACCAACAGCAACAACAAGGTGTATGACAATTTTAGAATTTTAGAAAAGGTTACCACTTCATATTATGAACTTTACCTATGGTCAACAACTCACATGGATGGCTCCGTTCAGCGGTCGTAAATTCCTGACACTTGAGAGTGATGCAAGTTTCCGTTAAACTTTAATGAAGTCTGAGGCTCTCCTTGAGGTGCACCGCCAGAATCTTTACCACACACACTGAAGCTGTCAGCCCCACTGCCTTGTGGTGCACTGCCACTAACACCACTACACACTGAAGCTGTCAGCCCCACCGCCTTGTGGCGCACCGCCACTAACACTACTACACACTGAAGCTGTCAGCCCCACCGCCTTGTGGTGCACTGCCACTAACACCACTACACACTGAAGCTGTCAGCCCCACCGCCTTGTGGTGCACTGCCACTAACTCCACTACACACTGAAGCTGTCAGCCCCACCGCCTTGTGGTGCACTGCCACTAACACCACTACACACTGAAGCTGTCAGGCATCGCGAGCCAGCCAGCAAGGGGACAGGAGGAGGTGGCCGGCGGTGCTTAGTGAGTGAGTGGATCCCGTCAAAGCTGTGGCGCTAGACACGCACTCTCACCGGCCAACACCGGTTGCATCATCACACAGCACCTCACTATCTACCCAAAGTTTTATCCTCATTTATTATGAAATTTATAATATTAGTTTTGACAAATACCTGGCTTTAATAAACATAAAGGTGTATCTACTATAACATTCGTAATTTGCATTCGTGGTGAGTGGTGTATCTACTCACCCCGGATGTAAATTACTTAGCTTTAATCAAATTTATTATGTTTAACACGAATCAATACTACTGGGATTACTGTAACAATGGCAGTCAGACGATACCGCTCCCTCACATTTTAACAATAGATTAATTTGTAGCAATAGGCTGTCAGAAAGCCTTTGACACAGTACCCCATAAAAAGCTGTTACAAAAGTTGGAGAAACAGGCAGGAAGAACAGATAAGGTGCTCCAGTGGATAAGGGAGTATCTAAACAGAATACAGCGAGTTCAAGTATGTTTATTAAGACAATACATCTCAAAGGGATAGAGTAGCTTAGGCTATTTCTACCTCCCCCCCCCCCCGCGAAACAGCGCGTTTCCGTATGGGGGAAAGACCTCAATTCAATTTCTTTCTTTATTTATGCATCCCATACTCATCCCGTGGACGGTGGTGTAAAGGGTTACAGAGGCACATAATTGGTTCAGGAACTGAACCCCCTATTTCGTTTCAGAATGCCAAGATGTCACTAGCGGAGTCCCACAGGGCTCTGTACTTGGACCCATCCTGTTTCTGATATATAAACGCTCTTCCACAGAATAGAGTCTCATTCCTCTCAGTGTTTGCTCATGATGCAAAAATTATGGGAAGAATCAAGACAGGCGATTATAGACACTACAAGACTACCTGGACAAGCCGGATGAATGGTATAGGAAATGGTTACTAAGGTTTAACTCAAGTAAGTTAAAATTAGGTGAAGGGAGCAAAAGGCCGAACGCAAAGTACTATCTGGGAGGTGAAATACTTAAAGAGTCTAGTAGAAAGATCTTGGGGTTGATATCACAACGAACCTGTTCCCAGAAGTCCACATCAAAGGGATATCACCAGCGGCATATGCTAGACTGGCCAACATAAGAATTGCCATTAGAAACTTGAGTAAGAAATCCACATATGTCAGACCAATTATTGAGTTTGCAGCTCCAGCCTGGAGTCCATGCTTAGTTAAACACAAGACAAAGTTGTTGAAGATTCAGAGGTATGCCACCAGACTTGTCCCGGAGCCGAGAGGTATGAGTTACGAAGAAAGGCTACCGGAATTAAACCTCACGTCCCTGAAAAACATAAGGGTTAGGGGTGAGATGATCACAACCTACAAAATCCCCAGGAATTGACAGGGTGGACAAAGACAAAATATTTATCATGGGTGGAACACGAACAAGGGGACACAGGTGGAAACTGTGACTCAGATAAGATTTTGTTTCAGTGTTAGAGTAGTTAACAAATGGAATGCATTAAGCAGTGATGTGGTGGAGGTAGACCCCATACACAGTTTCAAATGTACATATGATAGAGCCCAGTAGGTTCAGGAACTTGACATTAGAGAGGAGGGATCAAAGAGCTGAAGCTCAACCTCCGCAAGCATAACTAAGTGTTTAGTTATAACATCATGTATACATGTTGTTCATAAATTATATATTATTTGTATTAATACATATAATATGCTGACAACTGAACAGTACGTAAAGTTAACTTCTCTAAACAAGCCTAACTGGAATATTTAACATGTTTAAAAATGCATAGCATATAAATTCTAAGTAAATCTTACTAAACACTGGACCACATATTTACGATTCCTGGGTAAATTACCCAATCTAGAGATTTTTAATAAAATTTAGCCTTATAATGTATCCCATAGGCGTCCTGTGGGTGGTGTGGGAAAGGTTACAGTCACATGATAAGGGTCCACGAACTGCTGCAGACCCCATGATCTTTAAGTTAAAAAAATTATTTTTGCGCTAAACTTAGTAACAATCGGGTTTCTTTTGCCTCATTTGTAATCAAATTACAAATGAGGTAATAATCTAAGAATGGTTCTATATACAATGTTACAGTGTATGGTCACAAAATATGAGAAAATTATCTGAATTCAAAAGTGCATAGCCTACTATGACCGAGGTACAATTCTCAGCATACTATATGCATTAGTAATAATATAATAATTAACCTTCGAACAATGTGTACTTATCTACACATGATACGAGGCCATCAACGGTCCACAAGAGTATACTCAACCAAAGAGCATACGCAGCTCCACACTAAAATATGTAATATAATTCAAGAATAAAGTCCAATAAATATTATAGCCAAACAGAAGACACAACATGTCCAATTTGAGGATTGATGTAACCAAACCACACAGTAATGTGTGGTGGACGAGGGCTGAGAGCTGTGTGCGGTGTGACTAACGTAACGGAGCCTCACAATCTAGTATTTCAACACAAGATGAAGTAACTACCACTTTCCGAAACTGGTGTAGAATCACCGAGTCTTGCCGAATAGCAGAATGCAGCAATAAGGGCGATGGCGTATTGTCTTTCACCGATAAGGATATTGCAGACACGCCGCTATAACGCCAAACCACTTTGGTTGGATGATAGAACGACTATACGTCATGCAGGTCGGTGTTCAATCCCCGACCGTCCAAGTTATTAGGCACCATTCCTTTACCAGTCCAAACCAAATTCTTATCCTGACGCCTTCCAAGTGCTATTTAGTTGTAATCATCTCGGCGCTTTCCCCTGATAATTCCCTTCCCTTCGTCACCATAACAGCCGGCTGACTGAAATGACGACGAGCTTGTGTGACCAAACCACACATCACACAGTGAAGAAACGACCACGTTTTGGTCCGTCCAGGACCATTATCAAGTTGTGTATCTTTATCCACGTTATTGTCACTCATCGTCTGAATACCGTGTTAACCTTGCAAGTGGCAACACACGCGCACACACGCGCGCGCGTACACACACACACACACACACACACACACACACACACACACACACACACACACACACACACACACACACACACACACACATAAACATAAGCTGGAGAAACAGTCAGGAGTAACAGGTAGGGCGCTCCAGTGGATAAGGGAGTACCTAAGCAATAGGAAGCAGAGAGTTACAGTGAGGGGTGAGACCTCAGACTGGCGTGAAGTCACCAATGGAGTCCCACAGGGCTCTGTACTTGGACCTATCCTGTTTCTGATATACGTAAATGATCTCCCAGAGGGTATAGACTCATTCCTCTCAATGTTTGCTGACGACGCCAAAATTATGAGAAGGATTAAGACAGAGGAGGACAGCTTGAGACTTCAAGAAGACCTGGACAAGCTGCAGGAATGGTCGAACAAATGGCTGTTAGAGTTTAACCCAAGCAAATGTAATGTAATGAAGATAGGGGTAGGAAGCAGGAGACCAGATACAAGGTATCATTTGGGAGATGAAATACTTCAAGAGTCAGAGAGAGAGAAAGACCTGGGGGTTGATATCACGCCAGACCTGTCCCCTGAAGCTCATATCAAGAGGATAACATCAGCAGCATATGCCAGGTTGGCTAACATAAGAACGGCCTTTAGAAACTTGTGTAAGGAATCTTTCAGAACATTATATACCACATATGTCAGACCAATCCTGGAGTATGCGGCTCCAGCATGGAGTCCCTATCTAGTCAAGCATAAGACTAAACTGGAAAAGGTTCAAAGGTTTGCCACCAGACTAGTACCCGAGCTGAGAGGTATGAGCTACGAGGAGCGACTGCAGGAATTAAACCTCACTTCGTTGGAAGACAGAAGAGTTAGGGGGGACATGATCACCACATTCAAGATTCTCAGGGGAATCGACAGGGTTGATAAAGACAGGCTGTTTAACACAAGGGGCACACGCACTAGGGGACACAGGTGGAAACTGAGTGCCCAAATGAGCCACAGAGATATTAGAAAGAACTTTTTTAGTGTCAGAGTGGTTGACAAATGGAATGCATTAGGAAGCGATGTGGTGGAGGCTGACTCCATACACAGTTTCAAGTGTAGATATGATAGAGCCCATTAGGCTCAGGAAACTGTACACCTGTTGATTGACGGTTGAGAGAGCGGGACCAAAGAGCCAGAGCTCAACCCCCGCAAGCACAACTAGGTGAGTACAACTAGGTGAGTACACACACACACACACACACACACACACACACACACACACACACACACACACACACACACACACACACACACACACATTGGTG
>WNGS01004374.1:17710437-17737734 GCA_020271785.1 Procambarus virginalis
GTTTTTGTGATCATTGTTGCATATATATATATATATATATATATATATATATATATATTAGTATATTTTGGTAGCAGGCTCTCTTGTAAACATATGTTGTTGAATATGACCGAAAGAGTCAGATTAATTATTCTAACACGAATCTTCTCAATATTTCTTACGTTTTTCTTTACTGTCTAGGGTAATTGAAAAATTACTCTCCAAAATTCATTATTTACATTTATATTTTTGGTCTGACGCCTGAACGCATTTCGTAAGCTTCATACATTTTAAAAAACTAGTTTACACATAACATATATCATACTTATACTAGTTTTGGGTGAATTGATATGGTAAAAAGGTTTTGAGTGAGGTGGCAGAACTATGACAGACATGAATTAATGGGAATGAAAACATAGGAATGGAAGTAACTGCAGAAGACTTATTGGCCCATACTTTCTCTTGCTGCTTCTATATTGGTTCGGGGTCTTGAAGTTTGTAGAATATAAGTGTGCATTAAATTGGCTGTTGATTGCTGGTGTTGATTTTTTTATGTATTGTGCCTCGCTGATGCCGAGTCTCCTGCTATCGCTGCATTTATCGATGATTTCTGTGTTGCTTGTTAAGATTTCTCTGGTGATGGTCTGGTTCTGAGAAGAGGTTATATGTTCCTTAATGGAGCCTTGTTTTTTGTGCATAGTTAATCGCCTAGAAAAAGATGCTGTTGTCTTGCCTATATACTGAGCTCTTTGGGGCTGACAGTCCACAAACGTGCAAGTGAAAGTACAGACGACGTTAGTTTCCTTCAAGGCGTTCTGTTTCGTGTCTGGGGAGTTTTTCATGCGTAGGTTGGTCGTTTTTTTGTTTGGGTAGCAAACTGCCAATTGTATTTTCTGATTTTTGTCTGTAGGGATAACGTTTCTGTCAGTAATATATTTCATGCCACTTTCCTCCGTTTTATATGCTGTTGAAAAGAAGTTCATGTAAAACAGTCTAATAGGGCGTAAAAGTGTTGTGCTAGAGAAGTATGCTCTTTAGAAGTTGCCTGGCGTTTCACCTTTCTTTTTATGACGTGTTTAACATGACCGTTAGAGAAGCCATTGTTGACTAGGACCTGCCTTACCCTACAGAATTCCTCATCGACTTGCTTCCATCCTGAGCTATGACTGCGAACTCGATGGCCGTGACTAAGCAAGAAAGCTTAGACACACTGAAAGAATGGTCCACCAAGTGGAAACTAAAATTTATTTCAAGTTAAATTAATTTAACCTGATTACATTCTTTTGTTACAATATTTACAAATCCTTTAGTATATACACAAGGGGTAAACCTATCGCTGGGAGGTCTTATAGCATATATTTCCTAAACCAAAATAATGCGCATTGCACTAAACGCATCTAATTAAAGAATAAAACTTATGAACATCCTTTACCATTTCAACAGTCAGAGTCCAGGACACAACAATCAAACACTCGTTCAGTTGTTTGATTGTGTGATTGGAACACATCTATGTTACGAGATGTGTTCCACTCTCCTTGATCACTGGCTACGGAGTCTGCATTCACTAAATAGTTTAGGAGCTACGAAGCGGTGCGAGGTCGTCCATGAATATCATTCTTATGGTCAACTCTCAGCGCCTGCGAGCTCCTCAGGTGTTTTAAAGCGAATATGGCAACCACCATGATCAAACTTACGAGGCACACATCTCGTAAGTAGACACATAAGTGCTTCATGAATCATAACCTACATCCGGGGTGTAACTATTGAACTGTATACTATTTTGTAAAACTTGACATTTAACTTAATTTTATTTTTATTAAACCACAACAGTTATAATCAGAAGATTTATTAACTTTATATCCCAGTAAAAAGTTCTTTCCATTTACAAGATGTGTACACAAATTCAACATCTCCTACAAACGTTTTATCCAATCAGCGGGATCATTTAAACCTACATCGACACAACTGCTCACGCGCTTGACCGATAAATGGCTCGAACCCATATTTTGATCAAATATAATCAATTGCTTCAACAGCATCAGAATATGTATTTAACAGATAGAAGATCATTTAAAAATGCTAAGAGTATTTTCTTCTATTTAAATTTGGTGCATTATGCCGGGGGCGATATAGGATCGGGGCGTTATCCTGGGGCGATATAGGATCGGGGCGTTATCCTGGGGCGATATAGGATCGGGGCGTTATCCTGGGTCGATATAGGATCGGGGCGTTATCCTGGGGCGATATAGGATCGGGGCGTTATCCTGGGGCGATATAGGATCGGGGCGTTAGTCTAAACGGAAGAATAAATTGATCAAAGTTTGAAAGAAAACAGTTTTTTTAAGAAAGCACCTGAACATGGTCCTGACCCATGGAATTCAATATTTATATAGAAACTAGGAGTACCCGGCCACGCGTTGCTGTGGCTCAGCAATTCATGTGCGTTGCTGAGCCACAGCAACCTTCCCTTGTCTCCCAGTCCTCCACACCATTTTCCCCTCACCCGTATCCTCGGTCTCCAACCATTCCCCACTCCACCGTCCCCTCGTCCTCCCCACCATGCCCCACTCCCCTGTTCCTTTGTCCTCCCCACCATTCTCCATTCCCCCATCCCTTCGTCCCCCCACTATCCGAAACTCCCCCGTCCCCTCGTCCTTCCCCACCATTACCCCCTCCCTTGTCCCCCTTGTCCTCCCCAACATCTCTCACTTCCGTCCCCTCGTCCTTCCCCCACCATTCCCCACTCCCTCGTCATCCCCACCATTCCCCACTCCCTCGTCATCCCCACCATTCCCCACTCCCTCGTCCTCCCCACCATTCCCCACTCCCTCGTCCGATGTCTTCCCAGATGGTCTGATGTTCCCATCAGAAAATTGGGAACATCAAGTGATCTGATGTTCCCATCAATAAAATATAAGAAAAACAGTTAAAAAACGAAATGATAATATGAAAATAAAAAAAATAAACTATACTCACGAAATGAACAGTATGGTAAACAGCACAACTCAATTCCAACGAATTTCACACAAAAAATTAAATCAAAATGAAAATATATCCAAATCTATAAAAATTCAATTTATCAATGCAATTAGAAACATTGGAATGGAATCGTAATATATTTAGTATAGCATGTGTGTTGCTCCTACATGCAACAAATGGCGCTGTTTTTCAAGAAAAACATAGTTTTACCTGTCACAGCAATGGTATCAATGGGGTTATCTTGAGAAGATTTCGGGGCTTTTTTTAGTGTCCCCGCGGCCCGGTCCTCGACCAGGCCTCCACCCCCAGGAAGCAGCCCGTGACAGCTGACTAACACCCAGGTACCTATTATACTGTTAGGTAACAGGGGCATAGGGTGAAAGAAACTCTGCCCATTGTTTTCTCGCCGGCGCCTGGGATCGAACCCAGGACCACAGGATCACAAGTCCAGCATACTGTCCGCTCGGCCGACCGGCTCCCCTTATACTTACGAAATTATCGGAATGGTAAACAACACAGCTCAATTCCAACAAAATGTCAAATAAAATAAATCAATACAAAATTTAATAAATCGAAATCTATGAAAATAAAATATATCAATGCAATCGGAAACATTGAAATGGAATTCATGACACATTTAGTATAGTGTGCATGTTGCTATTACATGCAACAGATGGCGCTGTTTCTCAAAAATGCATGTTTTTACCTGTCAGAGGGGTAGCTTCTATATAGTAGATATATAAAAAGATGCACTTATTCGAATGCAATTCTGTGTCAAAATTTCAAAACAATCGGTAAAGAGGTTTCAAAGATTTCCCTCACATGAAAAAAACTGTTTTTCAGAAAAAGCATGTTTTTTTTACCGTCACAGACGTGACATCTATATAGTATGTATATAAAAACCTGCTTGGATGCGAATGGAACGTTGTGTGAAAATTTCAAAGATTAGCGGTTATGCACAAACGAACATTTCCATTTTTATTTATATAGACTAGCTGTACCTGGCAACTCATTGCTGTGGCTTAGCAACTCATGTGCGTTAATGTGCAACAGCAACCTTCCCGTCTCCCAGTTCTCCCCACCATTATCCCATCCCCCCTCCCCTTCGTGGTCCCAGCCATTCCTCACTCCCCCATCCCATTCTTCTCTCTACCATTCCCCACTGTCCTGTCCCCTCGTCCTCCCCACCATTCTCCCCTCCCCCGTCCCTTTGTCCTCCCCACCATCTCCCACTCCCCGTCCCCTGGTCCTTCCTACCATTTCCCCCTCCCCTGTCCCCTCGTCCTCCCCACCATTCTCCATTCCTCTGTCGCTTCGTCTTCATCATGCCCAACTTCCTCATCCCCTAGTCCTCCCCCAACATTACCCCCACCCATATCCTCTCGTCCTCCCCATCATCCCTCACTCGTGCCCCTCATCCTCCCCACCATTCCCCACTCATCTGATGCATTCTCAAATGATGTGATGTTCCCATCAGAAAATTGGGAACATCAAATGCTCTGATGTTCCCATCACTGAAGTATAAGAAAAACAGTTAAAAAACGAAATGAAAAACAATTAAAAAAAAAACTATACTCACGAAATGAATGGTATGGTAAAGAGCACAGCTCATTTCCAATGCAACGTCATACAAAATAATTAAATAAAAAAGAAAATTAATCGAAATCTATTAAAATTAAATTTTTCACAGAAATCAGATGGCATTATAACATATTTAGTATAGCGTGTGTTGCTCTTACGTGTCACAGATGGCGCTATTTCCTAAAAAAATAGTATTTACCTCTCACATGTGTGGCATCTATACATATACTTACAAAATGAACACTATGGTAAACAACACAGCTCAATTCTAATGCAATGTCATACAAAATAGCTAAATTAAAATGAAAATAAACCGAAATCTATGAAAATTCAATTTATCAATGCCATCAGAAATATTGAAATGTAATCATAACATATTTAGTACAGCGTGTGTTGCAGTTATGTGCAACAGATGGAGCTGTTTATCAAAAAAAGCATATTTTTACCTGTCGCAGGTGTGTCATCAACACAGTTGGTATACAAAAACACACGCGAATTCAAATGGAACGTTGTGAGAACATTTCAAACTAATCGGTAAAGAACTTCCAGATATTACAGCGTGTGCTGCTCTTACATCCAACAGATGGCACTGTCTTTAAAAAAAAAGCATGTTTTTTCCCGTCACAGGAGAAGCATGTATATAGTACGTATATAAAAACACGCGCCTACTCGAATGCAACGTTGTTTGAAAATTTCAAAGCAATCGGTGAAAAACTTTCGGAGATTAGCGATTTTGAACAAACGAACATTTACATTTTTATTTATGTAGATGTAAAGTACCAATATCACGAGCATCAGTGTAATATAGAAAAAAAGCTTGAATATTGGGAAGACGCAAGTTGCACTTAAATCAGCAGATATAGCTCTTCTGCACAAGGGGGGGGAGGGTTAGTAATGCTTTGGGGAAAAATTATAGACCAGTGGCACTGACATCACACATAATATAAGTTTTTGAAAGAGTGATTAGGAATCAAATTTCCAGTTTTATGAAAAATAATGAACTTTACAGCCCAGGACAACAAGGATTTAGAGCGGGAAGATCCTGTCAGTCAAGGTTATTCAACCACTATGACAGACTCACAGAAGCCTTAGAGGAAAAGGAAAATGCAGATGTTTTGTACACAGATTTTGCAAAAGCATTCGACAGATGTGACCTTGGAGTGATAGCCCATAAACGAGTTCAGTAGTAATAACTGGTAAAGTGGGGCGTTGGATTGTCAACTATCTGTCAAACAGAATGTTGATCGAGTGTAAATCAAGTAAGATCAAACCCAAGTGCAGTGAAAAGCTCTGTACCCTAGGACAAAGACCTTGAACTACTGCTATTTCTCATTGTTATCTCTGATATAGACAAAAACTCTATACTCAGCTTCGTGTCATCCTTTGCATATGATACAAAAATCAGCATAAAAGATGCCACTGAAGAAGACACTGAAAAAATACAGGCAAATACAAATAACGTATTCGATTAGGCAAATAAAAATAACATGATGTTTAACGGTGTTAAGTTCCAGGTACAGAGGTATGGTGGAAACAAGGAACTTAAAATAAACACTCGGTACAGAACACAATCAGACCTACTCATAGAAGGAAAGTAGCATGTAAAGGAACTGGGAATTATGATGTCTGACGAACTGACGTTTAGTGAACACAACCGAGCAAATAAAGCGGAAGTCAGGAAAATGATAGTATGGATTATGAGAACGTTCAAATCCAAATACCCCATGGCAATGCTAACTCTATTTTAATCACTGGTGCTGTTCCGTCTTGAATATTTCTCGGTACTCACTTCCCCTTTCAGAGCAGGAGAGATCTCTGAAATAGAAGGAATACAGAAAACATATACAGCGCGCATAGAAACGATAAAACATCTGAATTATTGGGAACGTCTCAAAGCTCTCAAAATATACTCTTTGAAAGGAGACGATAAAGGTATCAAATAATATGCACATGGAAGATACTGGAGAGCCAGGTCCCAAATTTTCACAGTAGAATAACAACATGCTATAGCGAGAGATAAGGAAGGAAATGCAGAATAGAACCAGTGAGGAGTAGAGATGTTTAGGAACAATTAGGGAACACTGTCTGAACATCAAAGGTCCACAGCCATTCAACACCCTCCCAGCATGCATAATAAATATTGCAGGAGCGAAGGTGGATGAATTCAACATGCATTTGGACAGTGTAAGAAGTGCAAACCAACCAGGCTGGAGTGGGTATTGCGTGTGTTCGGGCCGCATCAAGTAACAGCATGTTGGACAAAGTTATCATACGTCGAGCCTGGCCCCGGGCCGGGCTTGAGGAGTAGAACTCCTCAAAACCCTCTCCAGGTATGCTCCAGGTAACATAGCTGGCATTGGCAGTTCTACTACTGCATCGACTATGCTCTTATACTGCTAGAGTCAAATAAGTTAACAAGGAGACATGCATACGAAATACAGGATACCTCGTGCCGTTTAAAATGTTGACAGATAACTGTTTATAAAATGTGGAGACACGTGGTTACATAACATCCAGATGATTCGAATAGATTATCAAAAATCAAATTGGGTAGCGAGTTAGCAGAGAAGAAATAAGAATAATGGTAAAAGGCGGGCCTCTAGAGCTTGAGCTCAATGTTTGTAAACACGCCAGAGTACTCACAGATGAACACACACTCCCAAACACATACCAGAGTACTCACACACCCACATACACTCACAAACACACACCAGAATATTCACAGACACACACACTCACAAACACACACCAGAGTACTCCCAGACACACCCACATTCACAACACACATCAGAGCACTGTGTGTACTGTGCACATCACTGTGTGTGTGTGTGTGTGTGTGTGTGTGTGTGTGTGTGTGTGTGTGTGTGTGTGTGTGTGTGTGTGTGTGTGTGTGTGTGTGTGTGTGTGTGTGTGTGTGTGTGTGTGTGTGTGTGTGTGTGTGTGTGTGTGTGTGTGTGTGTGTGTGTGTGTGTGTGTGTGTGTGTGTGTGTGTGTGTGTGTGTGTGTGTGTGTGTGTGTGTGTGTGTGTGTGTGTGTGTGTGTGTGTGTGTGTGTGTGTGTACTCACCTAGTTGTGTTTGCAGGGGTTGAGCTCTGGCTCTTTGGTCCCGCCTCTCAACCGTCAATCAACAGGTGTACAGATTCCTGAGCCTATTGGGCTCTATCATATCTACACTTGAAACTGTGTATGGAGTCAGCCTCCACCATATTACTTCCTAATGCATTCCATTTTTCAACCATTCTGACACTAAAAAAGTTCTTTCTAATATCTCTGTGGCTCATTTGGGCATTCAGTTTCCACCTGTGTCCCCTAGTGCGTGTGCCCCTTGTGTTAAATAGCCTGTCTTTATCAACCCTGTCGATTCCCTTGAGAATCTTGAATGTGGTGATCATGTCCCCCCTAACTCTTCTGTCTTCCAACGAAGTGAGGTTTAATTCCTGTAGTCTCTCCTCGTAGCTCATACCTCTCTGCTCGGGTACTAGTCTACTGGCAAACCTTTGAACCTTTTCCAGTTTAGTCTTATGCTTCACTAGATATGGACTCCACGCTGGAGCCGCATACTCCATACTGTGTGTGTACTCACCTAGTTGTACTCACCTAGTTGTGTTTGCGGGGGTTGAGCTCTGGCTCTTTGGTCCCGCCTCTCAACCGTCAATCAACAGGTGTACAGATTCCTGAGCCTATTGGGCTCTATCATATCTACACTTGAAACTGTGTATGGAGTCAGCCTCCACCACATTACTTCCTAATGCATTCCATTTGTCAACCACTCTGACACTAAAAAAGTTCTTTCTAATATCTCTGTGGCTCATTTGGGCACTCAGATTCCACCTGTGTCCCCTTATGCGTGTGCCCCTTGTGTTAAATAGCCTGTCTTTATCTACCCTATCAGTTCCCTTCAGAATCTTGAATGTGGTGATCATGTCCCCCCTAACTCTTCTGTCTTCCAGCGTGTGTGTGTGTGTGTGTGTGTGTGTGTGTGTGTGTGTGTGTGTGTGTGTGTGTGTGTGTGTGTGTGTGTGGTGTGTGTGTGTGTGTGTGTGTGTGTGTGTGTGTGTGTGTGTGTGTGTGTGTGTGTGTGTGTATGTGTGCGTGTGTGTTGATTGACAGTTGAGAGGCGGGCCGAAAGAGCAAAGCTCAACCCTCGCAAACACAACTAGGTGAATACAACTAGGTGAATACAACTAGGTGAATACACAAGCTAAGCTAAACTCCTGGAGGTAGCAACAAGAAACTTTTTAAGCCAACATGTCAGAGAACCCACAAGGGTGAGGGGAAACGATGAACCAGCGAGACTCGACCTAGTATTCACTCTGAATGAATCCAACATATGAGAAATTGACTTCGAGACCCCAGTAGGAATGATCAATCACAGTGTACTGATATTTGAGTATCTGGTCGAAGAAGGGCTAAAGTACTCGAGAAAGGGAACTGAAAGCAAAAGGCTAGCATTCCGTAAGGGAAACTATGAGGAGATGAGAACATTCCAAACGGATATAACATGTGAAACAGAGCTAAGGGGAAAGACGGCCCAAGACATAATGGAATACATCACCCGTAAATGTAAGGAGGCAGCAGAAAAGTTTATCCCGGCCCAAAAGGTAAAAAGTGAAATACAGATGAGAAACCCATGGTTTAATCAGAGATGTAAGCTAGCTAGGCAAGTTAGTAAAAGAGCGTGGAGAAACTACAGAAATAACAGGACACCTGAGAGCAGAGAAGGATACCAGAGAGCCAGAAATAAATACGTCAGGGTAAGGCAATATGAAAACGACATAGCAAGCAAGGCTAAGACAAACGACATAGCAAGCAAGAAAATTCCAGGAAGTCTTCACATTGGAGCAAGAAGAAGTTCCAGAGATAAGGGAAGGAATAGTTAATCAGGCACCCACTAGAGGAATTTGAGATTACCAGTGGGGATGTAAGGAAGCTTTTCCTAGAGTTGGATGTGACAAAGGCTATAGGCCTGGATGGAATATCGCCATGGATACTAAAGGAAGGAGCAGAAGCACTGTGCCTGCCACTCTCCATGGTGTATAACAAATCACTGGTAACAGGTGAACTGCCAAAAGTTTGGAAGACAGCGAACGTAGCCCTGATATACAAAAAGGGCGGGGGGGATAGACAGGAGGTACTGAACTACAGGCCAGTGTCCCTAACTTGCATACCATGCAAACTAATGGAGAAAATTGGGCGAAGAAAGCTAGTGGAAGATCTAGCGCGAAGGAGCTTTGTGACACAACACCAACATACTTTCAGGGATGGCAAGTCATGCCTCACAGGATTATTTGAATTCTACGATCAGGCAACAAGAATCAGGGAAGAATGAGAGGGGTGGGCAGACTGCATATTTTTGGATTGCCAGAAAGCCTTTGACACAGTTCTACACCAGAGATTAGTGCGAAAGCTAGAGATGCAGTCAGGAGTGAATGTTAAGGTACTCCATTGGATAAGGGAGTACCTAAGTAACAGAAGACAGGGAGTCACTGTGAGGGGTAAGGCCTCAGATTGGCGAGACGTCACCAGTGGAGTCCCGCAGGGCTCAGTCCTTTGACCCATACTGTTTCTTATATATGTAAATGATCTTCCAGATGGTACTGAATCATTCCTCTCATTGTTTGCTGATGATGCAAAAATTATGAGGAGAATTAAGACGGAGGAAGATGGTATGAGGCTACAAGATGAACTAGACAGACTGAATGAATGGTCCAACAAATGGCAACTAAGGTTCAACCCGAGTAAATGTAAGGTAATGAAACTAGGCAGTGGAAACAGGCCAGACACAGGATACCGAATGGGGAAAGAAGTCCTTCATGAAACGGACAGAGAGAAAGATCTGGGAGTTCATATCATACCAAACCTGTCTCCGGAAGCCCATATCAAAAGAATGACATATGCAGCGTATGTGAGGCTGGCTAACATCAGAACAGCCTTCAGGAACCTGTGTAAGGAATCATTCAGAACTTTGAATACCACATACGTAAGACCAATCCTGGAGTATGCGGCCCCAGCATGGAGCCCGTACCGTGTCAAGCACACGGCGAAGCTAGGAAAAGTTCAGAGGTATGCTACTAGGCTAGTCCCAGAACTAAGAGGCATGAGTTACGAGGAAAAGCTACAGGAAATGCACCTCACGACTCTGGGAGACAGAAGAGCAAGGGGAGACATGATAACTACCGACAAAATTCTCGGAGGAATTGACAGGGTACATGAAGATAAACTGTTTAACACGGGTGGTACCCGAACAAGGGGACACAGGTGGAAACTGAGTACCCAAATGAGCCACAGGGACGTTAGAAAGAACTTTTTCAGTGTCAGAGTAGTTAACAGATGGAATGCATTAGGCAGTGATGTGGTGGAGGATGACTCCATACACAGTTTTAAATGTAGATATGATAGAGCCCAGTAGGCTCAGGAACCTGTTCACCAGCTAATTGACAGTTGAGAGGCGGGACCAAAGAGCCAGAGCTCAACCCCCGCAAGCACAACTATGCATACCATGCAAGCTGATGGAGAAGATTGTGCGAAGAAAGCTAGTGGAGCACCTGGAGCGAAAGAACTTTGTAACACAGCATCAACATGGATTCAGGGATGGCAGGTCCTGCCTCACAGGGTTACTTGAATTCTACGACCAGGCAACAAAAATAAGGCAAGAGAGAGAAGGGTGGGCTGACTGCATATTTTTGGATTGTCAGAAAGCCTTTGATACAGTGCCACACAAGAGGCTAGTGAAAAAGCTGGAGATTCAGGCTGGAGTGAAAGGGAAGGTACGCCGTTGGATACAGGAGTACCTAAGCAACAGGAGACAACGAGTCAGTGTGAGGGGTGAGGTCTCAGATTGGCGAGACGTTACGAGTGGAGTCCCGCAGGGGTCAGTCCTTGGACCTATACTGTTTCTGATATATGTAAATGATCTCCCAGAGGGTATAGAATCGTTTCTCTCAATGTTTGCCGATGATGCAAAAAATATGAGGAGTATTGAAACGGAGGACGATAGTAGGAGGCTACAGGATGACCTAGACAGACTGAGTGAATGGTCCAACAAATGGCTGTTGAAGTTCAACCCGAGTAAATGCAAAGTAATGAAACTAGGCAGTGGAAATAGGAGGGGCAGACACAGGATACAGAATAGGAGGTGAAGTACTTAATGAAACGAACAGAGAGAAAGATCTAGGAGTTGATATCACACCAAACCTGTCTCCTGAAGCCCACATAAAAAGAATAACGTCTGCGGCATATGCGAGGCTGGCTAACATCAGAACAGCGTCCAGGAACCTGTGTAAGGAATCATTCAGAATCTTGTACACCACATATGTAAGACCAATCCTGGAGTATGCAGCCCCAGCATGGAGCCCGTACCTTGTCAAGCACAAGGCGAAGCTGGAAAAAGTCCAAAGGTATGCCACTAGACTAGTCCCAGAACTAAGAGGCATGAGTTATGAGGAAAGGCTGCGGGAAATGCACCTTACGACACTGGAAGACAGAAGAGTAAGGGGAGACATGATCACAACCTACAAAATCCTCAGAGAAATCGACCGGGTAAACAAGGATAAACTATTCAACACTGGTGGGACGTGAACAAGGGGACACAGGTGGAAACTGAGTACCCACATGAGCCACAGAGACGTTAGAAGGAACTTTTTCAGTGTCAGAGTAGTTAACGGATGGAATGCATTAGGCAGTGATGTGGTGGAGGCTGACTCCATACACAGTTTTAAATGTAGATATGATAGAGCCCAGTAGGCTCAGGAATCTGTACACCAGTTGATTGACAGTTGAGAGGCGGGACCAAAGAGCCAAAGCTCAACCCCCGCAAGCACAAATAGGTGAGTACAAATAGGTGAGTACGCACACACACACACACACAATCACAGCACCTGTTGATTGACGGTTGAGAGGCGGGACCAAAGAGCCAGAGCTTAACCCCCGCAAACACAACTAGGTGAGTACAACTAGGTGAGTACACACACACACACACACATACACACACACACACACACACACAAACAAACAAACACACCCATACAGGATTAAATGCGACAAAATATTGACTTTGAGTATAAACAAGAATAGAGTGTTGGTAAAATGCCACCATAGGTGTAGACGACGCCCTCACAGTAATTAGAAGGTAAGAGGCAGGAGGAAATATGGTGGCGTTGGTCCCCTACCGGTCACCCAGGTATTACGACCCAGGTGATGGTGTCGTTGGTCCCCTACCGGTCACCCAGGTATTACGACCCAGGTGATGGTGGCGTTGGTCCCCTACCGGTCACCCAGGTTTTACGACCCTGGTGATGGTGGCGTTGGTCCCCTACCGGTCACCCAGGTATTACGACCCTGGTGATGGTGGCGTTGGTCCCCTACCGGTCACCCAGGTATTACGACCCTGGTGATGGTGGCGTTGGTCCCCTACCGGTCACCCAGGTATTACGACCCTGGTGATGGTGGCGTTGGTCCCCTACCGGTTACCCAGGTATTACGACCCTGGTGATGGAATAATTACCGTCAGGGAGACAGTGGCGTGGCCGCTAAACTGAACACAAACACGCAACGGCGGCCATACTCAGCCCCACCTACCTCAGCCACACCCTAGTAGGACTCTTAATACAGAAAGTGTATAAGATCTAACATGACCTATTGAGAGAGAGTTGGTAGTGACCTGACTGGTTGCCTGGATCGTCCCAAGGCATTAGGGTGTATAAAACGGTGGCGCCAACCGCCTCCTGTGTCAAGTCATCGAACTAGGAGAATTATGAATGTATTACAGAATTAGTAGGAATTATCAATTGGGGTTAAGTTCTTATGTTAAAATTAACATCAATTGAGAGTAATGAATAAGTCTTGTATGTGAGCAAAGAAGCATTTGACTTCAGTAAGATCTGAAATAGGAAAGACATATTTCATCACTGGAAAATAGGTACCTATCTTCTTGTTTGTTTAACAATGTAAATTAGTGAAATACTAAATTTCGGAATATTGCTACTGAATATTGTAGTTAGCCTGGCTCGAGTATTTAGATAATTCGCATTTGTTTTTGAGATTATAAGTCACCTTCAGTGACAAATGCTGGATTTTAGTTAGTAATTATTTTCAAAGATTGATCTGGCAATTATCCTAGGTCAGTCGGGGCTTGAGAGGACAGGAGGAGGTCATTGTGGGTTGAGGGCAGCCTGGGGTCAACATCTCTCAGAGGGCAAGACTGAACAACTGGTCTGCCTGTGAATTCTTACCTTATTTTACCTTACCATATTTAAGGTAAATGTTCTGTCTTCTGATTAAATTAGAGTGTAGAAATCTACATTAATTATTATAGTTAATTACCAAGTGCCTCAGTTAAGGAAAACATTCAGGTAGGAAAGTATTCAGCTTAGGAAGTGTTATTCTATTTTATTTTTATTAATAACCTTTGACTTGATAAATTTTGTTTACAATATTATGGTGTTTAGTGGAATATTCCCCCAACGTGTATTTTATACTTTCTGTTGATGGGCTCCAGCCCCATGCTTGAGACTAAGCATCCTCTGCAAGCCTGCAAGCATTTATTTAATACATAAAATAATCCTTTTGTATTGTGATTTAATTTCCACACTTAATGTAAATCTTATCCCATCCTTTTCCGATAACTGGGGATCCATTTTCGGGGTTTATACCTAGTTGACGGTATCCTGCTCCACCGTCAATTCAGGAAATTACTCAGTGGGTAGCAGGTGGTGGCGGCGTTTTCAGAGGATTGCAGTACTCACCTAGTTGTACTCACCTAGTTGTGCTTGCGGGGGTTGAGCTCTGGCTCTTTGGTCCCGCCTCTCAACCGTCAATCAACAGGTGTACAGTTTCCTGAGCCTAATGGGCTCTATCATATCTACACTTGAAACTGTGTATGGAGTCAGCCTCCACCACATCGCTTCCTAATGCATTCCATTTGTCAACCACTCTGACACTAAAAAAGTTCTTTCTAATATCTCTGTGGCTCATTTGGGCACTCAGTTTCCACCTGTGTCCCCTAGTGCGTGTGCCCCTTGTGTTAAACAGCCTGTCTTTATCAACCCTGTCGATTCCCCTGAGAATCTTGAATGTGGTGATCATGTCCCCCCTAACTCTTCTGTCTTCCAACGAAGTGAGGTTTAATTCCTGCAGTCGCTCCTCGTAGCTCATACCTCTCAGCTCAGGTACTAGTCTGGTGGCAAACCTTTGAACCTTTTCCAGTTTAGTCTTATGCTTGACTAGATAGGGACTCCATGCTGGAGCCGCATACTCCAGGATTGGTCTGACATATGTGGTATATAATGTTCTGAAAGATTCCTTACACAAGTTTCTAAAGGCCGTTCTTATGTTAGCCAACCTGGCATATGCTGCTGATGTTATCCTCTTGATATGAGCTTCAGGGGACAGGTCTGGCGTGATATCAACCCCCAGGTTTTTCTCTCTCTCTGACTCTTGAAGTATTTCATCTCCCAAATGATACCTTGTATCTGGTCTCCTGCTTCCTACCCCTATCTTCATTACATTACATTTGCTTGGGTTAAACTCTAACAGCCATTTGTTCGACCATTCCTGCAGCTTGTCCAGGTCTTCTTGAAGTCTCAAGCTGTCCTCCTCTGTCTTAATCCTTCTCATAATTTTGGCGTCGTCAGCAAACATTGAGAGGAATGAGTCTATACCCTCTGGGAGATCATTTACGTATATCAGAAACAGGATAGGTCCAAGTACAGAGCCCTGTGGGACTCCACTGGTGACTTCACGCCAGTCTGAGGTCTCACCCCTCACTGTAACTCTCTGCTTCCTATTGCTTAGGTACTCCCTTATCCACTGGAGCGCCCTACCAGTTACTCCTGCCTGTTTCTCCAGCTTATGCATCAACCTTTTATGGGGTACTGTGTCAAAGGCTTTCCGACAGTCCAAAAAAATGCAGTCCGCCCACCCTTCTCTTTCTTGCTTAATTCTTGTCACCTGATCGTAGAATTCTATCAAGCCTGTAAGGCAAGATTTACCCTCCCTGAACCCATGTTGATGGGTTGTCACGAAGTCTCTTCTCTCCAGATGTGTTACTAGGTTTTTTCTCACAATCTTCTCCATCACCTTGCATGGTATACAAGTTAAGGACACTGGCCTGTAGTTCAGTGCCTCTTGTCTGTCACCCTTTTTGTATATTGGTACTACATTAGCAGTCTTCCATATTTCTGGTAGGTCCCCCATTTCCAGTGACTTACTATACACTATGGAGAGTGGTAAGCAAAGTGCTCCTGCACACTCTTTCAATACCCATGGCGAGATTCCATCCGGCCCAATAGCTTTTCTCACATCCAGCTCCAATAGGTGCTTTTTGACCTCATCTCTTGTAATTTCGAACCTATCCAAGGTCACCTGGTTTGCTGCCACCTCTCCCAGCGCCGTGATATCTCCCTGTTCTATTGTAAAGACCTCCTGGAACCTTTTGTTGAGTTCTTCACACACCTCTTTGTCATTCTCTGTGTACCTGTCCTCGCCCACCCTAAGTTTAATCACCTGTTCCTTCACTGTTGTCCTCCTCCTGATGTGACTGTGTAGTAGCTTTGGTTCAGTCTTGGCTTTATTAGCTATATCATTTTCATACCTTTTCTCAGCTGCTCTTCTCACACTGACATACTCGTTCCTGGTTCTCTGGTATCTCTCTCTACTTTCTGGTGTTCTGTTATTATGGAAGTTCCTCCATGCCCTTTTGTTCAGCTCCTTTGCTTTCATACATTCCCTATTAAACCACGGATTCTTCCTTTGCTTCTCTGTTTTTTCCTGTTGGGCTGGGACAAACCTGCTTACAGCCTCCTGACATTTTTGGGTGACATAGTCCATCATGTCTTGTACGGACTTGGTTCCGAGTTCTGTGTCCCAATGTATATCCCATAGGAATTTATTCATCTCCTCATAGTTTCCCTTTCGGTACGCCAGCCCTTTGGTTCCCAGTTCTTTTTTTTATGCAGTGCAGTTTTTATGCAGTGTTTTTTATGCAGTGTAGCATAGAAGGGTACAGTATCCTCTAGCGTGACCTCTAAACTGTCAAACGATTAGATCTTGAGGAGGTGACCTATTTGGTTACACAGAAGAAATCTGGTTTATGCATATATCCAATTAATAACGACCAGCATTAAACCAGCAAGTGAGGTTAAAGGCTGGGCCCTTGTTACAATGGTGCACATCGGTGGTTTCACCAATTTTCTATAAAAAATTGCTGAAAGCTCATGCGTCATAGCCATTCGGTCACTTGTGTAGGGGTTAGGAGCCGTGGGCCCCACGAACCAGAATTACCAGTACTCCCCCACAACAGTAGTGATTGAGTGGCGTTGGCGAACTTTTGAGGTCGTGAGGGGGCTGATAGTATTAGGAATTAGATGGTTAAGTTTAGGCTGTTAAGATTTTATTGGGTAAGGAGACCGCTTTGAATTAATTGGACTGGGTACCTTACTCGACGCCCTTGCAATTGGTTCAGAGGTGTTGGGAGCCACCATACTCTCAACAGCAGTTCTTTGTGGGCTGTCTGGGCAGATGTATCTGTGAGACGCCAGGGGATTTATCCGAGGGCGTTGTTGGACGACCCAAACCGCTAAGAGAAACGTTAAATTCATGAAAGTAGTTGAGGCTACTAAGGGATGGGCTAGTAAACTACTTAGCACCGATTCAACGACTAAGTGATAGCACATACAGTAGAGGTTGAGTCGTATCTAGTCTAATTGTTGCCGAAAGCAGCGTTCCGTTCTGTTGTAATTTAGGTGATCATGGCCCCCTAGGCTAGGCGCGGTACAGCAAGCCCGTAGGGGCGATTATAGGATTAAGTCGAGTGGTTCTTTGAATTAAGTGCAGTTAAATTTTATAAAGTAATTCCCTATTTTTTATGTTTTTCTACGTGTTAAAGATTTCCCCCAATTTCAGTGCCCCTGTGTTATAAATTTCCCAAGTGTAAAGTATTCTCCCTTGAAAATAGTCTATGTCCACAAAATTTTGTTTCTGTGTCCCAATAGGAAATAGTCTGAGTCAGAGGTCAGGTTTCTAAGTTGGTTAATCCACTGGGCTTAATACTTCCTGTCTGGTTAGTAACTGTACGATGAGAGATTTGATTTAAATATTAAGTGAGTGATTTTGTGGAAAAAGATGGACCGACTTTGTGGAAAATTTCTACGAAAATTTTGTGGTGGAATTTTGTCAAGAGTCCACTTGGTTAAATTGGGTTAACTGAGGTTAATTCAAATTTGCGGGTTAAGGGTAAGATCCGGAAATCATTAGGAGCCCTTAGTCGGTGGTAGTAATGTAATTCTAGTTTTAAAGTTAGGAATGTAGAATTTAATTTTTTGTGAATTAAATGAATTTTTCAGAAAATTTGGTTTGACAAAATTCTAAGTCCAGTGGTGTGCTAGAATCACAGATTTTGAGAGAAATTTGAATTAGGTATGAAATCAATGTCCATTGATTTGTTGGAAGTCTACAGTGTTGTTCTGAAGACTTCGCCAGTTAGAGGAAATATTGTATTTTCTTCTGGGTAGAATAAAATTTGTTTATCGATTTAAAAGCGGTTTCTACATTTTAGGTGACTGAAAAATTTTCAGTCTAGTCGTCTGGAAACTCGGACTTTGTTGAAAATTCGATTTCGTGGGTAAAGTGATTGTCCGAGATAGAAGTACTGGGCCAACTCGCCAGTAAAAGAGAGCACCTCGCTCCCACCCACAAGAGCACATCACCAGTAAAAGTATTATTGTGTTAACATCAGTGATGAGAAAATTGGTTTTAGCCAATTTAAGCGAGTTTTCACGATTGGTGAAAGAATTTTTTTCAAAGAGTCCAGTTTGGGTGAAAACCTCAGATTTTTACGAAAATTCGAATTCAAGGGTATTGAGAATGCCCGAGGTGTCGGAGTTGTTCTGTGGACATCGCCAGTAATAAGAAATAGTGTGTTTATATCGGGGTAAGCGAAAATTAGATTTTTGTCGAATTAAGAGAATTTGCAATATTTTAAGTGTGAGAAAAATTTCCAGAGTCCAGTTCGTGAGAAAACGCAGTTTTTGGTGAAAATTCACATTTTCATGTCAATTGCACGTTCCAGGACTAGTATTATTCTCTAGAGCACACAAGTAACGTAATGATAGTCGTAACATTAGGAATTTGTAAGTAGATTTTTGCCTAGTTGAGGAATATTTCGAGGAAAATTGTGTTAGAAAAGTTTTTCAGAGTCCAGTTTGTGAGAATACGCAGTTTTTGGTGAAAATTCGAATTGGTATGACGAATGCATGTACCGGGTGTCTGTGTTATTCATTAGAGGGTGTTATTAACGTAAATCTTGCTTTTTACTTCAACGATAAAAATTGGATTTTTAAGCGTTTAAGCGGAAAAACGAGGGACTTGCGTTTTAGCGCGACTGAACGTTCCTTAAATAGTCAGTGGTCACTCTGTTCCCTTCAATTTTTCTAGTGTACAAGCGTAAATCATCATTATTTGTACATCACGAGTGTGGCACGTTGGTTAATTTATTTTTGTTTAACTTTTTATGAAAGTAATATTTTTTAATTCCTATAGAGTACGCATCTTAGTTTTAAATAAAGTGGCTGAGGAGTCAGTAGTGTAAAAGGAGACAGATGGTGAATTGATTTTCAGAAACGGTTGGGCACTTCCACGCCGACTCGACTCCCGCGGGAGGATTCGACCAAAACAACTGATTTAAGCGGTTGGGTTAGGGCACGGTCGGCGCGCACCTGGCTGGCTGGATGGGTGGAGTTGTGGTCCATACCCCCTGGGGGCCCCAGGGCCCACCACCCATGGAGTACCTGAGCAACTCGTGCTCTATCCTAACCTGTTTTTTCACTTTTTGTCGCGTATGTTTAAGATGAGTCTAAGGCATCAAGAAGGGGGCCCCTACTTATGAATGGATCAGAGGGTGCATGTTCAATAGATTCAAACCAAAAAATACACTGGTGAAAGGAATATAAACGTTTTTGGAGTATTTAATAGCATGAGCAAATATTCACGATTTGGTCCTGGGTGTAACCAGAGTACTACGGTACCAATTTGGGGGCCCTTGCTTTTGAATGGATCAGAGGGTGAATGTTCAATAGATGAAAACAAATAAACACAGTTGAAAGCGAATATAGAAGTTTTTGGAGTTCTTTAATGATGCTATGACTGAATAGTATAGGGAGCCCTTGGCACAGTTTCATTTTCTTTAAATGGTCAAAGGTGGGTAGAGAGAACGGGGCGCGATTTTCTTGACCAATCAGGAGCCGAGTAGAAAAATTCTCTTTCTGTCCCGGGCCATGGGCCAATCAGGTGAAATTTTCCTTATTTGTCGCGGGAGTGTCACGTGACCTGACGTCAGCGATAAGGAACCCCTACCTATGAATGCCCCAGTGGGGTCAAGCATACAAGGGGGGTCAAGATTCCTTACAAAGACCAAGTTGGATATTTAGGTGTAGTAGGCCTTATCTTGAATTTGCATGATACTGTAGGGGTACATTGACACGATGGGCGAACCATAGAACAGGATTTGCATGTGAGAGAGGTCATATTAGTGTTTTAAAGAAGTTAAAAATAGCTTTAGAGAGTCCTGTGTGTTTGATAGTGGGTAAATGTTCAGTCAATAATTCTTGTGTTTTTAATCTGAATGAGGGGTCCTAGTTTGCGTTCTAGTCGTAAAATGAGTTCCTTAGTATATTTGCTGTGGAAAATGACCTATCAGTACTCTATATAATTTGAAATGAGGTCAAGAAAGACATGTTTATATGTGAGAAGAGTCAGGTTGGAAACTGTTTATTCCAGTCCCCCCCTCCCCCACTCGGCTTTGCTCCGTTTTCTGTAGCCAAAGTAAAGATTCCATTTTCTGTGGCATTCAGTTGATTACGGGTGGAAAAAAGGCATGCTCGCATTTGTATGTTCTAACCTGTTTATAGATTTTATAGATGTAATTGTCGGGCCTCAAATTAGATTTTAATATGAAAAATAGCATCAAATGTATGTCTATCTTTTGTAATAAACATTAGACACATTGACATTTGCTGCGATATTTCATAGAATAAAAGTTAACTGCTAAATAGTGGGGCCTCAGCCATATTGTGTTGAGTTTGACAATCCAAACATCAATTAACCACTTGTAAATATACTATGAAGGAAAGTATTTGAGTGTTTTACCTGTTTTAAGCAATTTAATATAAATTAGGAATATGGTAATGTTCTGTATTAAATTGTATTTTTATCAACATTAGCTCAGCCTTTGTGGTGGGGGCCCCAATAACTCATGCATCGCGACAGTAGTTTCGCTTTCTGTTGCTATGCAATACTTTTGCTATCATTTATACATCACAAACTCTATCAACATCAGGGGCCCGAGACTGTTCAACACGCTCCCGCTACACATAAGGGGCATAACTGGCAAACCCCTCACAGTGTTCAAGAGAGAACTGGATAAGCACCTCCGAAGGATACCTGATCAACCAGGCTGTGACTCATACGTCAGGCTGCGAGCAGCCGCGTCCAACAGCCTGGTTGATCAGTCCAGCAACCAGAAGGCCTGGTCGATGACCGGGCCGCATGGACGCTAAGCCCCGGAAGCACCTCAAGGTAACCTCGAGGTAAAGTAATCATACCTAAAAATTTAAAAGTCGAATCCATCAGTTTTCCGTTTTTATGTCAGTGGTAGTGTATCAAGCGCAAAGGGTTTTAGAAAATGTTAGACCTCCACCTTTCAAAAAGTGAGAAGATGAATTCATTTTGGCATTACTGTCATCACTTTGGAAGTTTTTAAGCATGAGTTTTTGTGTATGAGTTTCAAAAACTCATACACAAACTCAATTTTTTTTTGGTTCAACTTACACAAATAAACCCAGGGCTTTCACATTCACGCAAAATACTTAGTCCCCCCTAAACTTAAAACAGTTGCACAATCTTACTTAAACACATCAGGGCAAAAATAGAGAGAGAGAGACTTCTGACAAGCTACCGGCCTCCTGTCCTCACCAAGGTTACAAATTCGCACATACTTAAACAAACACACTTGCTAAACTCTTATACACAAACAAAAACTCAATTTTTAACTTACACAAATAAAAACGGGCTGTGCACATTCACACAAAAAAATTGCTTAGTCTCCCCTAAACTTGAACACTCACAATCTTACGGTGCTTTAATTGCCAAAGTCTTCCAAACCTGCACTGGGTCGTTAGTCATACATAGAATCAGGGAGAAAAAAAATACAACTCTTGAATAAATAGCCCAACCACTTGGGCTGGACTGTAGAGCGACGGCCTTACTTCATGCAGGTCGGCGTTCAATCCCCCGACCATTCCTTCCTCCCATCCCAAATTCCTCCCAAATCCTTATCCTGACTCCTTCCCAGTGCTACATGGTCGTAATGGCTTGGCGCTTTCTCCTGATAGTTTCATTCCATTCCATTCTTGACTAAATAATTAGCATTAAGTTTTAAGTCAATATAATATCCCAGAACTCTGCACATTCCTGCTTCCAACAAATCCCAAAGCCTTGCAAGAGCCCACTCCAGTCACTCATGCGGCAATAGACATGTTTTCGCCCAACTGTATTTATTTAAAAATAATATGTCAGAAAGAAAGAGTTTTGCATTGCTATTATATTTACCTTATAAAGCCTCTCTGTAAAAATGATATGCCACTGCGTATTATGATTGTTTCATAATAAATATTGCATTAATACTTACGCAATTTCATAAACAAAAATTTATTTTAATGAACCATGTTTGGAAGGCATCGTCATTACGATAAATACAAACTTTTAAACTAATTATAGATAGATATATATTTTTATATCTCATAGAGGAAGATTTATTCTTCTTCAGGATATATATTATTGTTTAAGAGTTTCATTCTGTATAAAAAAAGTTGCTAATATTTTCAAAACTGGCCACAAATTTTTTAAAGGTTTTCCAAGGGAACTAAATCTCGCTTCCTCTTTTTCTCCCACATGTTTCCTCATTTGCACAGGAGCACAGCAACCTTCATGCGGGCCCTGGTTCAGTTCCCCAACGTCCGAGCTATTGGACATTACAAATTTCACTAAATGATGCAGTATCTTAGCTGCCCCTCTGATTATAAAGGTGTTAATCTTTTTTTAACCTTTGAGTGCTAGTTCTCAAAGGGTTCTTTACCTCAGAAAGAGAGAGAGAGTGATTCTATTTTTGTCCATATTTGAGTGGAATGTTGAGCAATCTTCGCGCAAGTCCTGGTTCAGTTCCCCAACGTCCGAGCTATTGGACATAGCAAATTTCACTAAATGAGACAGTATCTTGCCCCTCACCCCCCCTGACCAACTATTTTAGGGCAGTAACTAAGCAACTGCAATCCATCCAGCCGGTGACTTGCCAGGGACTGTGGAAAGAATGTGTGTTCTTAGGAGCATTATGACCTCTTCGTGTATTTTCATCCCCTCACACATTTGAGTATTTGTTCACCCCCCCCCCCCAAAAAAATACTGTTCAACAAAATGCTAGCTTATTTATACCAATATTTGGATATAAAAAGAAAAAATAACTTGATATTTGTACAATTATATTTACATAAATAAATAAGTATCTATGCATTTTTGTCATCTTGGGAAATAATCGGCTGAAGGACATGCAAAATGGTTCATCTGCAAATGGGGCAGTTTCTCATAGATACGAGACAACTACCGCACGTTACCATATGTCTGCAGGGCAGCAGTATGACATTCAATGTATTATTAAAGCACACCTTACACAAAATATCATCGACCGAAGACGTTGGCGTAGATGTGTTCATCACGGTTTCGACATGGGATGTCGCATCAAAGTCTGTGGCCTCTTCGTCAGTTTCGACAGCAGGTCCAGAAGCGTCCACATCCATTTCATTAGCGACAATAGTCGTCTAGTATACTTCTTAGAGTACAAAAATAGTCAAAGGGAATCTTTCAACACTGTTCTTAACTAAAATTTCATGTCGTTAAGTAAGAAAAAATAGTCAAGGACACTCTTCGAGACATCAAAGACACTCTTCGGAACACCAAAGTTACTCTTCGATGAGTCAAAAGACACAATCCAAGACATTAATAATGCACTCAAAGACACCAATGACACACTCAAACACATCAATAACACAATCAAGGACATCAATAAGACACACTCAAAGACGTCAAAATACAACTCTTGTCCTCAAGAATTATTCTCAAAGACATCAAAAGTTATTCTCAGTCATCAAAGTTAATCTCAGAGTCATCAAAGTTATTCTCAGAGCCATCAAGATTATTCTCAGAGTCATGAAAGTTAATCTCTAAGTCATCTTCGTTCATCAAAGTTGTTTTCTAAGACATCTTCGTTCATCAAAGTTATTCTCTAACTCCCCTTCGTTCATCAAAAGTTATTCTCAGAGTCATCAAAAGTTATTCTCAGAGTCATCAAAGATAATCTCTAAGTCATCTTCGTTCATCAAAGTTGTTTTCTAAGACATTTTCGTTCATCAAAGTTTTTCTCTAACTCCCCTTCGTTCATCAAAAGTTATTCTCAGAGTCATCAAAAGTTATTCTCAGAGTCGTTAAAAGTTATTCTCAGAGTCGTCAAAAGTTATTCTCAGAGCCATCAAAAAAGTTAATCTCAGTCATCAAAGTTGTTCTCTAAGACATCAAAGTTATTTTCTGAGTCATCAAAAGTTATTCTCAGAGCCATCAAAAGTTATTCTCAGAGCCATCAAAAGTCATTTCTCAGGGCCATCAAAAGTTAATCTCAGTCATCAAAGTTGTTCTCTAAGACATCTTCAAGCATTAAATAACACTCTCAAATGTAACTAGTTCAGCTTTCCAAATCAAACTTACACTTCTGTTAAATATATTTTCTTAGTCATTTTATCTTAAAACTGTTCTCTGAACTTCACTGCATAACCCTACTTAACGTAGCTTACCCAAACCTATCCTATACTAACTTAACTAACCTAAGCTAATTTAACTAACCTAACCTAACTTAATTTAACCGAACCCAACTTAATTTAACCTAACCTAACTAGCCTAACCTAACCTAACCAGCCTAACCTAACATAACTTACTAACCTACCCAAACCTAACCTAATGTAACTTAACCCAACTTAGCCAAACCTAACCTAACCTAACTAAATTTAACTAGCCTAACCTAACATAACTTACTTGCCCAAACCTAACCTAACTTAAACTAACCTAACCTAACCTACCCAAACCTAACCTAACCTACCCAAACCTAACCTAACATAACTTAACCCAACTTAACTAAACTTAACTAGCCTAACATAACATACTTAACCGAACCTACCTAACCTAATCTAACTTACCCAAACTGTGACGGTGTTCCCCCCTTCTAATTCTCCCACGCCTGCTGTAAGAGTCATGTCCACTATTCCCGAGCGTTCTCTACGTTGCGGGCATCAATTTAACATATGTGGTAGAGAATAGTATTCTCGCTGAGCCGAGAAATTCGTGAAAGTATAGTATTTTGGCCTGTGGGATAGGCCCTTTAGGAAGCCAATATGGCGCTGGCTCTTCTGTACCCCTGCCAAAACTGTGTGACGTCAGTGTCGCCAGATTGGTCATCGTCAGCGACGTGGCACTGGGAGCCAATGAAAACCTACTTTGGAAAATGTGACGTCACATAGGCAGGGGAGTCCAGCAGTAGTGGCGCCTTCGCACACCATCAGTCTTACACGACGCGTCCAAGAGGCAGGACGTTCGACCGGTCATCCTGTTTGAGTGACGGATTACCGAGCTCCGGTGGATATAAGCGTCTCCGGTTGTCAGCACCCACTCTGTGAGGTCTTCCTTCAACCCAGGTGTGGATCAGATAAGGAATCGACGAAATATTGAGCAACAAGTGCTCTGGGACAGATGCGTTGCAAGAAGTGGGCCGGGCATCGACGTGTGCAACGTCCTTGGCAGTTCACCAGAATAGGAGACAGTTTAGTGGCTGGGCCATTCTACCGTGAGCGAACCTAGTTAACCGCCCTTGTCAACTAGGTTGAACGTGTGATCGACGATCCTGTCAAGTTTGACAGTAACCCTACCTACGTGGAACCCTACGAGTTAATAGTTGGATGCAAGCACGTCGAGAAGTCTTCCCAAATACCTATTGACATACCTAGACGACGAGGGAATTGACAGTGGTGAGCTTCAAGTGCTCTGAAGTTGGGTGCTGTGCGTGTGGAGCTCAAGCAGTATCGTCTGGGACGGCTGATAACTTCACAGTGACATCATAGTGGTGAGAGGCAGTTCCTCTGGGAGTGCAGTGACAAGGAACTAATTGGGAAATGCATGACGACCGCCGAGACGTAGGCTGGCTGCCGTAGTTGGGAGGAAAGTTGACGGCCAGGAGACCGACTCCAACCCTGCAACGTACTGGAGGAGGAGCATGGACCTGCAGTGTACTGAAGCGGCGAGACGCGAACATCCTAGGACGTTGGCTTGTGATTCTGGAGGGTGTACAAGGCGAGAGCCTGGACCAGGAGCTACAACCCAACTGTCATCCTAGGATAGGTGAAGTAGGTGTTTAAAGTTACCCTCCCATTTTCCCTTTAGTTAGCTATAGATATTTGTCAGAATATTTTATATGTCGTGAGCAAGTCTCAACTGAATCTAAGTCACAGAGAGCACAGTGTGTGGTGAGGCTACCCAGAGTACTCACAGTATCAGTTTACATATATATCTATGTGTGGGTGTGTGCAAGCACCAGGATTCATTAAGGAATTTACTGTGACTATAATTCATTTCCTGTGATTATTATTATTATATATATTAGTAGTAAACCAGATTTGGTGTTAGGCTATTAGCCCAGAATTTATATAAATGCCTGTGTATTGATCTCCATGATTTATTGATGTAAATGCCTGTGTATTGATCTATGATTTATCAATGTATATGCCAGTGTTCTGAATTGTCTCATATATGTGAAGTGATTGCCAGTGATATCGCTTTAAGAGGAAGTATAGATTTAAAGAACAGTACAGTGATCAAGTGAGTACATTCACAGTAAATATTATTAAGAATAGCGTGATCTTTTGGGTTAGGTGAAATAATCACTTTGAGTGCAGTGAGAATAAAATATCGATCGTGAGACCAGTGAAGTGGTGTATCGCAACCTAGTGGAATCATAAATATGTCATGTGAATGATAGATATAGTGTTTTGCGAAAAATTAAAGAAACGAGGTACGCGACGCCACCAACAAGCAAATAACTTTTCTCACGAGCTTTAGGCCCAGCGAGATCAACTGATTTTGACAAGTGACGTTAATGAGGGAGCGCGTTGCCATATTAGTGCGTTCCAAATTATTTGCCGAGGAGGGAGCAGTTTACGTACTTGATCCTGATATGTTTATTGATGCACATGTTTCTCGTTGTTTTTAAGTATAATACCAAAACTCGTTGGTGTTTATATCATCCCCTCCATTTATCATGTGACTGCCAAAAGGAATAAAAGAGTGACAGAAATAATTACTTGCCTGAGACCAAACTAGTCGAAATTGCTCTTACCACAATTACCACAATTACACAACACCACTGTGGTGTTACTGGACACCTAAAAAACACCAGTTGGCGACCTTGAAGACTGTGTGATAGTTCTTTGCTGGGGCGGGCACACAGATTGAGGGAACAATCTGTATCCCCACTCACTCTACGACCTTGAGGCCGGTTGTGAGATCGACTGGGGGTACTCTCCTGGGCGTGCAGTGGCGCCTAGAGGACGAGGGAAGACCCGTAGAACGACGGTGAGTAAGGGTTATTTTCAGAGCAACCACCTTGAGAGGAGATCT
>WNGS01004374.1:17738734-17749594 GCA_020271785.1 Procambarus virginalis
TTCTAATTCTCCCACGCCTGCTGTAAGAGTCATGTCCACTATTCCTGAGCGTTCTCTACATTGCAGGCATCAATTTAACATATGTGGGAGAGAATAGTATTCTTGCTGAGCCGAGAAATTCGTGAAAGTATAGTATTTTGGCCTGTGGGATAGGCCCTTTAGGAAGCCAATATGGTGCTGGCTCTTCTGTTCTCCCGCCAAAACTGTGTGACGTCAGTGTCGCCAGATTGGTCACCGTCAGCGACGTGGCACTGGGAGCCAATGAAATCCTACTTTGGAAAATGTGACGTCACATAGGCAGGGGAGTCCAGCAGTAGTGGCGCCATCAGTCTTACACGACGCGTCCGAGAGGCAGGACGTGCGACCGGTCATCCTGTTTGAGTGACGGATTACCGAGCTCCGGTGGATATAAGCATCTCCGGTTGTCAGCACGCACTCTGTGAGGTCTTCCTTCAACCCAGGTGTGGATCAGATAAGGAATCGACGAAATATTGAGCAACAAGTGCTCTGGGACAGGTGCGTTGCAAGAAGTGGGCCGGGCATCGACGTGTGCAACGTCCTTGGCAGTTCACCAGAATAGGAGACAGTTTAGTGGCTGGGCCATTCTACCGTGAGCGAACCTAGTTGACCGCCCTTGTCAACTAGGTTGAACGTGTGATCGACGATCCTGTCAAGTTTGACAGTAACCCTATCTACGTGGAACCCTACGAGTTAACAGTTGGATGCAAGCACGTCGCGAAGTCTTCCCAAATACCTATTGACATACCTAGACGACGAGGGAATTGACAGTGGTGAGCTTCAAGTGCTCTGAAGTTGGGTGCTGTGCGTGTGGAGCTCAAGCAGTATCGTCTGGGACGGCTGATAACTTCACAGTGACATCGTAGTGGTGAGAGGCAGTTCCTCTGGGAGTACAGTGACAAGGAACTAATTGGGAAACGCACGACGACCGCCGAGACGTAGGCTGGCTGCCGTAGTTGGGAGGAAAGTTGACGGCCAGGAGACCGACTCCAACCCTGCAACGTACTGGAGGAGGAGCACGGACCTGCAGTGTACTGAAGCGGCGAGACGCGAACATCCTAGGACGTTGGCTTGTGATTCTGGAGTGTGTACAAGACAAGAGCCTGGACCAGGAGCTACAACCCAACTGTCATCCTAGGATAGGTGAAGTAGGTGTTTAAAGTTACCCTCCCATTTTCCCTTTAGTTAGCTATAGATATTTGTCAGAATATTTTATATGTCGTGAGCAAGTCTCAACTGAATCTAAGTCACAGAGAGCACAGTGTGTGGTGAGGCTACCCAGAGTACTCACAGTATCAGTTTATATATATCTATGTGTGGGTGTGTGCAAGCACCAGGATTCATCAAGGAATTTACTGTGACTATAATTCATTTCCTGTGATTATTATTATTATATATATTAGTAGTAAACCAGATTTGGTGTTAGGCTATAGCCCAGAATTTATATAAATGCCTGTGTATTGATCTCCATGATTTATTGATATAAATGCCTGTGTATTGATCTATGATTTATCAATGTATATGCCAGTGTTCTGAATAGTCTCATATATGTGAAGTGATTGCCAGTGATATCGCTTTAAGAGGAAGTATAGATTTAAAGAACAGTACAGTGATCAAGTGAGTACATTCACAGAAATATTATTAAGAATAGCGTGATCTTTTGGGTTAGGTGAAATAATCACTTTGAGTGCAGTGAGAATAAAATATCGATCGTGAGACCAGTGAAGTGGTGTATCGCAACCTAGTGGAATCATAAATATGTCATGTGAATGATAGATATAGTGTTTTGGGAAAAGTTAAAGAAACGAGGTACGCGACGCCATCAACAAGCAAATAACTTTTCTCACGAGCTTTAGGCCCAGCGAGTTCAGCTGATTTTGACAAGTGACGTTAATGAGGGAGCGCGTTGCCATATTAGTGCGTTCCAAATTATTTGCCGAGGAGGGAGCAGTTTATGTACTTGATCCCGATATGTTTATTAATGAACATGTTTCTCGTTGTTTTTAAGTAAAATACCAAAACTCGTTGGTGTTTATATCATCCCCTCCATTTATCATGTGACTGCCAAAATGAAATAAAAGAGTGACAGAAATAATTACTTGCCTGAGACCAAACTAGTCGAAATTGCTCTTACCACAATTACCACAATTACACAACACCACTGTGGTGTTACTGGACACCTAAAAAAACACCAGTTGGCGACCTTGAAGGCTGTGTGATAGTTCTTTGCTGGGGCGGGCACACAGATTGAGGGAACAATCTGTGTCCCCACTCATTCTACGACCTTGAGGCCGGTTGGGAGATCGACTGGGGGTACTCTCCTGGGCGTGCAGTGGCGCCTAGAGGATCGAGGGAAGACCTGTAGAACGACGGTGAGTAAGGGTTATTGTCAGAGCAACCACCTTGAGAGGAGATCTAGTCTACCGTTGCTTTAACCCACGAACCGTGAACTGTTATTGCATGCGTGATAATGTTAGTGCTTAATAATATCACTGTTCGTCACGGTGTTGACGAACAGTGATAAATTGGGGAGTGATGCTGATTCGGATGTCGCCCTACCAATCGCAGTCGAAAGGGGCGATCGGAAGAGTTCACTCCACCTCGGAGACAGCTCTGAGAATGTTCTGCACAGGCCAGAAAGACGAATAGGAAGAGAAGGTGGACCCTGTTTTGTTGGTCGTTCGTCAAGTAGTGGCAGAACCGTTAAACTTTTCACAGTTCCAGCTGGTGAACGGACACGAGGTGTGGAGCCCTCGGTCCGTAATAGATACGCAGTGGACGCCAAGGATGATCTTGAAGACGGTCAACAGACACGTGAGGAGTGTCACACATTGGCAGCTGCAATACTGGCTGGAAGTCAAGCTTTTCAGTGGCAAGGACAACGTAGTCGCAGATGCGTTGTCCCGCATGCACTAACCAGACATGACTCTTATTTTAAGAGGAGGGGTATGTGACGGTGTTCCCCCCCTTCTAATTCTCCCACGCCTGCTGTAAGAGTCATGTCCACTATTCCTGAGCGTTCTCTACATTGCGGGCATCAATTTAACATATGTGGGAGAGAATAGTATTCTTGCTGAGCCGAGAAATTCGTGAAAGTATAGTATTTTGGCCTGTGGGATAGGCCCTTTAGGAAGCCAATATGGTGCTGGCTCTTCTGTTCTCCCGCCAAAACTGTGTGACGTCAGTGTCGCCAGATTGGTTACCGTCAGCGACGTGGCACTGGGAGCCAATGAAATCCTACTTTGGAAAATGTGACGTCACATAGGCAGGGGAGTCCAGCAGTAGTGGCGCCTTCGCGCCATCAGTCTTACACGACGCGTCCAAGAGGCAGCACGTTCGACCGGTCATCCTGTTTGAGTGACGGATAACCGAGCTCCGGTGGATATAAGCGTCTCCGGTTGTCAGCACCCACTCTGTGAGGTCTTCCTTCAACCCAGGTGTGGATCAGATAAGGAATCGACGAAATATTGAGCAACAAGTGCTCTGGGACAGGTGCGTTGCAAGAAGTGGGCCGGCCATCGACGTGTGCAACGTCCTTGGCAGTTCACCAGAATAGGAGACAGTTTAGTGGCTGGGCCATTCTACCGTGAGCGAACCTAGTTAACCGCCCTTGTCAACTAGGTTGAACGTGTGATCGACGATCCTGTCAAGTTTGACAGTAACCCTACCTACGTGGAACCCTACGAGTTAATAGTTGGATGCAAGCACGTCGAGAAGTCTTCCCAAATACCTATTGACATACCTAGATGACGAGGGAATTGACAGTGGTGAGCTTCAAGTGCTCTGAAGTTGGGTGCTGTGCGTGTGGAGCTCAAGCAGTATCGTCTGGGACGGCTGATAACTTCACAGTGACATCGTAGTGGTGAAGGCAGTTCCTCTGGGAGTGCAGTGACAAGGAACTAATTGGGAAACGCATGACGACCGCCGAGACGTAGGCTGGCTGCCGTAGTTGGGAGGAAAGTTGATGGCCAGGAGACCGACTCCAACCCTGCAACGTACTGGAGGAGGAGCATGGACCTGCAGTGTACTGAAGCGGCGAGACGCGAACATCCTAGGACGTTGGCTTGTGATTCTGGAGGGTGTACAAGGCGAGAGCCTGGACCAGGAGCTACAACCCAACTGTCATCCTAGGATAGGTGAAGTAGGTGTTTAAAGTTACCCTCCCATTTTCCCTTTAGTTAGCTATAGATATTTGTCAGAATATTTTATATGTCGTGAGCAAGTCTCAACTGAATCTAAGTCACAGAGAGCACAGTGTGTGGTGACGCTACCCAGAGTACTCACAGTATCAGTTTACATATATATCTATGTGTGGGTGTGTGCAAGCACCAGGATTCATCAAGGAATTTACTGTGACTATAATTCATTTCCTGTGATTATTATTATTATATATATTAGTAGTAAACCAGATTTGGTGTTAGGCTATGAGCCCAGAATTTATATAAATGCCTGTGTATTGATCTCCATGATTTATTGATGTAAATGCCTGTGTATTGATCTATGATTTATCAATGTATATGCCAGTGTTCTGAATAGTCTCATATATGTGAAGTGATTGCCAGTGATATCGCTTTAAGAGGAAGTATAGATTTAAAGAACAGTACAGTGATCAAGTGAGTACATTCACAGTAAATATTATTAAGAATAGCGTGATCTTTTGGGTTAGGTGAAATAATCACTTTGAGTGCAGTGAGAATAAAATATCGATCGTGAGACCAGTGAAGTGGTGTATCGCAACCTAGTGGAATCATAAATATGTCATGTGAATGATAGATATAGTGTTTTGCGAAAAATTAAAGAAACGAGGTACGCGACGCCACCAACAAGCAAATAACTTTTCTCACGAGCTTTAGGCCCAGCGAGATCAACTGATTTTGACAAGTGACGTTAATGAGGGAGCGCGTTGCCATATTAGTGCGTTCCAAATTATTTGCCGAGGAGGGAGCAGTTTACGTACTTGATCCTGATATGTTTATTGATGCACATGTTTCTCGTTGTTTTTAAGTACAATACCAAAACTCGTTGGTGTTTATATCATCCCCTCCATTTATCATGTGACTGCCAAAAGGAAATAAAAGAGTGACAGAAATAATTACTTGCCTGAGACCAAACTAGTCGAAATTGCTCTTACCACAATTACCACAATTACACAACACCACTGTGGTGTTACTGGACACCTAAAAAAACACCAGTTGGCGACCTTGAAGACTGTGTGATAGTTCTTTGCTGGGGCGGGCACACAGATTGAGGGAACAATCTGTATCCCCACTCACTCTACGACCTTGAGGCCGGTTGTGAGATCGACTGGGGGTACTCTCCTGGGCGTGCAGTGGCGCCTAGAGGATCGAGGGAAGACCCGTAGAACGACGGTGAGTAAGGGTTATTGTCAGAGCAACCACCTCGAGAGGAGATCTAGTCTACCGTTGCTTTAACCCACGAACCGTTAACCCCGACAAAACCTAACCTAATCTAACTTAACTAAACCTAACCTAAATCTTAACTTATCCAAACCTAACTTAACGCAACTAAATTTAACTAGCCTAACCTAACATAACTTACTTAACCAAACCTCCCTAACCTAACTTGCCCAAACCTAACCTACCTTAACCTAACCTAACCTAACCTACCCAAACCTAACCTAACGTAACTTAACCCAACTTAACTAAACTTAACTAGCCTACCATAACATACTTAACCGAACCTACCTAACCTAACCTAACTTACCCAAACCTAACCTAACCTAATCTAACTTAACTAAACCTAGCCTATATTAACTTACGCAAACCTAACTTAACACAACTAATTTTAATTAGCCTAACCTAACATAACTTACTTAACCAAACCTCCCTAACCTAACTTGCCCAAACCTAACCTAACTTAACTTAACCTAACCTAACTTAACTAGCTAAACTAACATAACTTACGTAACCAAACCTACCTAACTTACCCAAACCTAACCTAACCTAACCTAAAACCAGACCTAACCCTAACATGGCTAAGACCAAATTTAACCAAATATATCCATATTTATGAAAATTTATACCTAATTTGCCCCAATTTATTCATATTTAAGACATTTTTCTACCAAATTTACCCGATTTTGCGTATCATAGCACGGACAATGCCCAATTTGTCCCCCAAGTTTCACCTATTCCATATATTGCAAATTTTAGGCGCATTTCCAATATGCAGTCCAATATTCTCAGGGTTTTTTTTTTATTTTTTAGTTATGGATCTTTGTCAAATATTGTATTTTATATTCCTAGAAGTGTTTGTTTTTATATTAACCCAATTACCCTGTGCCCTAACCTGCGTGGATCTTTGCCGAATATTCCTGTCAATGTTGGTTATGGACTCAACAACCCCGAAGCTAACCTGCCTTGACCTGACGTCGATTGTTGCACCTTCGTTTTATGGGGAGAGTGATGTTTTTGCATCAACCCATCCGCCCTTGCCCAAACCCCCCAATACCAAAATCTTGGTTCTATATATGGTACCTTACGCTTAGGACATAGCCAACCCATCCCAACCCAACCTCTATTAACTATGGGTTTAATGGCCTGTATTTTCTACCTCAGGTCAAACACAACCCAACCTTATATATATTGATTTGAACTCCATTTGTACACATATTCTTAGGAAACATGATAAGATTCACCATATCTCTATCATTAAATAATCAAATTTCCCTTAACCTAGCCTATAATCCCCCCCCCCCTTTCCTTGAAATTCTGTCAAATTATGGAAATTTAAGTAGGAATATATTTTAACATTATCTCAATATAAACCAAATTTATTTCTTAATTTAACACAAAGTAGACACAAGGGGAGGGGGGGGGGGATTATAGGCTAGGTTAAGGAAAATTTGATTATTTAATGATAGAGATATGGTGAATCTTATCATGTTTCCTAAGAATATGTGTACAAATGGAGTTCAAATCAATATATATAAGGTTGGGTTGTGTTTGACCTGAGGTAGAAAATACAGGCCATTAAACCCATAGTTAATAGAGGTTGGGTTGGGATGGGTTGGCTATGTCCTAAGCGTAAGGTACCATATATAGAACCAAGATTTTGGTATTGGGGGGTTTGGGCAAGGGCGGATGGGTTGATGCAAAAACATCACTCTCCCCATAAAACGAAGGTGCAACAATCGACGTCAGGTCACGGCAGGTTAGCTTCGGGGTTGTTGAGTCCATAACCAACATTGACAGGAATATTCGGCAAAGATCCACGCAGGTTAGGGCACAGGGTAATTGGGTTAATATAAAAACAAACACTTCTAGGAATATAAAATACAATATTTGACAAAGATCCATAACTAAAAAATAAAAAAAAAATTGAGAATATTGGACTGCATATTGGAAATGCGCCTAAAATTTGCAATATATGGAATAGGTGAAACTAGGTAATAGGTTTAGTTAAGTTAGATTAGGCTAGGTTAATTAAGTTAAGTTAGTTTTGTGTAAGTTAGGTTAGGTTAGGTAGGTTCGGTTAAGTAAGTTATGTTAGGCTAGTTAAGTTTAGTTAAGTTGGGTTAAGTTACATTAGGTTAGGTTTTGGGTAGGTTAGGTAGGTTCGGTTACGTAAGTTATGTTAGTTTAGCTAGTTAAGTTAGGTTAGGTTTGGGCAAGTTAGGTTAGGGAGGTTTGGTTAAGTAAGTTATGTTAGGTTAGGCTAATTAAAATTAGTTGTGTTAAGTTAGGTTTGGGTAAGTTAAGATAGGCTAGGTTTAGTTAAGTTAGATTAGGTTAGGTTAGGTTTGGGTAAGTTAGGTTAGGTTAGGTAGGTTCGGTTAAGTATGTTATGTTAGGCTAGTTAAGTTTAGTTAAGTTTAGTTAAGTTGGGTTAAGTTACAATAGGTTAGGTTTGGGTAGGTTAGGTTAGGTTAGGTTAAGTTAGGTTAGGTTTGGGCAAGTTAGGTTAGGGAGGTTTGGTTAAGTAAGTTATGTTAGGTTAGGCTAGTTAAATTTAGTTGTGTTAAGTTAGGTTTGGATAAGTTAAGATAGGCAAGGTTTAGTTAAGTGAGATTAGGTTAGGTTAGGTTTGGGTAAGTTAGGTTAGGTTAGGTAGGTTCGGTTAAGTATGTTATGTTAGGCTAGTTAAGTTTAGTTAAGTTGTGTTAAGTTACGTTAGGTTAGGTTTGGGTAGGTTAGGTTAGGTTAGTTTAAGTTAGGTTAGGTTTGGGCAAGTAAATTATGTTAGGTTAGGCTAGTTAAATTTAGTTAGGTTAGGTTAGGTTTGGGTAAGTTGGGTTAAGTTACATTAGGTTAGGTTTGGGTAGGTTAGTAAGTTATGTTAGGTTAGGCTAGTTAGGTTAGGCTAGTTAGGTTAGGTTAGGCTAGTTAGGTTAGGTTAAATTAAGTTGGGTTAGGGTTAGTTAAATTAGCTTAGGTTAGTTAAGTTAGCCAAGGTTAGGTTTGGGTAAGCTATGTTAAGTAGGGTTATGCAGTGAAGTTCAGAGAACAGTTTTAAGATAAAATGACTAAGAAAATATATTTAACAGAAGTGTAAGTTTGATTTGGAAAGCTGAACTAGTTACATTTGAGAGTGTTATTTAATGCTTGAAGATGTCTTAGAGAACAACTTTGATGACTGAGATTAACTTTTGATAGCCCTGAGAAATGACTTTTGATGGCTCTGAGAATAACTTTTGATGGCTCTGAGAATAACTTTTGATGACTCAGAGAATAACTTTGATGTCTTAGAGAACAACTTTGATGACTGAGATTAACTTTTTTGATGGCTCTGAGAATAACTTTTGATGACTCTGAGAATAACTTTTGATGAACGAAGGGGAGTTAGAGAATAACTTTGATGAACGAAGATGTCTTTGAAAACAACTTTGATGAACGAAGATGACTTAGAGATTAACTTTGATGACTCTGAGAATAACTTTTGATGACTCTGAGAATAACTTTTGATGAACGAAGGGGAGTTAGAGAATAACTTTGATGAACGAAGATGTCTTAGAAAACAACTTTGATGAACGAAGATGACTTAGAGATTAACTTTCATGACTCTGAGAATAATCTTGATGGCTCTGAGAATAACTTTGATGACTCTGAGATTAACTTTGATGACTGAGAATAACTTTTGATGTCTTTGAGAATAATTCTTGAGGACAAGAGTTGTATTTTGACGTTTTTGAGTGTGTCTTATTGATGTCCTTGATTGTGTTATTGATTTGTTTGAGTGTGTCATTGGTGTCTTTGAGTGCATTATTAATGTCTTGGATTGTGTCTTTTGACCCATCGAAGAGTAACTTTGGTGTTCCGAAGAGTGTCTTTGATGTCTCGAAGAGTGTCCTTGACTAGTTTTTCTTACTTAACGACATGAAATTTTAGTTAAGAACAGTGTTGAAAGATTCCCTTTGACTATTTTTGTACTCTAAAAAGTATACTAGACGACTATTGTCGCTAATGAAATGGATGTGGACGCTTCTGGACCTGCTGTCGAAACTGACGAAGATGCCACAGACTTTGATGCGACATCCCATGTCGAAACCGTGATGAACACATCTACGCCACCGTCTTCGGTCGATGATATTTTGTGTAAGGTGTGCTTTAATAATACATTGAATGTCATACTGCTGCCCTGCAGACATATGGTAACGTGCGGTAGTTGTCTCGTATCTATGAGAAACTGCCCCATTTGCAGATGAACCATTTTGCATGTCCTTCAGCCGACTATTTCCCAAGATGACAAAAATGCATAGATACTTATTTATTTATGTAAATATAATTGTACAAATGTCGAGTTATTTATTCTTTTTATATCCAAATATAGGTATAAATAAGCTAGCATTTTGTTGAACAGTATTTTTTGGGGGGGGGGGGTGAACAAATACTCAAATGTGTGAGGGGATGAAAATACACAAAGAGGTCATAATGCTCCTAAGAACACACATTCTTTCCACAGTCCCTGGCAAGTCACCGGCTGGATGGATTGCAGTTGCTTAGTTACTGCCCTAAAATAGTTGGTCAGGGGGGGTGAGGGGCAAGATACTGCCTCATTTAGTGAAATTTGCTATGTCCAATAGCTCGGACGTTGGGGAACTGAACCAGGACTTGCGCGAAGATTGCTCAACATTCCACTCAAATATGGACAAAAATAGAATCTCTCTCTCTCTTTCTGAGGTAAAGAACCTTTTGAGAACTAGCACTCAAAGGTTAAAAAAAGATTAACACCTTTATAATCAGAGGGGCAGCTAAGATACTGCATCATTTAATGAAATTTGTAATGTCCAATAGCTCGGACGTTGGGGAACTGAACCAGGGCCCGCATGAAGGTTGCTCTGCTCCTGTGCAAATGAGGAAACATGTGGGAGAAAGAGAGGAAGCGAGATTTTGTTCCCTTGGAAAACCTTTAAAAAATTTGTGGCCAGTTTTGAAAATATTAGCAACTTTTTTTATACAGAATGAAACTCTTAAACAATAATATATATTCTGAAGAATAAATCTTCCTCTGAGATATATAAATATATATCTATCTATAATTAGTTTAAAAGTTTGTATTTACAGTAATGACGGTGCCTTCCAAACATGGGTCATTAAAATAAATTTTTGTTTATGAAATTGCGTAAGTATTTATGCAATATTTATTATGAAGCAATCATAATACGCAGTGGCATATCATTTTTATAGAGAGGTTTTATAACGTAAATATAATAGCAATGCAAAACTCTTTCTTCTGACGTATTATTTTTAAATAAATACAGTTGGGCGAAAACATGTCGATTGCCGCGTGAGTGACTGGAGTGGGCTCTTGCAAAAGGCTTTGGGGATTTGTTGGAAAGCAGAAATGTGCAGAGTTCTGGGATATTATATTGACTTAAAACTT
>WNGS01004374.1:17750594-17763678 GCA_020271785.1 Procambarus virginalis
GGGTGTGTGTGTGGGGGTGTGTGTGTGGTGTGTGTGTGTTGTGTGTGTGTGTGTTGTGTGTGTGTGTGTGTGTGTGTGTGTGTGTTGTGTGTGGTGTGTGTGTGTACTCACCTAATTGTACTCACCTAATTGTGCTTGCGGGGTTGAGCTTTGGCTCTTTGGTCCCGCCTCTCAACTGTCAATCAACTGGTGTACAGTTTCCTGAGCCTACTGGGCTCTATCATATCTACATTTGAAACTGTGTATGGAGTCAGCCTCCACCACATCACTGCCTAGTGCATTCCATTTACTAACTACTCTGACACTGAAAAAGTTCTTTCTAATGTCTCTGTGGCTCATTTGGGTACTCAGCTTCCACCTGTGTCCCCTTGTTCGCGCCCCTCCAGTGTTGAATAGTTCATCCTTGTTTACCCGGTCAATTCCCCTGAGGATTTTGTAGGTTGTGATCATGTCCCCCCTTACTCTTCTGTCTTCCAGTGTCGTAAGTTGCATTTCCCGCAGCCTTTCCTCATAACTCATGCCTCTTAGTTCTGGGACTAGTCTAGTAGCATACCTTTGGACTTTTTCCAGCTTCGTCTTGTGCTTGACAAGGTACGGGCTCCATGCTGGGGCCGCGTACTCCAGGATTGGTCTTACATATGTGGTGTACAAGATTCTGAATGATTCCTTACACAGGTTCCTGAACGCCGTTCTGATGTTAGCCAGCCTCGCATATGCCGCAGACGTTATTCTCTTTATGTGGGCTTCAGGAGACAGGTTTGGTGTGATATCAACTCCTAGATCTTTCTCTCTGTCTGTTTCATTAAGTACTTCATCCCCTATTCTGTATCCTGTGTCTGGCCTCCTGTATCCACTGCCTAGTTTCATTACTTTGCATTTACTTGGGTTGAACTTCAACAGCCATTTGTTGGACCATTCACTCAGTCTATCTAGGTCATCTTGTAGCCTCCTACTATCATCCTCTGTTTCAATCCTCCTCATAATTTTTGCATCGTCGGCAAACATTGAGAGGAACGAATCTATACCCTCTGGGAGATCATTTACATATACCAGAAACAGTATAGGTCCAAGGACTGACCCCTGCGGGACTCCACTTGTAACGTCTCGCAATCTGAGACTTCACCCCTCACACAGACTCGTTGTCTCCTGTTGCTTAGGTACTCCTCTATCCACCGGAGTACCTTCCCTTTCACTCCAGCCTGCATCTCCAACTTTCGCACTAGCCTCTTGTGTGGCACTGTATCAAAGGCTTTTGACAATCTAAAAATATGCAGTCTGCCCACCCTTCTCTTTCTTGCCTTATTTTTGTTGCCTGGTCGTAGAATTCAAGTACCCTGTGAGGCAGGACCTGCCATCCCTGAACCCATGTTGGTGCTGTGTTACAAAGTTCCTTCGCTCCAGATGCTCCACTAGTTTTTTTCGCACAATCTTCTCCATCAGCTTGCATGGTATGCAGGTTAGGGACACTGGCCTGTAGTTCAGTGCCTCCTGTCTATCCCCTTTCTTGTATATCGGGACTACGTTAGCTGCTTTCCAAATATCTGGCAGTTCCCCTGTTGCCAGTGACTTGTTATACACAATGGAGAGTGGTAGGCACAGTTCTCTTGCTCCTTCCTTTAGAACCCATGGGGAGATTCCATCTGGGCCTATAGCCTTTGTCACATCCAACTCTAGTAAACACTTCCTTACTTCCCCGCTGGTAATCTCAAAGTCTTCCAGTGGTTCCTGGTTAGCTATTCCCTCTCTTACCTCTGGAATTTCTCCTTGCTCGAAGGTGAAGACCTCCTGGAATTTCTTATTCAACTCCTCACACACTTCCTTGTCATTTGTAGTGAATCCTTCCGCCCCTATCCTCAGTTTCATAACCTGTTCCTTTACTGTTGTTTTTCTCCTGATGTGGCTATGCAACAATTTAGGCTGAGTCTTTGCCTTGCTTGCGATATCATTTTCGTATTGTCTTTCCGCCTCTCTTCTCATCCTGACATATTCATTCCTGGCGTTCTGGTATCTTTCTCTGCTCTCCAGAGTCCTGTTATTCCTATAGTTTCTCCATGCCCTTTTACTTTGCTGCTTAGCTAGCTTACATCTCTGATTAAACCATGGGTTTCTCATTTTCATTTCTCTGTTTTCCTTTTGGACTGGGACAAATTTGTTTGCTGCGTCCTTGCACTTCTGCGTGATGTAATCCATCATATCTTGAGCCGTCTTTCCCCTGAGCTCTGTTTCCCATGCTATTTCTGTCAGAAATGTTCTTATCCCCTCATAGTTTCCCTTTCGGTATGCTAACCTTTTGGTTTCGGTATCCCTCCTCGAGTTCAATAACCCTTCTTCAATCAGGTACTCAAACACCAGTACACTGTGGTCGCTCATTCCTACTGGGTCCTCAAAACCGATTTCTCTTATGTCGGAGTGGTTCAGAGTGAAGACTAGGTCGAGTCTCGCTGGTTCGTCATTGCCTCTCATCCTTGTGGGTTCGCCGACATGCTGGGTTAAAAAGTTTCTTGTCACCACTTCCAATAGTTTGGCTCTCCACGTATCCTCGCCTCCATGCTTGTGTGTGTGTGTGTGTGTGTGTGGTTTTGTGTGTGTGTGTGTGTGTGTGTGTGTGGTGTGTGTGTGTGTGTGTGTGTGTGTGTGTGTGTGTGGTGTGTGTTGTGTGTGTGTGTGTGTGTGTGTGTGTGTGTGTGTATGTGTGTGTGTGTGTGTGTGTGTGTGTGTGTGTGTGTGTGTGTGTGGTGGTGGGGGGGTTGGTGTGTGTGTGTGTGTGTGTGTGGTGTGTGTGTGTGTGTGTGGTGTGTGTGTGTGTGTGTGTGTGGTGTGTGTGTGTGTGTGTGTGTGTGTGTGTGTGCTTCATTGAATATGCTGCATATTCTGTGTTGATTATTTGCTTGTTTAGGGCTTCTATCCCTCTGACTAGTGCTCTTGCATTTTTGTTTAATTGGAAGATGATTTCTCCAAATGTCCTCTTTGTTCTAGATAAACTAAAAGAATAGTTAACTGTAGAATGTATTACACTATTTATAAATTTATACAACGTTTGAAACCTACTTGGCATATCCAGTACGGTAACCACTTGATCGTGACAGACTGTACACAAATATTAGAAGCCGAGGCCGAATGTGTCAGAGCCAGATGTGGTTGGTCAGATGTTGTTACAGTGAGGCCGAGCAATATCATGGCCGAGTGTGGATGAGCCGGATCGTGTGATAGATCTTGGCTGAACACAAGGTGGGCTAGTGTGGCTTAGGTAGGTGGTGGCTGTGTATGGCTGAGCTAGAGTGTGGCTGAGGCAGGTGGTGGCTGAGTATGGCTGAGCTAGAGTGTGGCTGAGGCAGGTGGTGGCTGAGTATGGCTGAGCTAGAGTGTGGCTGAGGCAGGTGGGGCTGAGTATGGCTTAGGCAGGTGGTGGCTGAGTATGGCTGAAGCAGGTGGTGGCTGAGTATGGCTGAGCTAGAGTGTGGCTGAGGCAGGTGGGGCAGAGTATGGCTGACCAATTTAAGAAGGAGCACACCACAAACTAGTCTGTTTCTAAAGGACTCCAGTAGTGTAAAAGGAGACAGATGGTGAATTGATTTTCAGAAACGGTTGGGCACTTCCACGCCGACTCGACTCTCGTCGGCGGATTTGACCAAAACAACTGATTTAAGCGGTTGGGTTAGGACACGGTCGGCGCGCACCTGGCTGGCTGGATGGGTGGGGTTGTGGTCCCTACCCCCTGGGGGCCTTAGGGCCCACCACCCAGGGAGTACCTGAGCAACTCGTGTTCTATCCTAACCTGTTTTTTCACTTTTTGTTGCGTATGTTTAAGATGAGTCTAAGGCATCAGGAAGGGGGCCCCTACTTATGAATGGATCAGAGGGTGCATGTTCAATAGATTCAAACCAAAAAATACACTGGTGAAAGGAATATAAACGTTTTTGGAGTATGTAATAGCATGAGCAAAAATTCACGATTTGGTCGTGGGTGAAACCAGAGTACTACGGTACCAATTTGGGGGCCCTTGCTTTTGAATGGATCAGAGGGTGAATGTTCAATAGATGAAAACAAATAAACACAGTTGAAAGCGAATATAGAAGTTTTTGGAGTTCTTTAATGATGCTATGACTGAATAGTATAGGGAGCCCTTGGCACAGTTTCATTTTCTGTAAATGGTCAAAGGTGGGTGGAGAGAACGGGGCGCGATTTTCTTGACCAATCAGGAGCCGAGTAGAAAAATTCTCTTTCTGTCCCGGGTCATGGGCCAATCAGGTGAAATTTTCCTTATTTGTCGCAGGGGTGTCACGTGACCTGACGTCAGCAATAGGGACCCCCCTACCTATGAATGCCCCAATGGGGTCAAGCATACAAGGGGGGTCAAGATTCCTTACAAAGACCAAGTTGGATATTTAGGTGTAGTAGGCCTTATCTTGAATTTGCATGATACTGTAGGGGTACAGTGACACGAAGGGCGAACCATAGAACAGGATTTGCATGTGAGAGGGGTCATATTAGTGTTTTAAAGAAGTTAAAATAGCTTTAGAGAGTCCTGTGTGTTTGATGGTGGGTAAATGTTCAGTCAATAATTCTCGTGTTTTTAATCTGAATGAGGGGTCCTAGTTTGCATTCTAGTCGTAAAATGAGTTCCTTATTATATTTGCTGTGGAAAATGAGCTTTCAGTACTCTATATAATTTGAAATGAGGTCAAGAAAGACATGTTTATATGTGAGAAGAGTCAGGTTGGAAACTGTTTATTCCAGTCCCCCCCTCCCCCACTCGGCTTTGCTCCGTTTTCTGTAGCCAAAGTAAAGATTCCATTTTCTGTGGCATTCAGTTGATTATTAGTGGAAAAAAGGCATGCTCGCATTTGTATGTTCTAACCTGTTTATAGATTTTATAGATGTAATTGTCGGGCCTCAAATTAGATTTTAATATGAAAAATAGCATCAAATGTATGTCTATCTTTTGTAATAAACATTAGACAAATTGACCTTTGCTGCGATATTTCATAGAATAAAAGTTAACTGCTAAATAGTGGGGCCTCAGCCATATTGTGTTGGGTTTGACATTCCAAACATATACCATGAAGGAAAGAATTTGAGTGTTTTACCTGTTTTAAGCAATTTAATATAAATTAGGAATATAGTAATGTTCCGTATTAAATTGTATTTTTATCACCACATTAGCTCAGCCTTTGTGGTGGGGGCCCCAATAACTCATGCATCGCGACAGTAGTTTCGCTTTCTGTTGCTATGCAATACTTTTGCTATCATTTATACATCACAAACTCTATCAACATCAGATAGAGTATGGCCGAGACTGTTCAACACGCTCCCGCTACACATAAGGGGCATAACTGGCAAACCCCTCACAGTGTTCAAGAGAGAACTGGATAAGCACCTCCAAAGGATACCTGATCAACCAGGCTGTAACTCATACGTCAGCCGGCGAGCAGCCGCGTCCAACAGCCTGGTTGATCAGTCCAGCAACCAGAAGGCCTGGTCGATGACTGGGCCGCGGGGACGCTAAGCCCTGGAAGCACCTCAAGGTAACCTCGAGGTAAAGTAATCATACCTAGAAATTTAAAAGTCGAATCCATCAGTTTTCCGTTTTTATGTCAGTGGTAGTGTATCAAGCGCAAAGGGTTTTAGAAAATGTTAGACCTCCACCTTTCAAAAAGTGAGAAGATGAATTCATTTTGGCATTACTGTCATCACTTTGGAAGTTTTTAATGATAGCACATGCTTAAACAAACTCGCTCGCAAAAACAAAAACTCATACACAAACTCAATTTTTTTTGGTTCATCTTACACAAATAAACCCAGGGCTTTCACATTCACGCAAAATACTTAGTCCCCCCTAAACTTAAAACAGTTGCACAATCTTACTTAAACACATCAGGGCAAAAATAGAGAGAGAAACTTCTGACAAGCTACCGGCCTCCTGTCCTCACCAAGGTTACAAATTCGCACATACTTAAACAAACACACTTGCTAAACTCTTATACACAAACAAAAACTCAATTTTTAACTTACACAAATAAACACGGGCTTTCCACATTTACACAAAAAAAATGCTTAGTCTCCCCTAAACTTGAACACTCACAATCTTACAGTGCTTTAATTGGGAAAGCCTTCCAAACCTGCACTGGGTCGTTAGTCATACATAGAATCAGGGAGAAAAAAAAATACAACTCTTGAATAAATAGCCCAACCACTTGGGCTGGACGGTAAAGCGACGGCCTTACTTCATGCAGGTCGGCGTTCAATCCCCCGACCATTCCTTCCTCCCATCCCAAATTCCTCCCAAATCCTTATCCTGACTCCTTCCCAGTGCTACATGGTCATAATGGCTTGGCGCTTTCTCCTGATAGTTTCATTCCATTCCATTCCATTCTTGACTAAATAATTAGCATTAAGTTTTAAGTCAATATAATATCCCAGAACTCTGCACATTTCTGCTTCCAACAAATCCCAAAGCCTTTTGCAAGAGCCCACTCCAGTCACTCACGCGGCAATCGACATGTTTTCGCCCAACTGTATTTATTTAAAATAATACGTCAGAAAGAAAGAGTTTTGCATTGCTATTATATTTACGTTATAAAGCCTCTCTATAAAAATGATATGCCACTGCGTATTATGATTGCTTCATAATAAATATTGCATAAATACTTACGCAATTTCATAAACAAAAATTTATTTTAATGACCCATGTTTGGAAGGCACCGTCATTACTATAAATACAAACTTTTAAACTAATTATAGATAGATATATATTTATATATCTCAGAGGAAGATTTATTCTTCAGAATATATATTATTGTTTAAGAGTTTCATTCTGTATAAAAAAAGTTGCTAATATTTTCAAAACTGGCCACAAATTTTTTAAAGGTTTTCCAAGGGAACAAAATCTCGCTTCCTCTCTTTCTCCCACATGTTTCCTCATTTGCACAGGAGCAGAGCAACCTTCATGCGGGCCCTGGTTCAGTTCCCCAACGTCCGAGCTATTGGACATTACAAATTTCATTAAATGATGCAGTATCTTAGCTGCCCCTCTGATTATAAAGGTGTTAATCTTTTTTTAACCTTTGAGTGCTAGTTCTCAAAAGGTTCTTTACCTCAGAAAGAGAGAGAGAGATTCTATTTTTGTCCATATTTGAGTGGAATGTTGAGCAATCTTCGCGCAAGTCCTGGTTCAGTTCCCCAACGTCCGAGCTATTGGACATAGCAAATTTCACTAAATGAGGCAGTATCTTGCCCCTCACCCCCCTGACCAACTATTTTAGGGCAGTAACTAAGCAACTGCAATCCATCCAGCCGGTGACTTGCCAGGGACTGTGGAAAGAATGTGTGTTCTTAGGAGCATTATGACCTCTTTGTGTATTTTCATCCCCTCACACATTTGAGTATTTGTTCACCCCCCCCCCCCAAAAAAATACTGTTCAACAAAATGCTAGCTTATTTATACCAATATTTGGATATAAAAAGAAAAAATAACTCGACATTTGTACAATTATATTTACATAAATAAATAAGTATCTATGCATTTTTGTCATCTTGGGAAATAATCGGCTGAAGGACATGCAAAATGGTTCATCTGCAAATGGGGCAGTTTCTCATAGATACGAGACAACTACCGCACGTTACCATATGTCTGCAGGGCAGCAGTATGACATTCAATGTATTATTAAAGCACACCTTACACAAAATATCATCGACCGAAGACGGTGGCGTAGATGTGTTCATCACGGTTTCGACATGGGATGTCGCATCAAAGTCTGTGGCCTCTTCGTCAGTTTCGACAGCAGGTCCAGAAGCGTCCACATCCATTTCATTAGCGACAATAGTCGTCTAGTATACTTCTTAGAGTACAAAAATAGTCAAAGGCAATCTTTCAACACTGTTTTTAACTAAAATTTCATGTTGTTAAGTAAGAAAAAATAGTCAAGGACACTCTTCGAGACATCAAAGACACTCTTCGGAACACCAAAGTTACTCTTCGATGGGTCAAAAGACACAATCCAAGACATTAATAATGCACTCAAAGACACCAATGACACACTCAAACAATCAATAACACAATCAAGGACATCAATAAGACACACTCAAAAACGTCAAAATACAACTCTTGTCCTCAAGAATTATTCTCAAAGACATCAAAAGTTATTCTCAGTCATCAAAGTTAATCTCAGAGTCATCAAAGTTATTCTCAGAGCCATCAAGATTATTCTCAGAGTCATGAAAGTTAATCTCTAAGTCATCTTCGTTCATCAAAGTTGTTTTCTAAGACATCTTCGTTCATCAAAGTTATTCTCTAACTCCCCTTCGTTCATCAAAAGTTATTCTCAGAGTCATCAAAAGTTATTCTCAGAGTCATCAAAGTTAATCTCTAAGTCATCTTCGTTCATCAAAGTTGTTTTCAAAGACATCTTCGTTCATCAAAGTTATTCTCTAACTCCCCTTCGTTCATCAAAAGTTATTCTCAGAGTCATCAAAAGTTATTCTCAGAGCCATCAAAAAAGTTAATCTCAGTCATCAAAGTTGTTCTCTAAGACATCAAAGTTATTCTCTGAGTCATCAAAAGTTATTCTCAGAGCCATCAAAAGTTATTCTCAGAGCCATCAAAAGTCATTTCTCAGGGCTATCAAAAGTTAATCTCAGTCATCAAAGTTGTTCTCTAAGACATCTTCAAGCATTAAATAACACTCTCAAATGTAACTAGTTCAGCTTTCCAAATCAAACTTACACTTCTGTTAAATATATTTTCTTAGTCATTTTATCTTAAAACTGTTCTCTGAACTTCACTGCATAACCCTACTTAACATAGCTTACCCAAACCTAACCTTGCTAACTTAACTAACCTAAGCTAATTTAACTAACCCTAACCCAACTTAATTTAACCTAACCTAACTAGCCTAACCTAACCTAACTAGCCTAACCTAACTAGCCTAACCTAACATAACTTACTAACCTACCCAAACCTAACCTAATGTAACTTAACCCAACTTACCCAAACCTAACCTAACCTAACTAAATTTAACTAGCCTAACCTAACATAACTTACTTGCCCAAACCTAACCTAACTTAAACTAACCTAACCTAACCTACCCAAACCTAACTAACGTAACTTAACCAACTTAACTAAACTTAACTAGCCTAACATAACATACTTAACCGAACCTACCTAACCTAACCTAACTTACCCAAACCTAACCTAACCTAATCTAACTTAACTAAACCTTGCCTATCTTAACTTACCCAAACCTAACTTAACACAACTAAATTTAACTAGCCTAACCTAACATAACTTACTTAACCAAACCTCCCTAACCTAACTTGCCCAAACCTAACCTAACTTAACTAGCTAAACTAACATAACTTACGTAACCGAACCTACCTAACCTACCCAAAACCTAACCTAATGTAACTTAACCAACTTAACTAAACTTAACTAGCCTAACATAACTTACTTAACCGAACCTACCTAACCTAACCTAACTTACACAAAACTAAAACTTAACTTAATTAACCTAGCCTAATCTAACTTAACTAAACTATTACCTAGTTTCACCTATTCCATATATTGCAAATTTTAGGCGCATTTCCAATATGCAGTCCAATATTCTCAATTTTTTTTTTATTTTTTAGTTATGGATCTTTGTCAAATATTGTATTTTATATTCTAGAAGTGTTTGTTTTTATATTAACCCAATTACCTGCGTGGATCTTTGCCGAATATTCCTGTCAATGTTGGTTATGGACTCAACAACCCCGAAGCTAACCTGCCGTGACCTGACGTCGTGTTGCACCTTCGTTTTATGGGGAGAGTGATGTTTTTGCATCAACCCATCCGCCCTTGCCCAAACCCCCCAATACCAAAATCTTGGTTCTATATATGGTACCTTACGCTTAGGACATAGCCAACCCATCCCAACCCAACCTCTATTAACTATGGGTTTAATGGCCTGTATTTTCTACCTCAGGTCAAACACAACCCAACCTTATATATATTGATTTGAACTCCATTTGTACACATATTCTTAGGAAAAATGATAAGATTCACCATATCTCTACTATCATTAAATAATCAAATTTTCCTTAACCTAGCCTATANGAGCTTCAAGAGATCCATAACCTTTAGGCATTTGTCTTGTATTTTTTGTAACCTTTAAATAACAATAAAGCATAAAAAAAAGGGAAGGGGTGGTACGAGAAAAGCACACAGAAACTGTATTGGAGGGGACCTACATTCCCTCCAATGCGTTATGTGTGATTTCCTCCGAGGCTATGGGTCCCCCTTCTTCCAGCCAGAGGTTTGTTCAAACCCTTCCATTTTGAAATATATATATATATATATATATATATATATATATATATTATATATATATATAATATATATATATATTATATATATATATATATATATATATATATATATATAAATATATATATATATATATATATATATATATATATATATAATATATATATATATATTATATATTATATATATATAATATATATATATATATATATATATATATATATATATATATATATATATATATATATATATATATATTTGCGACTTTGCTAGAAGCTGCGACAACACCACATGACACTGCCCGACTTAGAGCAGTAGCTGCTCCCCATGCAGGTGATTTCCTATTAGCAATCCCAATGTCAGCAACCGGCACCCGTCTCACACCGCAGGCCCTCCGAATTGCCGTGGCTCTCCGTCTCGCTGCCCCAATCCACACCGAATACAGGTGTATTTGCGGCGAGGCAGAGGCCGACAGGTACGGACGGCATGACCTTCTCTGCCAAAGGACAGGAGGATGGCATGCAAGACACGGCGAGGTCAATGACATTATTAAGATAAGCCTTACCACAGCCGGCTGTCCAGCAGAGAGAGAGCCCCGCTACATAATGTCCCACAACTCTAATGAGCCTGTCGGTCGCCCAGATGGAATCACGGCAAACCCCTGGAAGAATGGTAGACAGTTGGTGTGGGACTACACTTGCGTCTCAACTTTAGCCAATACCTATGTTGACTTCAGTGCTACTCAAGCAGGAGGAGCTGCCAATCACCGGGAAGCGGCCAAGTCACGTAAATACAGAGACCTTGAGCACCACTACAATTTTGTCCCCATTGCCTCAGAGACACTTGGTGCCTGGGGTAAAAGTGCTGCTAGCTTTTTGAAGGAGTTGGGGTCTAAGCTAATCGAAACAACTAGAGACCCTAGAGCTGCCAGTTTTCTTTTTCAGCGCCTCAGTGTGGCAATCCAGAGAGGAAATGCTCACTGCATCCATGGTTCCTGCCCGCCATCTGAGGAGCTGGAGGAACTTTTCAACCTGTGACAAGCAGGCTTGTACCCTGAATGTAATCAATACTGTAACTTTTTTGTGTAATGACATTTTCAAAAAAAGTTAGATAAATATACACACATACCACAAGAATAGGGGTGGTAGGAGAAGAAAATATCAAAGTGTTCAGTGAGGATCCACAAGGTCTTCTCTGAGTACTCTTTATTTTCTTCTCCGAGGCTATGGGTCCCTACACTTGCACCAGAGGTGGTACCCCTTCTAGGTTAAAAAAAAAAAAATATACATATATATATATATATATATATATATATATATATATATATATATATATATATATATATATATACATATATATTTATATATATATATATATATATATATATATATATATATATATATATATATATATATATATATATATATATATATATATATATATATATATATATATGTGGTTCAAATAGCTTCGGCTATCACCTCATTATGTCCGGTCGTGATGGTCAAGTGGTTTAAGGCGTCTTGTACATACCAGTTGCGTTGCTCCTGGGAGTATGGGTTCGAGTCACTTCTGGGGTGTGAGTTTTCATTCGCATATAGTCCTGGGGACCATTCAGGCTTGTTCGCATTTGTGTTCCTCACGTGTGCCCCAAAGAATGAGGTGATTTGGTAAAATGCTATGCCCAAGATAACCATCCGAGTGCCGGCGGTGAGGTGGTTCAAATAGCTTCGGCTATCACCTCATTATGTCCGGTCGTGATGGTCAAGTGGTTTAAGGCGTCTTGTACATACCAGTTGCGTTGCTCCTGGGAGTATGGGTTCGAGTCACTTCTGGGGTGTGAGTTTTCATTCGCATATAGTCCTGGGGACCATTCAGGCTTGTTCGCATATATATATATATATATATATATATATATATATATATATATATATATATATATATATATATATATATATATATATATATATATATATAATGTACTCACCTAGTTGTGTTTGCGGGGATTGAGCTCTGGCTCTTTGGTTCCGCCTTTCAATTGTCAATCAACTGGTGTACAGATTCCTGAGCCTATTGGGCTCTATCATACCTACACTTGAAACTGCGTATGGAGTCAGCCTCCACCACAACACTACTAAATGCATTGCATTTGTTAATTGCCATGGCACTGAAAAAAATTATTTCTAACGTCTCTATGGCTCATCTGGGTACTAAGTTTCCACCTGTGTCCCCTTGGTCGTGTTCCACCAGTGCTGAAGAGTTTGTCTTTGTCGACCCTGTCAATTCCCCTGAGAATTTTGTAGGTGGTTATCATGTCTCCCCTTACTCTTCTGTTTTCCAGGGTTGTGAGGTTTAGCTCCCTTAGCCTTTCCTCGTAGCTCATTCCTCTCAGTTCCGGGAGGAGCCTGGTGGCATACCTCTGAATCTTCTGATGTGAAGTGAATCCTCTGAAGTGTTTGTGTGTGTGTGTACTCACCTTGTTGTACTCACCTAGTTGTGTTTGCGGGGGGTTGAGCTCTGGCTCTTTGGTCCCGCCTCTCAACCGTCAATCAACTGTTGTACAGATTCCTGAGCTTATTGGGCTCTATCATATCTACACTTGAAACTGTGTATGGAGTCAGCCTCCACCACATCACTTCCTAATGTATTCCATTTGTCAACAACTCTGGCACTAAAAATGTTCTTTCTAATATCTCTGTGGATCATTTGGGCACTCAGTTTGCACCTGTGTCCCCTAGTGCGTTTGCCCCTTGTGTTAAATAGCCTGTCTTTATCAACCTTTTC
>WNGS01004374.1:17768828-17783676 GCA_020271785.1 Procambarus virginalis
GGACAATTAGAAAACAAGTACTAGTCTGTTCCCACGATCGCGAGGGTCCCGGTCAGCTGAGTCTGACAGGTGACGCGTGGCGCAGCCGATGTTACCATATCGGTGTGCTCTAGAATATTATGCTATGAATGGAACAATTGTCATATTAATTCTGATACATTGATGCATATATATTTCTCGTTGTCTTTTAAGTAAAATACCAAAACTCTTTGGCGTTGATATCATCCCCTCCATTTATCTTGAGACCGTGTAACGAAGTAAAGCTGAGAGATCTGCCTGATACCACATTATTGGAATTTGCTCTTGCCACAATTACACCTGACCACTGCAGTGTTACTGGACACAAGAAAACCAGTTGGCGACCTTGAAGGCTGTGTAAGAGTTCGGTGTCGGGGTGGGCCACAGATTGAGGGAACGATCTGTGCCCTCACTCATCTTATAATCTAAAGGCCGGTTGTGAGATCGACTGGGATACTCTCCGAGGCCAGCAGTGGAGCCTAGAGGATTGAGGGAAGACCCGACGAACGACGGTGAGTAAGGGTTATTGTGGAGCAACCACTGGGAAGGAGATCCAGTCTATTGTTGCTTTAACCCTCCCCTAACGAGAATACCGTGAAACCCCGACACTAATTACATTTTCAAAGACTTTTAGTTTTCACACACAACTATAACCTGAAAGCACTAAACAGTTCTTTACTATGCTATGATTTAAACAGCTTTCATCTTTTCATTTTATACCCACGTTTTTGGGTGAGGTGATATGTTACAACAGTTTTTAATGAGGTGAACAAAACTTTCAACAAAGGAACAGAACACGAAAACAATGGATATTAACTGGGTAAATTGAAGGTATGAATGGAAGTAACTGCAGAAGGGCCTATTGGCCCATATTTTCTTGATGCTTCTATATTGGAGCGGGTTTTTGAAGTGGGTAGAATGTAGTTGTGCATTAATGACTGTTGATTGATGGCTTTGTTTAAATCATAGCATAGTAAAGAACTGTTTAGTGCTTTCAGGTTATAGTGTGTGTGAAAACTAAAAGTCTTTGAAAATGTAATTAGTTATTACGAAAACGCGTTCAAGTGTCGCGTCAGACTAAGAAATAAAGAATGAATTTTGGAGAATTGATTTTTCATTTACGTCATCAGTAAAAACAAACATAAGGAAAATTGAGAAATTCGTGTTAGAATTATTAATCTTACTTTTTCGGTCATATTTTAATAACATATGTCTACAGGAAAGACTGCTACCAAAATATACTAATATTAAAACGCACGACCCAGCAGCAAGGAATCAAGCCTTCACGATAAAATATCGCCAAGATCTGATTCGTAATCAGATATACAAGGCAGAAAATGATATCAAAGACAATAAAACGCAACTACTTCAGGCCACAAACGAATGGAGAAACAGCAACATCGACGAAAGTCTCCGCACCCGCATCGAACAACACCTCGACATCCTCACAGACCGACATCACCTCAGCACGGAAACAAGGATTATCAAGAAGCTAACAACACTATATGGAGGACCCATGGCAATTCCACGACCAAGAGACGGCTTCCTGAACCTTGCAGGTATCAACCTCACTGAGGACCAAGTCACTCTCCTAAATCTGGGTATAAACTGTCACGTTATGTCCAGACCAAGTGCGTTGGCCCGGAAAGTGGAGTTGGAGATCCTGTTGGATAACATATTTGACCTCGAAGCACAAAAGAAGGTCACCACCAAAGACACCTTACAAGCTGAACTTATTGCAGAAGGAGGAAAGAATCGAGGCAACTACAGAAGTACCATACTGACCCCCGAGCTCAAAGCGGCAGCCAAGAGCCTTCGTGAGAACAAGGAGATAGTTGTCAGGAGAGGCGACAAGTCGCCAATATACGTCATCCTTAAGAAAGACGAATATCTGGCGAAAATGAACAGCATACTCTCTGACCAAACTAAATTCCAAAGGGTAACGAAGGACACTACAGCCGAATTGAAAACAAAGGTCAACAAGTTGATTGAAACTGTGAATGCCAAGAAATCCGGACTCCACCTGCCAAAGATTATTGGAGAATATAAACCTGGATATGCGTATGGAAACGTCAAGACGCATAAGCCTGGAAACCCACTTCGGCCAATTATCAGCCAGATACCCACACCCACGTACAGACTGGCGAAACGACTCAACGGCTTACTGACTCCTTATGTCCCGTGCAACTTCAGCCTGAAATCCCCGAAGGAATTTGTTGACTTACTGCGGGGAACACGGGCTACAGGGATAAGAGCCTTGTTGGATGTAGAATCACTGTTCACCAACGTACCTGTGGATGAAACAGTCGGGATGATAGTGGACCGAGTGTATCGAGACCCGGCCTGTACTCCCCTTGACATGCCAGAATATATATATATATATATATATATATATATATATATATTATATTATATATATATATATATAATATATATATATATATATATATATATATATATATATTGTGACGGTGTTCCCCCCTTCTAATTCTGCAACCTGCAACCCAGATGTGGCTCAGATAAGGAATTGACAGAATATTGAGCAACAAGTGCTCCGGAACAGGTGCGTTGCAAGAAGTGGGCCAGGCATCATCGTGTGTGACGTCCTTGGCAGTTCACCAGTATAAGAGACGGCTTAGTGGCCGGGCCAATCCACCGTGAGTGAATCGAGTTGACCACCTTGTCAACTTGGTTGAACGTGTGATCGACGATCCTGTCAAGTTTGACAGTAACCCCACCTTCGTGGAACCCTACGAGTCAACAGTTGGATGCAAGCACGTCGAGAAGTCTTCCCAAATACCTAGTGACATATCTAGACGACGAGGGAATTGACAGTGAAGTGAGCTTCAAGTGCTCTGAAGTCGGGTGCTGTGCGTGTGGAGCTTAAGCAGTATCGTCTGGGACGGCTGATAACTTCACAGTGACTTCGTAGTGGTGAGAGGCAGTTCCTCTGGGAGTACAGTGACAAGGACTAATTGGGAAACGTGCGACGACCGCCGAGACGTAGGCTGGCTGCCGTAGTTGGGAGGAAAGTTGTCGGCCAGGAGACCGACTTCAACCCAGCGACGTACTGTAGGGGAAGGAGCACTGACCTGCAGTGTACAGAAAGCGGCGAGACGCGAAAATCCTAAGGCGTGGGCTTGTGTTTCTGGAGGGTGTACGAGGCGAGAGCCTGAACCAGGAGCTACAACCCAACTGTCATCCTAGGATAGGTGAAGTAGGTGTTTACAGTTACCCTCCCATTTCCCCTTTAGTTAGCTATATATATACTTGTCAGAATATTTTATATGCCGTGAGCAAGTCTTACCTGAGTCTAAGTCACAGAGAGCACAGTGTGTGGTGAGGCTACCCAGAGCGCTCACAGTATCAGTTTACATATATATCTCTGTGGGTGTGTGCAAGCACCAAGATTCATTAAGGAATTTACTGTGACTATTATTAATTTCCTGTGATTATTATTATTATATATATTGGTAGTAAACCAGATATTGTTGTTAGGCTATGAGCCTAGAATTTATTGATATAAATGCCTGTGTATTGATCTCCATGATTTATTGATATAAATGCCTGTGTATTGATCTCCATGATTTATTGATATAAATGCCTGTGTATTGATCTCCAAGATTTATTGATATAAATGCCTGTGTGTTGATCTCCTGATCTATTGATATAAATGCCTGTGTGTTGATCTCCATGATTTATTGATATAAATGCCTGTGTGTTGATCTCCATGATTTATATATATATATATATGCCTGTGATTCGATCAATGATTTATCTATGTACAAGCCCGTGTACTGAATAATATCATATACACGAAGTGATTGCCAGTGATAAATCTTTAAGAGAAAGTATAGATGTAAAGATAAGTTCAGTGATCAAGCGAGTGCATTCACAGTAAATATTATTAAGAATAGAGTAATCTTTTGGTACGGTGAAAAGTCACTGTGAGTGCGTTGTGAATAAGATATTGATCGTAAGGCCAGTGAAATCATAAGTATGCCAAGTGAATGTTAAATACAGTGTTTTGCGAAAAGTTAAATAAACGGGGATCGTGATAGAATTGGAAAACAAGTACTAGTCTTTTCTCACGGTCGCGAGGGCCCCGGTCAGCTGATATCTGACAGGTGACGCAGGGGCTGCCGGATGTTGCCATATCGGTGCGCTCAGATTATTTTGCTGCGGATTGAGCAACTGCTATACTTTGTTCATGATACATTGATGCATATATATATTTCTCGTTGTCTTTTAAGTAAAATACCAAAACTCTTTTTTGCTTGATATCATCCCCTCCATTGATCTTGTGACCGTGTAAGGAAGTAAGACAGAGTGACCTGCCTGATACCATACTATTTGAAATTGCTCTTACCACAATTACCACAATTACACCTCACCACTGCTGTGTTACTGGACACCTAAAAACACCAGTTGGCGACCTTGAAGGCTGTGTAAGAGTTCTGTGTCAGGACGGGCCACAGATTGAGGGAACGATCTGTGCCTCCACTCATCTTGCAACTTAAGGCCGGTTGTGAGATCGACAGGGGTACTCTCCGGGGCGTGCAGTGGAGCCTATAGGATCGAGGGAAGACCTGTAGAACGACGGTGAGTAAGGGTTATTGTCGGAGCAACCACCTGGAGAGGAGATCCAGTCTACCGTTGCTTTAACCCTTCACTAACAAGAACTGTGACACCCCGACAATATATATATATATATATATATATATATATATATATATATATATATATATATATATATATATATATATATATATATATATATATATATATATATATATATATCATTTACAGAAACCCACACAAAAGACCACATGGATAGTGAAATCTGGATTCTGAATTGTAATCTATATAGATGTGACAGAGTAATTAGGTCAAGTGGAGGAGTAGGTCTCTGTATTAAAGAGGAGCTGGCATGCACAGAGCTCCTGAACTCGTCCAATGAGGTGGTAGAGGTACTTGGAATCAAGGTAGAAAATATGAATCTACTTATTATTTTAATATACAAACCGTCAGATGCAACAGTTGAGGAATTCACTGAACAGATCCACAAAATAGAGAATATCCTTGATAACTTAGCAAACCCAGTACCAGATACCATCTTCCTTGGAGACTTCAATCTACCCAGTTTAAAATGGAAAATAGTAAACAATAACATTATAGCAGGAAATCAACCTGGAAATAACCAACCACAGGTCAGAGAACTACTGAGATTCTGTGACAAATTCTCGCTCAGTCAGCAGATTACTGAACCAACTAGGTACGAAAACACGCAGGACCTGATATTCACGAACAATGAGGAGCTAATCAGAGACATTACTGTCTCAGACACAATGTACTCGGACCAGAAGCTCATTGAAGTGCAAACTAACATTAATAACGGTAGTAGGCCCAAGAGAAAAAACAAGCGAGAAGGGTTATTCAATAAATTAAATTTTAATAATAAGAGGATAGACTGGGAGAAAATAAACAGGGAACTTATAAACATTCAATGGGAAAATGTTCTAAAAAATAAAAATCCTACACAAGGAATAGAAAAACTGACTTCTGAAGAATATGAAGTCTGTTTGAAACATGTTCCTTTGAGGAAAGCCAGAAAGAGGTCAAATGTAAAAAGAGAACGCAGACGACATTACAAAAGAAGGAAGAAATTAACGGAAATGCTTAAACCAAACACGACTCTCCATACAAAGAAGAAATAATTTAAACAGGGAGATTGAAGAAATCGAACAGAAACTGAAGCATTCCTATTAGACTGAAGAAAGGCAACTAGAACAGAAAGCATTTCAAGAAATAAAGAAAAACCCAACATATTTCTTCACATATGCTAAATCAAAAGCGAAAACCACTGCCAGTATTGGACCTATTCGTATTAGTGAAGGTTCATACACTGAGGATGACAAAGAAATTAGTGAAATCCTAAAAAAGCAGTATGAGAACATGTTTAGCACTCCGATACTCAGCATGACAGTGGAAGATTCGGACAATTTCTTTATGAATGATACTCAAACACCTGTAAATATAACTGATGTCAACACGAGCGTGGCAGGTTTTAAAAGAGAAATTGACAATATGCCCATGCACTCAGCCCCGGGTCCAGACTCATGGAATTCAATAATTATAAAGAAATGCAAAGTGCCAGTAGCACAGGCACTCAGTATAGTGTGGAGGAGGAGCTTGGACACAGGGGAGATACCAGATGCGCTTAAAGCAGCAGACGTTGCCCCCTCTACACAAGGGTGGTAGCAAAGCATTGGCAAAGAATTATGGACCAGTTGCAATAATGTCCCACATAATTTAAGTATTTGAGAGAGTGATCAGGAGTTAGGTCATTAGATTCATAGAAACCAATGACCTCCACAATCCAGGCCAACATGAATTTAGAGCAGGAAGATCATGCCTCTCACAGCTACTTGACCACTATGACAAAACCACTGAGGCATTAGAGGAAAAACATAATGCAGATGTCGTATACACAGATTTTGCAAAGGCATTCGACAAATGTGACCATGGAGGGATTGCATACAAAATTAGGTCAATGGGTATAACTGGTAAAGTAGGACGCTGGATACTCAATTTCCTGTCGAACAGAACACAAAGAGTAACAGTCAATCAAGTAAAATCGAATCCGAGCGCAGTTAAAAGCTCTGTACCTCAAGGTACAGTACTTGCACCACTGCTGATCCTTATTCTCATATCAGATATAGACAAAAACACAAGTCAGAGCTTCGTGTCATCCTTTGCAGAAGATACAAAAATCAGCATGAAAATTACCTCTGCTGAAGACATTGATAAACTACAAACAGATATTAACAAGGTTTTCGACTGAGCAGCAGAAAATAACATGATGTTTAACGGGTGATAAATTCCAGGTACTCAGATACGGCAAAAATGAGGATCTTAAACATAATACAGGGCACAAAACACAATCGGATCTGCCTATAGTAGGAAAACAGCATGTCAAGGATTTGGAAATAATGATGTCCGACGACTTAACGTTTAGGGAGCATAACCAAGCAAGCATTGCGTCAGCCAGAAAAATGATAGGATGGATTACGAGAACCTTCAAGTCCAGGGTCCCATCACAATGGTTGTACTCTTCAAATCACTTGTGTTGTCCCGTCTTGAGTACTGCTCAGTGCTCACTTCTCCCTTCAGAGCAGGAGAGATTGCTGAAATAGAGGGAATACAGAGAACATATACGGCACACATAGACGAGATAAAGCACCTAAATTATTGGGATTGTCTCAAAGCTTTCCAAATGTACTCACTAGAAAGAAGACGAGAGAGATACCAAATAATATACACATGGAAAATACTGGAGGGACAGGACCCAAATCTGCACAGTAAAATAACACCGTACAGGAGTGAACGACATGGAAGAAAATGCAGAATAGAACCAGTGAAGAGCAGAGGTGCCATAGGCACAATCAGAGGTGCCATAGGCACTGTATGAACATCAGAGGTCCACGGTTGTTCAACGTCCTACCAGCGAGCATCAGAAATATTGCAGGAACAACCGTGGACATCTTCAAGAGGAAACTAAAATGTTTCCTTCAAGGATTGCCGGACCAACCGGGCTGTGGTGGGTATGTGGGCCTGCGGGCCGCTCCAAGCAACAGCCTGGTGGACCAAACTCTCACAAGTCAAGTCTGGCTTCTGGCCGGGCTTGGGGAGTAGAATAACTCCCAGAACCCCAACAACCAGGTATCAACCAGATATCTTCTCAATATTTCTTTCTTTCTTCTTCACTGTCGAGGGTACTTAGATCGTATTAATGTCGAGGGTAATGTCGAGGAAAATAGAACACGAATCAATGGGTATAAACTTAGTGTGAGAACATAAGAATGGAAGTAACTGCAGAAGGCCTAATGGCCCATACACTCTTCTGCTGCTTCTATGTTGGTTCTTGGTCTTGAAGCGGGTAGAATATAGTTGTGCATTAATTGACTGTTGATTGCTGGTGTTGACTTTTTGATGTGTAGTGCCTCTCTGATGTCGAGTCTCCTGCAATCGCTGTATTTATCGATGATTTCTGTGTTGCTTGTTAAGATTTCTCTAGTGATGGTCTGGTTGTGAGTAGAGATTATTTGTTCTTGATGGAGCTCTGTTGTTTGTGCATAGTTAATCTCCTAGAAAGAGACGTTGTTGTCTTGCCTATATACTGAGATCTTTGGGGCTTACAGTCCCCAAGCGAGCATGTGAAGGCATACACATGCCTTCACATGCCCGTTTGGGGCATGTGAAGTATAAGTATAAATGTATTTTATGAATAAAGTATAAGTATGAATGTATTTTATGAATGAAGTATAAGTATGAATGTATTTTATGTGTAAACTAAGTCTTTAAAAATGTAATAAGCATTACGAGACGCATTCTGGCGTCAGAATAGAAATAAAGAATGAATTTTGGAGAGTTAATTTATCAATTACCCTCGACAGTGAAGAAGAAGAACGTGAGAAATATTGAAAAGATTCATGTTAGAATAATTAATCTTACCCTTTCGGTCATATTCAACAGCATATGTTTACAAAAACGACTGCTACCAATATATACTAATATTGGTAATATATACTAGTATTGGTATAGCACACACACACACACACACATATATATATATATATATATATATATATATATATATATATATATATATATATATATATATATATATATATATATCCTCACACACTCGCCAATTCACACACCCGACCAACTTGTCCAAACGACGGTAAACAGGCCAAATGGGATAGCCCCATAGTGGAGAACATCGTCAAAGTATTGCTGGACGTAGCTTCTCAGAAGGACAGAGCGCGTCTCCTAGCTGTGCAAGCCCCCCATGCTGGGGACTTCCTGTTGGCAGTCCCTAATTCCGCCTTGGGCACCCGCCTGGACAATCGGGCCCTAAGTATTGATGTTGCTCTGCGCCTTGCATCCCCTATCTCCACCGAGCACCGGTGTATTTGCGGCCAGGCACAGGCAGACCAATACGGCAGCCATGGTCTCATCTGTCGTAAGACACAGGGAAAGATTGCCAGACACGAGGCAGTCAATGACATCATCAAGAGAAGTTTGGCTACAGCTGGGTGTCCAGCACAAAGGGAACCCCAGTTGTGCAGACCTAACAACAGCCAAAAACGCCCAGATGGAGTCACCCTGCAGCCATGGAGGGAAGGTAAACAGGTCGTATGGGATTACACCTGTGCATCTACGTTGGCTGATACCTATTTACGTTACAGCTCGGCGGAGGGAGGTGGGGCAGCCACCTTCAGGGAGACCCAGAAAATCCACAAGTACAGAGACCTAGAACGTTGTTACAGGTTCGTGCCGATAGGCTCAGAGACTCTGGGTGCCTGGGGTAAATGTGCACTCAAGTTTTTAAAGGAGGTTGGTGAGTAACTCATTGGGAAAACTAGAGACTCACGAGCAGCCAGTTTCCTGTTCCAGCGCCTCAGTGTCGCAGTGAGTACCTGGGTACGCATCCAACCTCCGAGGAGCTGGACGAGGTCTTCGAACGCTGATTGTTTAATTGTTATATATTTGTGTGTGTGTGTGTGTTCTTTGTAAACTGTAGCATTGCAATAAAATATATATATATTATATATATATATATATATATATATATATATATATATATATATATATATATATATATATATATATATATATATATATATATATATATATGTAAACGTGGCATAATGTCCTTCTGTTCGGCAATGTATGCTTCACCGTCCCTTCAAGGATGGACAAATCACTTGCTTCCTCGGACCAGAGGGCGATAAATGAATACCCAAGGGGGGATAACCTAATTCGCCTGCCTCTCCGAGCAAAACACACCCACCGCAGAAATGGTAACAACGACATACCGGAACATTCAAAATCAGAGCACAAATCACCAAGAAAATTGAAGAGGGAAATACCGCAAGTGCTATTAGAGTCCTCACCAGTGACGAGAAAATTGCTCCTCGAAACTCAGCCACAGCGCGGGCCCTGCAAAGCAAGCACCCACCCAGAACCCAACAAGGCGACAACATCGTTCCGCCATCAGCCGACACCATTTCAGACCTATTAACCGTTGGTGAATCTGAGGTCTACAAAGCAGCCCTTTCTTTTCCACCTGGGTCAGCAGGCGGCTTTACAGGGTTAAAACCTCAACACATCAAGCAAATTTTAAATTCTGCAGTTGGTGATGCTGCACAAGATCTTCTTATGGAACTAACAAGGTTCGTCAACATGTGCCTGGCTGGTGATATACCTGAGGTCATCAGGCCTCTCTTTTTTGGTGCCTCCCTCTGTGCTCTCAAAATGAAGGACGAAGGAAGCAGGGCAATCGCTGTTGGCAACACTTTCCGACGCCTGATTGCCAAGGCTGCTACGAGGGTTGTCAGCCAGCAAGCGGCTGAATTGCTGAAACCAATCCAGCTAGGATTTGGAATCCCCCAAGGCTGTGAAGCGGCTGCCCATGCAGCGCGAGCATACATCACCAACATTTCTGATGAAAAGGCCCTGCTCAAACTGGACTTTAAGAATGCCTTCAACATGGACAGAAGAGATACAGTACTTTGTGCCGTACATCGCCATTTCCGGCCCCTCTAACCGTTCATACTATCGTGCTACAGTGGTGAGTCAAAACTGCTCTTTGGTGAACATGAAATCAGATGATGTGAAGGTGTTCAGCAAGGTGATCCTCTTGCTCCCCTTCTTTTCTGCTTAGTCTTAAAAGAAATCACCGAAAGCTTGTCCAGCGAGTTCAACATCTGGTTTTTGGATGATGGCACTATAGCTGGCACCGTAGACGACCTCTTGGCAGACATCAGGAAAATAAGGGAGCAAGAAGTAAGCCTGGGTCTCTTCCTGAACCCTTCCAAGTGTGAAGTAGTCTCCTCCAACCCAGACATCGTAGCTAGAATAAGGTCTGCCTTGCCTGGAGCCCATGTCATTAGGGCCGAGAACAGAACCCTCCTTGGAGCCCCCCTCGGGTCTAACGCCATTGAGGAGATCCTTGACAAGAAAAGGATGGCCTTAGAAAGTGCGGGTATAAAATCAACCAGCATTGTAAAAACTCTTCACTTGAGAATGAACCATGGAGGTTCGAAACGTTGTGCAAATTGTATAAATAAGTGTAATACATTCTATAGTAATTCACCTCTTTTCTTCACCCTGAAATTACGAAAATGAGTTTTGGAGAACTCCTATTTCAGCTAAGCCCTGATGCTAAGAAAATAGTTAGAGGGATAGAAGCCCTAAATCAGAAGATAGTAAATACAGAAAATGCGGTCATATTCAATGAGACATATATATATATATATATATATATATATATATATATATATATATATATATATATATATATATATATATATATATATATATATATATATATATATATATATATATATATATATATATATATATATATATATATATATATATATATATATATATATATATATATATATATATATATATATATATATATATATATATATATATATATATATATATATATATATATGTTGTACCTAGTAGCCAGAACGTCGTACTCGGCCTACTATGCAAGGCCCGATGTATGAGGTCAATTTTTTTTATTCGAGTTAAAATAACGTAGATATATGACCGAACCTAACCAACCTTACCTAACCTAACCTATCCTATCTTTATAGGTAAGGTTAGGTTAGGTAGCCGAAAAAGTTGGGTTAGGTTAGGTAAGGTAGGTTAGGTAGTCGAAAACCAATTAATTCATGAAAACTTGGCTTATTAGGCAAATCGGGCCTTGCATAGTAGGCCGAGAAGTGCGTTCTGGCTACTAGGTACGACATATATATATATATATATATATATATATATATATATATATATATATATATATATATATATATATATATATATATATATATATATATATATATATATATATATATATATATATATATATATCCGCTGTCCGCTATCATACTGTCAATTCAGGTGGTTGTCTAGGGTCTAGGCGCCTGCCCCGGGGCAGCGACGATGGACAACCTGCTGCAGGAGCGAGGAACAATACCTCCCTCAACTTCATTTCAGCAAATAATCTGCTTGAAGCAGTCAAAGCGACGCCCACCAGGACCTTGCCCCACATCCCCAAGGCTGCCCGTCACCAAGCAGCAGCCAAACTCACCAGTCTGCTGATAAAGGTCAACAATGCTCCCAGAATCTCTGCATCGTGGCACAATCTCCTTCTATTTGGGAATGCATGCCTAGCATTACCGCCCAGGAGAGACAAGTCATTAGCAACCTGTGTAATCAGGGCACTTAATGAATTCCCCAGAGCAGACAACCTGGTCCGCCTCCCCCCTCGTGCCAAGAACACCAGCCGCAGGACGACCAACAATAACTCATCTGAGAACCACAAAATGAGAGCACAGATCACCAGGAAAATAGAAGAGGGCAATACCACAGGTGCCATCAGAATCATGACCAGCGATGACACTATTGCCCCCAGGAACGCCACGACAGCAGAGGCTCTTCAAGACAAACACCCACGCAGAGCCCCCGACAGCAGCAGGGATCCCCAGGAAAACAATGCTGGCATAGAACCCTTGACTGTTCGAGAATCTGAGGTGTACAAAGCAGCCATGTCTTTCCCAACAGGTTCAGCAGGGGGCTTTACAGGTCTAAGACCCCAGCACATCAAACAAATGCTGAACCCGGTGCTTGGAGATGCTGCAAAGGACCTTCTAGTGGAGCTTACCAGATTCTCCAACATGTGTTTGGCTGGCGGCATTCCTGAGGATATCAGGCCTGTCTTTTATGGAGCAGCACTCTGTGCTCTAAAGAAGAAGGATAGGGGTATCAGGCCCATTGCCGTTGGCAACACCATCCGACGCCTCGTAGCTAAGGCTGCAGTGAGATCTATCAGCCAGGAAGCAGCCACCTTGCTGAAACCTCACCAGCTCGGGTTTGGGATTCCCCTAGGTTGTGAAGCTGCAGCACATGCAGCGCGGGCTTACATTGCTGATCTCTCGGACCAGAAGGCACTAGTAAAGCTTGACTTCAAAAATGCTTTCAATCAAGTCAGACGAGACGCTGTCCTCAGGGCTGTACACAACCATTTCCGTCCCCTTTACCCGTTCATCCGATCGTGCTACAGTGGGGACTCTAAGCTCCTTTTTGGGGAGCATGAAATAAACTCCTGTGAAGGTGTCCAACAAGGTGACCCCTTAGCACCCCTCCTTTTCTGCCTAGCTATCAAAGAGGTCACTGATAGTCTGACAAGCGAGCTAAACATCTGGTACCTGGATGATGGCACTCTCACTGAAACCCCAGAAACCATTTTGGAGGATATAAGGAAAATCCAGAAGCAGGGAGCAGCCTTGGCCTCATTCTCAATGCATCCAAGTGTGAAATAATCTCCCGCAACCCAGACATCATGGGCAAATACAAAATGTTCTCCAGACATTCTCATTGTCGAGCCACGGACTGCACTCTCCGGGTGCCCCATTGGCCCACGGCAATCGAGGAGGTCCTGGCTGCAAAAAATCACTGATCTAAAGAGAATGCTGGACAGGATTGACAAGATTGATGCCCATGATGCTCTCTTTCTCCCACAAGATGCCTGTTCTCTCCCTAAGTTGACCTACTTTTGAGATGTTCTCCATCCTACAGCAGCCCTAAGTTAAATGTGTAGACAACCTTCTGAGGTCCATGGTGGTGAAAGTCCTGAACTGACATGGACGACTCAGTGGGAGCAAGCAACCATTCCTGTAAGACTTGGCGGCCTTGGTGGCGCACAGCCTCCAAAATGCTCTACAGCCTTCTTTACTCCTCACACGCATCGCACGACATCGTCAGAGATACTTACCTGCAACCTTGAGAGATTCAGCAGGAATACACGATCATGCTTTCACGGAATGTTCAAATCAGTGGGATGTTCTGGCGCCCCCCGCAAACCATTATAGAGCCAACAAAAACACACAAACAGTCCGGCTGGGGACCACCCCTAGTGGAAAAAGTAGCTGATGCCATGCTCAGCGCCGCAACATCAGACAAGGAGAAAGCCAGCCTCAGAGCAGTGCAGCCCCCCATGCAGGAGACTTCTCCTGGCAGTACCATGTCAGCAATGGGCACGCGCCTAGATCCAGAATCCCTTCGTGTAGCAGTGGCCTCCGCCTTGGTGCCCCAATTCACACTGAATACAAGTGTATTTGCAACGGTGGAAGCAGACCAATACGGACTGCATGGGTTGCATTGCGGAAGCACAAAGGGCTGGCATGCAAGAAACAACGAGGTCAATGACATCACAAGAGAAGCCTCGTCTCAGCTAAGTGCCAGCGGAGAGAGAACCTCAGCTCAGGGGTCCAGAACACGGATTTCCCCGCACTTCGCCTGATGGCATCACCATATATATGGAAGGAGGGTAGACAGTTGGTGGGGACTACACATGTGTATCACCCTGGCTGACGACTCTATGTACACTTCGGAGCTGATCAAGCAGGTGGGGAGGCAACCACAGGGAAACAGCAAAATCTCTCAAATACAGGCGACTGGCGGCCACTACTCTTTGTTCCCATAGCGTCTGAGATGACATGGCCCCTGGGGCAAGAGTGCCTTGGGATTTCTCAAGGAATTGGGTTCCAAGCTCATCGACGTCACAGAGACCAAGGGCTTGCAGTTTTTTGTTTCAGCGCCTCAGTGTGGCGATCCGAGGGGAAATGCTTGCGCGTCCTCGGTTCTGTCCGGAAGCGGAGGAGCGGAGTTCAAGAGATCCATAACCTTTAGGCATTTGTCTTGTAGTTTTGTAACCTTTAAATACACAATAAAGCATAAAAAAAGG
>WNGS01004374.1:17788867-17806341 GCA_020271785.1 Procambarus virginalis
TATATATAGATATATATATATTATAATTATATAATATATATACTATCATATATATATATATTAAACCTAGAAGGGGTACCACCTCTGGTGCAAGTGTAGGGACCCATAGCCTCGGAGAGAAAATAAGAGTACTCAGAGAAGACCTTGTGGATCCTCACTGAACACTTTGATATTTTCTTCTCCTACCACCCCTATTCTTTTGGTATGTGTGTATATTTATCTAACTTTATTTGAAAATGTCATTACACAAAAAAAGTTACAGTATTGATTACATGCAGGGTACAAGGCTGCTTGTCACAAGTTGAATAGCTCCTCCAGCTCCTCAGATGGCGGGCAGGAACCATGGATGCAGTGAGCATTTCCTCTCTGGATTGCCACACTGAGGCGCTGAAAAAGAAAACTGGCAGCTCTAGGGTCTCTTGTTGTTTCGATTAGCTTAGACCCCAACTCCTTCAAAAAGCTAGCAGCACTTTTACCCCAGGCACCTAGTGTCTCTGAGGCAATGGGAACAAAATTGTAGTGGTGCTCAAGGTCTCTGTATTTACGTGACTTGGCCGCTTCCCAGTGATTGGCAGCTCCTCCTGCTTGAGTAGCACTGAAGTCAACATAGGTATTGGCTAGAGTTGAAATGCAAGTGTAGTCCCACACCAACTGTCTACCATTCTTCCAGGGGTTCACCGTGATTCCGTCTGGGCAACCGACAGGCTCATCAGAGTTGCAGGACATTAGGTAACGGGGCTCTCTCTCTGCTGGACAACTGGCAGTGGTAAGGATTGACCTCGCCGTGTCTTGCATGCCATCCTCCTGTTCTTTGGCAGAGAAGGCCATGCCGTTCGTACTTGTCGGCCTCTACCTCGCCGCAAATACACCTGTATTCGGTGTGGATTGGGGCAGCGAGATGGAGAGCCACAGCAATTCGGAGGGCCTGAGGTGTGAGACGGGTGCCGGTTGCTGACATTGGGGTTGCTAATAGGAAATCACCTGCATGGGGAGCTGCTACAGCTCTAAGTCGGGCAGTGTCATGTGGTGTTGTCGCAGCTTCTAGCAAAGTCGCAGCTTCTTGGTCGGCAATGGGGCGATCCCAGCTGGATTGCTTATGGGCTTCAGAAGGCGGTGGTTGGGGTGCTGGTCCTGCGAGAGAGACCCATTTGATTGTGCAGTCTGTGAAGCTGGGATCATGTACCCCTGCCTGTTGAACTAGGTGCTCAGGTAGGATTTCCTTCACCAAGTTGTCAGACCCCACTGAAGAGGACAGGAACGATGGTACAGCAATTTGTGTTGCTGTGTGCACGCCAAGGCCCCCGAGTCTGACAGGAAGGGAGGCCTGTTTCCACTGTGAGTCGCTGAGGGAATGATTGAGGGCTTTTTCTAGTGTTGATTTCAGCAAGCTGTCGTACTCTTCTAATTTAATATTGTTGAAAGATGGCGAACATCTTAGAAAGTAGGTCAGCCTGGGGAGGGACAAGCATCTGGTGATGAGGTAAAGTGCATCATGGGCATCGATGTCTTCAATCCTCTCGTTCATCCTCTTCAGGTCAGTGATCTTCTTACCAAGGACCTCGTCGATGGCATTCCTTCCAAGAGGAGCACCTAGGAGTGTGCCGTCCTCAGGGTTGGTTGTATGAATGTCAGGCAAAACAACCTTTATTTGCTCTATTATGTGCTGGTTGGTGGAGGTTATTTCGCACTTGGAAGGGTTCAGGGTGAGGCCTAGGGCTGCTCCTTGCTTCTGAATTATTCTTATGTCGTCCACGAGTGAGTCTGCGGAGCCGGCTAGAGTACCATCGTCCAAAAACCAAATGTTGAGCTCACTGGACAGGTTATCGGTGACTTTCTTCATGACTAGGCAGAAAAGAAAAGGAGCAAGGGGGTCACCCTGTTGGGCACCGTCTTGTGAATCGGTTTCATGTTCCCCAAAAAGCAGAGTTAGATTCTTGCTGTAGCATGAGTTTACAAACGGGTAGAGGAAAGGAAAAAGGCGATGAACCGCACTGAGTACTGCATCCCTTCTAACCAGATTGAAGGCATTTTTGAAGTCCAGCTTTATCAGGGCTTTTTCATCCGTAATGTTGGCAATGTAGGCTCTAGCTGCATGAGCCGCTGCCTCACACCCTTGGGGAATGCCAAACCCAAGCTGTTTTTGCTTCAGCATGTTGGCTGCTGCCTGACTAACTGCTCTAACAGCAGCCTTAGCGACGAGACGCCGGAGTGAATTGCCCACAGCTATCGGTCTGATTCCTCCATCTTTTTTCCTCAGGGCACAGAGGGTGGCGCCAAAAAAGAGAGGCCGTATGGTCTCTGGTTTGTTACCAGCTAGACATGTGTTGGCGAATCTAGTTAGTTCCACCAGGAGGCCCTGTGCAATGTCTCCCAGTGCAGGGTTGAGCATTTGTTTGATGTGGTTGGGTCTTAGTCCTGTGAACCCACCTGCTGATCCTGGTGGGAAGGATAAAGCTGCTTTATGCACCATGGATTCGAGCACACACAGGGGTTCTGCTCTGGTGACACTGGCTAGGGGAACTCTGTCGTCACGAGTAGCTCTGGGTGGGTGTTTTTCCCTCAGAGCTTGTGCTGTATCAGCATCCCTGGTGGCAACTGTGTCTTCACTGGTGATAACTCTGATTGCCCCTATTGTGTTGCCTTCTTCTATTTTCTTGCTGACTGTTGCTCTGATTTTGGATGCCTCGGTTCTGCTGTTGATACCTTTCCTGCGGTGGGTGTTTTTGGCACGGGTGGGGAGGGGGGTGCCTGGTTGTCCTCTCTAGGAAAACTACTTATAGCCATAATGACTGAAGAAGCTAGTGATTTGTCTCTCCTTGCAGGGACAGCTAGGCGTATGTTTCCAAACAGGAGAAGGTTGCGCCATTCTTGGATGGTTCTGTGGGAGTCATTGACCTTTTTCAAGAGGCTGGATAGTTTGGCTGCTGCCTGGGGCCGGGCAGCTTTGGGGATGTGCTGCAAGGTTCCAACCGATATTGCTTTGATGGTTTCTAGTAGATTCTCAGTCGAATATGTATATAAGATATAATATATAATATATATCTCTATAAATATATATATATATATATATAATATATATATATATATAATCTATATTATATTATAATATATATATATATATATTATATATATATATATATATATATATTATATATATATATCTATATATATATATATATATACGTATATATATTATATATATATATATATATATATATATATAGATATACTATATTATATATATATATTATATATTTGGCATGTCAAGGGGTACACAGGCGGGTCTCGATACACTCGGTCCACTATCATCCCGATTGTTTCATCCACAGGTACGTTGGTGAACAGTGATTCTACGTCCAACGAGGCTCTTATCCCTGTAGCCCGTGTTCCCCGCAGTAAGTCAACAAATTCCTTCGGGGATTTCAGGCTGAAGTTGCACGGGACATAAGGAGTTAAGCCGTTGAGTCGTTTCGCCAGTCTGTACGTGGGTGTGGGTATCTGGCTGATAATTGGCCGAAGTGGGTTTCCAGGCTTATGCGTCTTGACGTTTCCATACGCATATCCAGGTTTATATTCTCCAATAATCTTTGGCAGTGGAATCCGATTTCTTGGCATTCACATTTTCAATCAACTTCTTGACCTTTGTTTTCAATTCGGCTGTAGTGTCCTTCGTTACCCTTTGAATTTAGTTTGGTCAGAGAGTATGCTGTTCATTTTCGCCAGATATTCGTCTTTCTTAAGGATGACGTATATTGGCGACTTGTCACCTCTCCTGACAACTATCTCCTTGTTCTCACGAAGGCTCTTGGCTGCCGCTTTGAGCTCGGGGGTCAGTATGGTACTTCTGTAGTTGCCCTCGATTCTTTCCTCCTTCTGCAATAAGTTCAGCTTGTAAGGTGTCTTTGGTTGTGACCTTCTTTTGTGCTTCGAGGTCAATATTTTATCCAACAGGATCTCCAACTCCACTTTCCGGGCCAACGCACTTGGTCTGGACATAACGTGACAGTTTATACCCAGATTTAGGAGAGTGACTTGGTCCTCAGTGAGGTTGATACCTGCAAGGTTCAGGAAGCCGTCTCTTGGTCGTGGAATTGCCATGGCCCTCCATATAGTGTTGTTAGCTTCTTGATATCCTTGTTTCCGTGCTGAGGTGATGTCGGTCTGTGAGGATGTCGAGGTGGGTTGTTCGATGCGGGTGTGCGGAGACTTTCGTCGATGTGCTGTTTCTCCATTCGTTTGTGGCCTGAAGTAGTTGCGTTTTATTGTCTTTGATATCATTTTCTGCCTTGTATATCTGATTACGAATCAGATCTTGGCGATATTTTATCGTGAAGGCTTGATTCCTTGCTGCTGGATCGTGCGTTTAATATTAGTATATTTTGGTAGCAGTCTTNCCCCTGAGAATCTGAAGTGGTGATCTGTCCCCCCTAACTCTTCTGTCTTCCAACGAAGTGAGGTTTAATTCCTGCAGTCGCTCCTCGTAGCTCATACCTCTCAGCTCGGGTACTAGTCTGGTGGCAAACCTTTGAACCTTTTCCAGTTTAGTCTTATGCTTGACTAGATAGGGACTCCATGCTGGAGCCGCATACTCCAGGATTGGTCTGACATATGTGGTATATAATGTTCTGAAAGATTCCTTACACAAGTTTCTAAAGGCCGTTCTTATGTTAGCCAACCTGGCATATGCTGCTGATGTTATCCTCTTGATATGAGCTTCAGGGGACAGGTCTGGCGTGATATCAACCCCCAGGTCTTTCTCTCTCTCTGACTCTTGAAGTATTTCATCTCCCAAATGATACCTTGTATCTGGTCTCCTGCTTCCTACCCCTATCTTCATTACATTACATTTGCTTGGGTTAAACTCTAACAGCCATTTGTTCGACCATTCCTGCAGCTTGTCCAGGTCTTCTTGAAGTCTCAAGCTGTCCTCCTCTGTCTTAATCCTTCTCATAATTTTGGCGTCGTCAGCAAACATTGAGAGGAATGAGTCTATACCCTCTGGGAGATCATTTACGTATATCAGAAACAGGATAGGTCCAAGTACAGAGCCCTGTGGGACTCCACTGGTGACTTCACGCCAGTCTGAGGTCTCACCCCTCACTGTAACTCTCTGCTTCCTATTGCTTAGGTACTCCCTTATCCACTGGAGCGCCCTACCTGTTACTCCTGCCTGTTTCTCCAGCTTATGCATCAACCTTTTATGGGGTACTGTGTCAAAGGCTTTCCGACAGTCCAAAAAATGCAGTCCGCCCACCCTTCTCTTTCTTGCTTAATTCTTGTCACCTGATCGTAGAATTCTATCAAGCCTGTAAGGCAAGATTTACCCTCCCTGAACCCATGTTGATGGGTTGTCACGAAGTCTCTTCTCTCCAGATGTGTTACTAGGTTTTTTCTCACAATCTTCTCCATCACCTTGCATGGTATACAAGTTAAGGACACTGGCCTGTAGTTCAGTGCCTCTTGTCTGTCACCCTTTTTGTATATTGGTACTACATTAGCAGTCTTCCATATTTCTGGTAGGTCCCCCGTTTCCAGTGACTTACTATACACTATGGAGAGTGGTAAGCAAAGTGCTCCTGCACACTCTTTCAATACCCATGGCGAGATTCCATCCGGCCCAACAGCTTTTCTCACATCCAGCTCCAATAGGTGTTTTTGACCTCATCTCTTGTAATTTCGAACCTATCCAAGGTCACCTGGTTTGCTGCCACCTCTCCCAGCGCCGTGATATCTCCCTGTTCTATTGTAAAGACCTCCTGGAACCTTTTGTTGAGTTCTTCACACACCTCTTTGTCATTCTCTGTGTACCTGTCCTCGCCCACCCTAAGTTTAATCACCTGTTCCTTCACTGTTGTCTTCCTCCTGATGTGACTGTGTAGTAGCTTTGGTTCAGTCTTGGCTTTATTAGCTATATCATTTTCATACCTTTTCTCAGCTGCTCTTCTCACACTGACATACTCGTTCCTGGTTCTCTGGTATCTCTCTCTACTTTCTGGTGTTCTGTTATTACGGAAGTTCCTCCATGCCCTTTTGTTCAGCTCCTTTGCTTTCATACATTCCCTATTAAACCACGGATTCTTCCTTTGCTTCTCTGTTTTTTCCTGTTGGGCTGGGACAAACCTGCTTACAGCCTCCTGACATTTTGGGTGACATAGTCCATCATGTCTTGTACGGACTTGGTTCCGAGTTCTGTGTCCCAATGTATATCCCATAGGAATTTATTCATCTCCTCATAGTTTCCCTTTCTGTACGCCAGCCCTTTGGTTCCCAGTTCTTTTTGGGGGTGATAATTCCTAGCTCAACCAGGTACTCAAAGCTCAATACACTATGATCACTCATTCCCAAGGGGGCTTCCAACTTAACTTCCCTTATATCCGACTCATTTAGGGTAAATATCAAATCCAGCAAGGCTGGTTCATCCCCTCCTCTCATTCTTGTCGGTCCCTTGACGTGTTGACTTAGAAAGTTTCTTGTTGCCACATCCAGCAGCTTAGCTCTCCACGTGTCTGGGCCGCCGTGTGGGTCTCTGTTCCCCCAATCTATCTTCCATGGTTGAAGTCTCCCATGATTAGAAGTCTGGATCCGTTCCTGCTAGCCACAGAACGTGTGGCTAGCAGGAACTGTGTGTGTGTGTGTTGTGTGTGGTGTGTGTGTGTGTGTGTGTGTGTGTGTGTGTGGTGTTGTGTGTGTGTGTGTGTGTGTGTGTGTGTGTACTTACCTATTTGTACTTACCTATTTGTGCTTGCAGGATCGAGCATTGACTCTTGGATCCCGCCTTTCCAGCTATCGGTTGTTTACAGCAATGACTCCTGTCCCATTTCCCTATCATACCTAGTCTTAAAAGTATGAATAGTATTTGCTTCCACAACCTGTTCCCCAAGTGCATTCCATTTTTCCACTACTCTCACGCTAAAAGAAAACTTCCTAACATCTCTGTGACTCATCTGAGTTTCCAGTTTCCACCCATGTCCCCTCGTTCTGTTATTATTACGTGTGAACATTTCATCTATTTCCACTTGTCAATTCCCTGAGTATTTTATATGTCCCTATCATATCTCCTCTCTCCCTTCTTTTCTCTAGTGTCGTAAGGTTCAGTTCCTTCAGTCGCTCTTCATATCCCTTCCCTCGTAACTCTGGGACAAGCCTCGTCGCAAACCTCTGAACCTTCTCCAGTTTCCTTATGTGTTTCTTCAGGTGGGGGCTCCATGTGTGTGTGTGTGTGTGTGTGTGTGTGTGTGTGTGTGTGTGTGTGTTGTGTGTGTGTGTGTGTGTGTGTGTGTGTTGTGTGTGTGTGTGTGTGTATGTGTGTATGTGTGTACTCACCCAATTGTGCTAGCAGGGGTTGAGCTCTGGCTCTTTGGCCCCGCCTCTCAACCGTCAATCAATAGGTGTACAGGTTCCTGAGCCTGTTGGGCTCTATCATATCTACACTTAAAAACTGTGTATGGAGTCAGCCTCCACCACATCACTTCCTAATGCATTCCATTTGTCAACCCTCTGACACTAAAAAAATTCTTTCTAATATCTCTGTGGCTCATTTGGGCACTCAGTTTCCACCTGTGTCCCCTTGTGCGTGTGCCCCTTGTGTTAAATAGCCTGTCTTTGTCTACCCTATCAATTCCCTTCAGAATCTTAAATGTGGTGATCATGTCCCCCCCTAACTCTTCTGTCTTCCAGCGAAGTGAGGTTTAATTCACATAGTCTCTCCTCGTAGCTCATACCTCTCAACTCGGGTACTAGTCTAGTGGCAAAGCTTTGAACCTTTTCCAGTTTAGTCTTATCCCTTGACTAGATATGGACTCCATGCTGGGGCTGCATACTCCAGGTTTGGCCTGACATATGTGATATACAAAGTTCTGAATGATTCTTTACACAAGTTTCTGAATGCCGTTCGTATGTTGGCCAGCCTGGCATATGCCGCTGATGTTATCCTCTTTGATATGTGCTGCAGGAGACAGGTCTGGCGTGATATCAACCCCCAGGTCTTTCTCTCTCTCTGACTCTTGAAGTATTTCATCTCCCAAGTATTACGTTGTATTTGGTCTCCTGCTTCCTACCCCTATCTTCATTACATTATATTTGCTTAGGTTAAACTCTAACAGCCATTTGTTCTGCCATTCCTGCAGCTTGTCCAGGTCGTCTTGAAGCCTCAAGCTGTCCTCCTCTGTCCTAATCCTTCTCATAATTTTGGCGTCGTCAGCAAACATTGAGAGGAATGAGTCTATACCCTCTGGGAGATCGTTTACGTATATCAGAAACAGGATAGGTCCAAGCCCAGAGCCCTAAGGGATTCCACTGGTGACTTCACGCCATTCTGAGGTCTCACCCCTTACTGTAACTCTCTGCTTCCTATTGCTTAGGTACTCCCTTATCCACTGGAGTACCCTACCCGTTACTCCTGCCTGTTTCTCCAGCTTATGCATCTACCTTTTATGGGGTACTGTGTCAAAGGCTTTCCGACAATCCAAGAAAATGCAGTCCGCCCAGCCCTCTCTTTCTTGCTTAATCTTTGTCACCTGATCGTAGAATTCTATCAAGCCTGTAAGGCAAGATTTACCCTCCCTGAACCCATGTTCGCGATTTGTCAGAAAGTCTCTTCTCTCCAGATGTGTTACCAGGTTTTTTCTCACGATCTTCTCCATCACCTTGCATGGTGATGTGTGTGTGTGTGTGTGTGTGTGTGTGTGTGTGTGTGTGTGTACTTACCTATTTGTGCTTGCAGGATCGAGCATTGACTCTTGGATCCCGAGAGTGTGTGGATCTTGGATGTGTGTGTGTGTGTGTGTGTGTGTGTGTGTGTGTGTTTGTTTTGTCAAGAAGTAACTAGATTTTCCTTTTACCACGAGGGTAGGCATGACAGATGCGTGACAGCACGCGACCGTGCGTCTTGTCCCACTCGCTGGACAGTGTGACTGATCACGCTCTGTGAGGGAACTCCCGCCCATGATTACCTCTCTTTATCCTTGTGTCCCTCCGAGGGTCATAACACAATTATCATCCCTCATATCACAGGTTTGGGATTTCTTATTTTCTTGAAAAATCAATCGACCAAGCAATAACTTCTCATCCTCTGTGAAGGATGAAAAGACAATTACTCAGCTTATATAAGAACAAAATAATGTCGCTAAACTGGTATATCAAAGACTGGAATAGATTTGAAGCTGTCTAAATATTGTCCTGTGCTTACCCAGCACAAGGCTTAAAGCCAGGCAACAATGTGAACAAATTTGTAATTCAATTTCCACATGTGTCGTATTAACAGACTATGTAATTAATGTCTTGTTTGAGCTACTCATTCCCTCAGCGTATTCTGGCAGGCAGGACGGAAGTGTAGCGGGTCGTAACTCGCTGTGTATCTCTAGACTCTACGGCCACGGTATTAACTTTCTTGACTGCGTTCCTTTAGTGGTAATGAGAACGTCACGTGGTCTCGGCTGTATTACACCTTGGACACGGTGTACCAGACACGGTGTACCAGTGTATATTACAGCAGTATCACGTATGGTGTCCTCAGTACGAATGTGGTAGTGAATGTATTACCCAGCGGTTACTCCTGTCTAGTGATCGACACCCACACTAATGATCACAGTTGCCACAATAATCCTGGTAAAGTCCTTGAATCGGGGACAATGATAGAAACTACTGGGAATCCCACAGGAGACCTGCAGTCAGATCATTAAAATAATCCCCTGAAACAACAAGACAACATAGTCGTGTCTAGCAGGCCTAACCAACATCTCCTGGGATAGCATAATTCTGAAATAATTGTCTGGTTGCCTTACCCCTCAACGATTTACTGTGAAGGTTCACTTGTAAAAGATTTTTCCCTCACAGAACTCCACTAATGACGAGGGTTCAGATGCCTTTATGCGGTGACTGTTCCACCACTCACAATGTCCAACACCGTGCTATCTAGACTACACACTCAGAAATGAAGTCACTCCGCGAAATATCGTAACAGTGAAAGCACGCCTTGTTGGCGTGCTGAGGTAATACTAGGCCCAGACCCTCATCAATCACGGGAGAGTGGTGGCTTATACTCACAAGTAATTTTCAAAATATACAAATAAAACTATCGCTTAACAAATAATTTTAAATCGTCTATAAAACAAATAATCAATATAAAATTATGTCTCTGCTCATATCTCCTGAAGTTCATATTATCATTACCTTCTCTCATCAGTTACGTGCTTCACTAACAAAACATTTAACTTGCTTAACTTGTTTAATTAAAATGTAAATCCAAGTACTGAAACACATTACAAATATGCGCGCAGTTCCTGACAAAAGGCAACAGATGGCACCACCAGTGTTGTGATGACGTCTCAGTACCTCATCGTAAACACAGGGACATACACGTAATGGGGTGTACCCCATTTCTCGGTGCATATATGCGTTGAGGACACCTTGAGTCCTGAACAACATCATCGCCCTAGGTACGTCCATGAGACAACGTCACCAGTGTTTAGTGTTGCGGTGACGTCTGTGAGACAACGTCACCAGTGTTTAGTGTTGCGGTGACGTTTGTGAGACAACGTCACCAGTGTTTAGTGTTGCGGTGACGTCTGTGAGACAACGTCACCAGTGTTTAGTGTTGCGGTGACGTCTATGAGACAACGTCACCAGTGTTTAGTGTTGCGGTGACGTCTGTGAGACAACGTCACCAGTGTTTAGTGGTGCGGTGACGTCTGTGAGACAACGTCACCAGTGTTTAGTGTTGCGGTGACGTTTGTGAGACAACGTCACCAGTGTTTAGTGTTGCGGTGACGTCTGCAAGACAGCGTCACCAGTGTTGCTTCTTCAACATTTACTTGGAAGTAGCTGTAAACATAATTCGTTGTATGTTCAATTTGTGTTTTTGAGAGCCTCCATTCAAGTTTTTGTTATTTTTGTGTTATTCAACCAATTGTTATGACTATGCCAGACACAGCTGACAAAAAACTAAAGCTTAAGTACAGAGGAGGCAATGGAAGTTTACCTCACGCAAACTTCAGAATTATTATCTTATGCAAACTTTGTAATTATTATCTCATGTAAATATTGGAATTATTATTTCACGGAAACATCTATTAAATTATGTTTTCTCTTCCTTAAGAACAAAATCAGGTGCAAGAAAGTGGCCTGAGAGAAGTCGGCTCTGTGATCACTCACTACTCGACACGGTAAACGTTCTAGTCATAAAACAAATATATACCAGGATGATGATAATATATATCATAGAGAGCGTGACTGGCAGTTTATCTTCCCTGGTCAACACTACAATGGACAGGCTGCCCCCTCTCTCTCTCTCTCTCTCTCTCTCTCTCTCTCTCTCTCTCTCTCTCTCTCTCTCTCTCTCTCTCTCTCTCTCTCTCTCTCTCTCTCTCTCTCTCTCTCCCTCTTCTTCTCTCTCTTCTTTCTGTGTCTCCTCTCTCTCGTTTTTTCACGTAATCCTGAACTGATAACAAATTTTCTAAAACACAAAACCAGGATTTTAGAATTCACAAAACCCCAAAGTAATGGTCAGTACAGAGGACTCACAGCGGGGGTCACTGTAGGAGACTCAAAGAGTGATGGGGTCAATATGAGACACAGAGGTAGGTCATTACAGGAGGCTCTCAGGGCGGTCACTGTCGGAACCGATATTTCTAAAAGTGAATCAGAGTTGTCTAATACGACCATGTAGGGCACCTCCCCCACCATCAATCACCGTCAGAGCAGTCAGTTCACAGAAGTTTTTATCTCAAAGTGCTAGTATAGGCTGAGGCTCCTTTTTATGGCACGTATTCGGCAAGTTTGCAAATATGAAGGAGAAAAGATTTCCTGAAACACCATTTGCTTTACATCAAATTTACTGAACACAAAACGGGAACAAGTTACATTCATAGCAGCATTACGTTCATAGTTCATTACGTTTATAGCAGCATCCTATGGGCCAATAGGCCCTTAGGATACTGCTCCTATTCATACCCACCCAATCCCAGTCATAAAGAAAAAATGTATCAGTGTACCTCACTTCACTTCTCCTCTCTCCTCAACCCGTCCTCGCAAATTTAATAAGTCAATACTGACTTATTAAATATGTACATAGGTGACATACTTAACTTAATAGTTTCCCTTGAAAATCTTCATAGAATACACCGACCTTACCTAGCCTTGTAAGTATGTTAAGACAAGCATCTTATTGCTTCGTAATTACAATTATTACCTAACCTATACCTATAATAGGTTAAGTAACAATTGTAATTACGAAGCTATAAAATGCTTATTTTAACATACTAACATAGGTTAGGAAAGGTCGGTGTTTTCTATGAAGATTTTCAAGGGAAACTATTAAGTTAAGTATGTCACCTATGTACATATTTAATAAGTCAGTATTGACTTATTAAATTTGCGAGGAAGGGTTGAGGAGAGAGGAGAAGTGAAGTGAGGTACACTGTAAAGAGAGGTAAATTTGCGAGGACGGGTTGCTCTTCCTGCCTATATATGTCCATATCGTTTTACTTGTAACTCACTATTCTGAAGATGTATTATTAAATACGAAGGTACTTAAGGAAATTCCAGTTTCAATTCTTCCTCCCTGGTCTGACACTGTCACATTTTTCATCACGTGTTAACTTTTGTGATTTACACACACACACACACACATCACTACAAATGACAAGGAAGTGTGTGAGGAGTTGAATAAGAAATTCCAGGAGGTCTTCACCTTCGAGCAAGGAGAAATTCCGGAGGTAAGAGAGGGAATAGCTAACCAGGAACCACTGGAAGACTTTGAGATTACCAGCGGGGAAGTAAGGAAGTGTTTACTAGAGTTGGATGAGACAAAGGCAATAGGCCCAGATGGAATCTCCCCATGGGTTCTAAAGGAAGGAGCAAGAGAACTGTGCCTACCACTCTCCATAGTGTATAACAAATCACTGGCAACAGGGGAACTGCCAGATATTTGGAAAGCAGCTAACGTAGTCCCGATATACAAGAAAGGGGATAGACAGGAGGCACTGAACTACAGGCCAGTGTCCCTAACCTGCATACCATGCAAGCTGATGGAGAAAATTGTGCGAAAAAAAACTAGTGGAGCATCTGGAGCGAAGGAACTTTGTAACACAGCATCAACATGGGTTCAGGGATGGCAGGTCCTGCCTCACAGGGTTACTTGAATTCTACGACCAGGCAACAAAAATAAGGCAAGAAAGAGAAGGGTGGGCAGACTGCATATTTTTGGATTGTCAGAAAGCCTTTGATACAGTGCCACACAAGAGGCTAGTGCGAAAGTTGGAGATGTAGGCTGGAGTGAAAGGGAAGGTACTCCGGTGGATAGAGGAGTACCTAAGCAACAGGAGACAACGAGTCTGTGTGAGAGGTGAAGTCTCAGATTGGCGAGACGTTACAAGTGGAGTCCCGCAGGGGTCAGTCCTTGGACCTATACTGTTTCTGGTATATGTAAATGATCTCCCAGAGGGTATAGATTCGTTCCTCTCAGTGTTTGCCGACGATGCAAAAATTATGAGGAGGATTGAAACAGAGGATGATAGTAGGAGGCTACAAGATGACCTAGATAGACTGAGTGAATGGTCCAACAAATGGCTGTTGAAGTTCAACCCAAGTAAATGCAAAGTAATGAAACTAGGCAGTGGAAAAAGGAGGCCAGACACAGGATACAGAATAGGTGATGAAGTACTTAATGAAACAGACATAGAGAAAGATCTAGGAGTTGATATCACACCAAACCTGTCTCCTGAAGCCCACATAAAAAGAATAACGTCTGCGGCATATGCGAGGCTGGCTAACATCAGAACAGCGTTCAGGAACTTGTGTAAGGAATCATTCAGAATCTTGTACACCACATATGTAAGACCAATCCTGGAGTACGCGGCCCCAGCATGGAGCCCGTACCTTGTCAAGCACAAGACGAAGCTGGAAAAAGTCCAAAGGTATGCTACTAGACTAGTCCCAGAACTAAGAGGCATGAGTTATGAGGAAAGGCTGCGGGAAATGCAACTTACGACATTGGAAGACAGAAGAGTAAGGGGGGACATGATCACAACCTACAAAATTCTCAGGGGAATTGACCGGGTAAACAAGGATGAACTATTCAACACTGGAGGGGCACGAACAAGGGGACACAGGTGGAAGCTGAGTACCCAAATGAGCCACAGAGATATTAGAAAGAACTTTTTCAGTGTCAGAGTAGTTAGTAAATGGAATGCACTTGGAAGTGATGTGGTGGAGGCTGACTCCATACACAGTTTCAAATGTAGATATGATAGAGCCCAGTAGGCTCAGGAATCTGTACACCAGTTGATTGACAGTTGAGAGGCGGGACTAAAGAGCCAAAGCTCAACCCCCGCAAGCACAATTAGGTGAGTACACACACACACACACACACACACACACACACACACATATATATATATATATATATATATATATATATATATATATATATATATATATATATATATATTTATATATATGAAAACTTCACACCCCAGAAGTGACTCGAACCCGGACCGCCAGGAGCACATTGCTGCTGGTGAACATGGTGTCTTAAACCACTCGACCATCAGTGACCATACAGAAAGTGGTGATAGCCGAGCCTATTTAAACCACCCCCCGACGGCACTTTGATGGTAACCTTGGGCATAGCTTTTCAACAAATCACCTCATTTTTATGGGGCCACATGAGCAACACAAATGCGAACAAGCTTGTATGGTCCCCAAGCATATATGCAAAAGGAAACTCCACAACCCAGAAGTGACTCGAACCCGGACTGCTAGGAGCACATTGCAACTGGTGTACACGGTCCCGGGTTCGAGCTACTTCTGGGGCGTGGAGTTTTCATTCGCATATATGCTTGGGGACCATTCAAGCTTGTTCGCATTTGTGTTGCATACATGGCCCCATAAAAATGAGGTGATTTGATGTCTTTTGGACAGTCACTGTTGGTCGAGTGGTTAAGGTAAAGGGTATGCCTGTTGCATAGTGCTCCTGGCTGTCTGAGTTGGAATCCTTCAGTGGTGTGTGGAGTTTTCAGACGCATATTGATTGGGGACCATTCAAGTGTGTTCGCATTTGTGTTGCTCACGTGACCTCACAAAGTGAAGTGATTCGATGAAATAACTATGCCCAAGCTTACTACCAAGTGCTATCGGGATGTTGGGGATATAGCCTCGGCTACCAAAGTCTTTGTACAGTGACGGTTGGTCGAGTAGTTAAGGTACCGGGTACGCCATTTACATAGTGCTCCTGGCTGTCTGGGTTCGAATCCTTCTGGGGAGTGGAGGAGTTTTCTGTTATATATATATATATATATATATATATATATATATATATATATATATATATATATATATATATATATATATTTATATATATATATATATATATATATATATATATATATATAATATATAATATATTATATATATATATATAATGTATATATATATATATATATATATATATATATATATATATATATATATTATATTTTTTTTTTTCTAAAAAAAAACATGGAAGGGAGTACCACCTCTGGCTGGAAGAAGGGGGACCCATAGCCTCGGAGGAAATCACACATAACGCATTGGAGGGAATGTGGGTCCCCTCCAATACAGTTTCTGTGTGCTTTTCCTACCCCCCCTTCCTTTTTTTTTTCTTGTGCTTTATTGTTATTTAAAGGTTACAAAACATACAAGACAAATGCCTAAAGGTTATGGATCTCTTGAAGCTCCTCCGTTTCCGGACAGGAACCGAGGACGCAGCAAGCATTACCCTCTGGATCGCCACACTGAGGCGCTGAAACAAAAAACTGCAAAAACTATATATATAATATATATATATAATATATAATATATATATTATGTATATATATATTATATATATATATATATTATATATATATATATATATATTAAAACCTAGAAGGGGTACCAAGTCTGGTGCAAGTGTAGGGACCCATAGCATCGGAGAAGAAATAAAGAGTACTCAGAGAAGACCTTGTGGATCCTCACTGAACACTTTGATATTTTCTTCTCCTACCCCCTATTCTTTTGGTATGTGTGTATATTTATCTAACTTTATTTGAAAATGTCATTACACAAAAAAAGTTACAGTATTGATTACATGCAGGGTACAAGGCTGCTTGTCACAAGTTGAATAGCTCCTCCAGCTCCTCAGATGGCGGCAGGAACCATGGATGCAGTGAGCATTTCCTCTCTGGATTGCCACACTGAGGCGCTGAAAAGAAAACTGGCAGCTCTAGGGTCTCTTGTTGTTTCGATTAGCTTAGACCCCAACTCCTTCAAAAAGCTAGCAGCACTTTTACCCCAGGCACCTAGTGTCTCTGAGGCAATGGGGACAAAATTGCAGTGGTGCTCAAGGTCTCTGTATTTACGTGACTTGGCCGCTTCCAGTGATTGGCAGCTCCTCCTGCTTGAGTAGCACTGAAGTCAACATAGGTATTGGCTAGAGTTGAAATGCAAGTGTAGTCCCACACCAACTGTCTACCATTCTTCCAGGGGTTCACCGTGATTCCGTCTGGGCAACCGACAGGCTCATCAGAGTTGCAGGACATTAGGTAACGGGGCTCTCTCTCTGCTGGACAACTGGCAGTGGTAAGGATTGACCTCGCCGTGTCTTGCATACCATCCTCCTGTTTCTTTGGCAGAGAAGGCCATGCCGTCGTACTTGTCGGCCTTCCTCGCCGCAAAAAATACACCTGTATTCGGTGTGGATTGGGGCAGCGAGATGAGAGCCACAGCTTCGGAGGGCCTGAGGTGTGAGACGGGTGCCGGTTGCTGACATTGGGGTTGCTAATAGGAAATCACCTGCATGGGGAGCTGCTACAGCTCTAAGTCGGGCAGTGTCATGTGGTGTTGTCGCAGCTTCTAGCAAAGTCGCAGCTCTTGGTCGGCAATGGGGCGATCCCAGCTGGATTGCTTATGGGCTTCAGAAGGCGGTGGTTGGGGTGCTGGTCCTGCGAGAGAGACCCATTTGATTGTGCAGTCTGTGAAGCTGGGATCATGTACCCCTGCCTGTTGAACTAGGTGCTCAGGTAGGATTTCCTTCACCAAGTTGTTTTTCAGACCCCACTGAAGAGGGACAGGAACGATGGTACAGCAATTTGTGTTGCTGTGTGCACCGCCAAGGCCCCCGAGTCTGACAGGAAGGGAGGCCTGTTTCCACTGTGAGTCGCTGAGGAATGATTGAGGGCTTTTTCTAGTGTTGATTTCAGCAAGCTGTCGTATCCTCTTCTAAATTTAATATTGTTGAAAGATGGCGAAAATCTTAGAAAGTAGGTCAGCTTGGGAGGGACAACATCTGGTGATGAGGGTAAAGTGCATCATGGGCATCGATGTCTTCAATCCTCGTTCATCCTCTTCAGGTCAGTGATCTTCTTACCAAGGACCTCGTCGCGATGGCATTCCTTCCAAGAGGAGCACTAGGAGTGTGCCGTCCTCAGGGTTGGTTGTATGAATGTCAGGCAAAACAA
>WNGS01004374.1:17810637-17825519 GCA_020271785.1 Procambarus virginalis
CTTGTATTTGCTCTATTATGTGCTGGGTTAGGTAGCCGAAAAAGTTAGGTTTAGGTTAGGTTAGGTAGGTTAGGTATCGAAAAACAATTAATTCAATGAAAACTTGGCTTATTAGGCAAATCGGGCCTTGCATGTAGGCTGAGAAGTGCTTTCTGGCTACTAGGTACGACATTATATATATATATAATATATATATATATATTATATATATATATATATATATATATATATATATTATATTTATATATATATTTATATATATATATATATATATATATATATATATATATATATATATATATATATATATATATATATATATATATATATATATTAGGGGTACCACCTCTGGTGCAATTGCAGGGACCCACATCCTCGAAGAAGAAAACAAAGAGCATTCAGAGAAGATCTTGTGGATTCTCACTGAATACTTAATTCTTTTCTTCTCCTACCACCCCTATTATTTTTTTGTATGTTTTGTTTTATTTTATTGCAATGCTACAGTTTACAGAGAACACACACACACACACACACACAATATATAACAATTAAACAATCAGCGTTCGAAGACCTCGTCCAGCTCCTCGGAGGTTGGGTGCGTACCCAGGATACAGCACGCATTTCCCCTCTGCACTGCGACACTGAGGCGCTGGAATAGGAAACTGGCTGCTCGTGGGTCTCTAGTTTTCCCAATGAGTTCCTCACCAACCTCCTTTAAAAACTTGAGTGCACATTTACCCCAGGCGCCCAGAGTCTCTGAGCCTATCGGCACGAACCTGTAACAACGTTCTAGGTTCTGTACTTGTGGATTTTCTGGGTCTCCCTGAAGGTGGCTGCCCCACCTCCCTCCGCTGAGCTGTAACGTAAATAGGTATCAGCCAATGTAGATGCACAGGTGTAATCCCATACGACCTGTTTACCTTCCCTCCATGGCTGCAGGGTGACTCCATCTGGGCGTTTTTGGCTGTTGTCAGGTCTGCACAGCTGGGGTTCCCTTTGTGCTGGACACCCAGCTGTAGCCAAACTTCTCTTGATGATGTCATTGACTGCCTCGTGTCTGGCAATCTTTCCCTGTGTCTTACGACAGATGAGACCATGGCTGCCGTATTGGTCTGCCCGTGCCTGGCCGCAAATACACCGGTGCTCGGTGGAGATAGGGGCGGCAAGGCGCAGAGCAACACCAATACTTAGGGCCCGATGATCCAGGCGGGTGCCCAAGGCGGAATTAGGGACTGCCAACAGGAAGTCCCCAGCATGGGGGGCTTGCACAGCTAGGAGACGCGCTCTGTCCTTCTGAGAAGCTACGTCCAGCAATGCTTTGGCGATGTTCTCCACTATAGGGCTATCCCATTTGGCCTGTTTACCGTCGTTTGGACAAGTTGGTCGGGTGTGTGAATTGGCGAGTGTGTCCCACCGACCAGCTCCTTCCACAAATTTGGGATCACGAATCCCAATGGAGTTCCTTAGGTATTCTGGTAGTATTTCCTTCACTAATTCACTTGTAGCACTGGTCGAGGATAAGAATGCCGGCAATGCTAACTGTGTCGCCTTGCGAATACCTATACCCCCGAGTCTAACTGGGAGCGTTGCTTGGTCCCACTGGTCATCTTGCAGGGAGAGGTTTAACACTTTCATAGTTATTGTCTTTAGGAGTGAATCGTATTCCGTTAATTTTGGGCTGTCAAAAGAAGGAGCACACCTGAGGAAATAGGTAAGTCTGGGCAAGGCCAGGCACCTTGTAAGAAGGTACAACGCATCATGAGCATCCAAAGCCCCTATTCGCGCCTCCATCCTCCTCAGGTCTTTAAGCTTTTCTTCGAGGACTACCTCAATGGCGTTCGAGCCCAGAGGTGCCCCTAGCAGCACACTGTCGGTGGGAGCGATCACTTGGGCTCCTGGCAATAAGATTTGTACTGCATTTATGATTGGTTGGTTGGACGAGATGATTTCACACTTTGATGGATTTAGTGTAAGGCCTAACTCCTCTCCCCTAGATTTCACTAGCTGAAGATCTCCTAGTAGGGATTCCTGTGTCCCTGCCAGGGTGCCATCGTCCAGGAACCAGATGTTGAATTCGCTGGACAACCTACTTGTGACCTCCTTAGCTGCCATGCAGAAAAGAAAAGGGGCAAGTGGGTCTCCCTGCTGGACACCTTCTGCGGAAACAACTTCATGTTCCCCAAACAACAGTGTCGATTCCCTACTGTACCCTGCTGAAACGAAAGGAAGTAGACAAGGAAAGCTGGTTCGAACTGCTTCCAGTACCACATCCCTTTTACCTGGTTGAAGGCATTTTTAAAGTCTAATTTAATTAATGCCTTATTTACTGGGAGGTCCTTGATATAGGCTCGTGCTGCATGAGCTGCTGCTTCACAGCCATGGGGGACACCAAAACCTAGTTGATGGGGTCGAAGCATCGTTGCAGCGTCTATGCTGATTTTTCTGACAGCTGCCCTAGCAACAAGGCGCCGAAGTGTGTTGCCCACGGCAATGGGTCTGACTCCACCATCCTTCTTCTTAAGGGCACAAAGGGATGCTCCGAAGAAGAACGGTTTAATTGTGTCTGGGATCAACCCGGAGAGACAGTCGTTGACAAACTTCGTGATCTCTGACAGTAGTGTCTCGGCAACTTCGCCGAGAACTGGGTTTGTCATCTCCTTGAGGTGCTGAGGTCTTACTCCAGTGTATCCCCCTGCTGAGCCTGGTGGAAATGACATGATGGCTTTGTATACCTCTGATGCTTGGAGGAATAGAGGTCCCATGTCTGGGGCATTTGTGTCCCGAGCAGTGGGTTCCCATGGTACTCTGGGAGGGTGCTTCTCTCTCAGTGAGTCGGCAGTTGCTGTATCTCTAGGGGCGATTGTTTCTTCACTGGTAAGTAACCTAATTGCCCCTACTGTGTTGCCCTCTTCAATTTTCTTGGTCACTTGTGTTCCAAGCTTAAAATTATCATTGGAACTCTTGGGTCTTCCACGACGGTTTTTGCGTTGAGGAGGGATGGGGATCAAGTTGTCAGCTCTGGGGAAATTATTTATTGCCCTAGTGACTGATGAGGCTAGTGACTTGCCTCCTCTTGCAGGTACGCCTAAGCAAATATTGCCAAACAGGAGCAAATTATGCCATGCTTTGATGGTGGCTGCAGCATTAAGATTTTCAGACCGTTCATTCACTTTCCTTAGAAGGTCTGTATATTTCCCTGCTGCGAATGGGCGCGCAGCTTTAGGAATGTGGGGAAGAGTTCTGGTGGTGGATGCTTTGATGGCCCCCAGGAGGTCATCTGATGACGTGAAGTTTGCTGGGATGTGTGGGGGTGCCGGGGGGGCCTGTGGGCCTTCCCTCTCTACAGGTAACGTCCATGAACCCTCACAGCCGTTGTGCTGACGTAGGGTTCCATCTTTTCTAAGGCTGTGAGCTTCCTCACAAACCCGACACGTTCCTCTGAGTCTGGGTCCCCCTCTGGGTGCGCCTCTGGGTACATTGTTCCCAGGACCGTGTTCTTGGCTGAGGGGTTCCTGGTTAGTTGGGGGAGTCCCCTCCGTCCCCCGGGCGGGCTGTGACATAGGCGCGGCGAGGGAGGGTGGACACAGGTGGTGGCGGCAGGGGTAGTTAGCTGTCCCTCGCACTCACCACTCATGTGGGTACTTGTGTCTCCCTCCCTTTTGGGAAGAACCTGAATGCTTGCTGTGACCTGTGCCATATCTGGGTGCATGGAGGGTGACACATCTCTGCAACAGGCACTGTGTGGGCGGTGAATAGGTGGGTGGGAGACGCCCAGCCGCAGGGTGGGTGGGGTGGGATGGCAGGAGGTACAGTGTGCGGTGAGGCCGGCTCGCGGGAGGGGGTGGGGGTTGACCGGACACCGCTCGCCTTAAGGGAGAGGGGGGGTCTGGGTGACACTTAAACACTGGTACAATTTCCTTGTATATCACTGCACAATGGTGAATCTCAGGGAGGTCACGGGGTTCTCAGGGAGGTCAGGGGACTCTCAGGGAGGTCACGGGGTTCTCAGGGAGGTCAGGGGACTCTCAGTGAGGTCAGGGGACTCTCAAGGAGGTCACGGTACTCTCAGGGAGGTTATGGAACTCTCAGGGAGGTCAGGAGACTCTCAGGGAGGTCACGGGACTCTGTGGTGGTCAGGGGACTCTCAGGGAGGTCAGGGGACTTTCGGTGAGGTCAGTGGACGCTCAGGGAGGTCAGGGGACTCTCAGGACTCTCTCTCTCTCATCCCTTAACCTGTATGTCTGGTCGTGGTGGTCGAGTGGTTAAGGGATTCTGTACACCAGATGCAGAGTGCTCCTGGCAGTATGGGTTCGAGTCACTTCTGGGGTGTGAGTTGTCAGTTTTATATATATATATATATATATATATATATATATATATATATATATATATATATATATATATATATATATATATATATACCCATATATATATATATATATATACCCTCGAACCCATACTGCTCCTGGCAGTATGGGTTCGAGTCACTTCTGGGGTGTGAGTTGTCAGTTTTATATATATATATATATATATATATATATATATATATATATATATATATATATATATATATATATATATATATATATATATAAAACTGACAACTCACACCCCAGAAGTGACTCGAACCCATACTGCCAGGAGCACTCTGCATCTGGTGTACAGAATCCCTTAACCACTCGACCACCACGACCAGACATACAGGTTAAGGGATGAGAGAGAGAGAGTCCTGAGAGTCCCCTGACCTCCCTGAGCGTCCACTGACCTCACCGAAAGTCCCCTGACCTCCCTGAGAGTCCCCTGACCACCCACAGAGTCCCGTGACCTCCCTGAGAGTCTCCTGACCTCCCTGAGAGTTCCATAACCTCCCTGAGAGTACCGTGACCTCCTTGAGAGTCCCCTGACCTCACTGAGAGTCCCCTGACCTCCCTGAGAACCCCGTGACTTCCCTGAGAGTCCCCTGACCTCCCTGAGAACCCCGTGACCTCCCTGAGAGTTCCATAACCTCTCTGAGAGTCCACTGACCTCCCTGAGAGTCCCTTGACCTCCCTGAGAGTACCGTGACCTCCCTGAGAGTACCGTGACTTCCCTGAGAGTCCCGTGACCTCCCTGAGAGTACCCTGACCTCCTTGAGAGTTCCGTGACCTCCCTGAGAGTACCCTGACCTCCCTGAGTACCGTGACCTCCCTAAGAGTACCGTGACCTCCCTAAGAGTACCGTGACCTCCTTGAGAGTCCCGTGACCTCCCTGAGAGTTCCATAACCTCCCTGAAAGTCCCGTGACCTCCCTGAGAGTCTCCTGACCTCCCTGAGAGTCCCGTGACCTCCCTGAGAGTCCCGTGACCTCCCTGAGAGTCTCGTGACCTCCCTGAGAGTCCCGTGACCTCCCTGAGAGTCCCGTGACCTCCCTGAGAGTCCCGTGACCTCCCTGAGAGTCCCGTGACCTCCCTGAGAGTCCCGTGACCTCCCTGAGAGTCCCGTGACCTCCCTGAGAGTCTCCTGACCTCCCCTGAGAGTTTCATAACTTCCCTGAGAGTCCACTGACCTCCCTGAGAGTCCACTGACCTCCCTGAGAGTCCCTTGACCTCCCTGAGAGTACCGTGACCTCCCTGAGAGTCCCGTGACCTCCCTGAGAGTCCCGTGACCTCCCTGAGAGTCCCATGACCTCCCCGAGAGTACCCTGACCTCCCTGAGAGGCCCGTGACCTCCCTGAGAGTCCCGTGACCTCCCTGAGAGTCCCGTGACCTCCCTGAGTCCCGTGACCTCCCTGAGAGTACCGTGACCTCCCTGAGAGTCCCGTGACCTCCGTGAGAGTTCCATAACCTCCCTGAGAGTCCCGTGACATCCCTGAGAGTTCCATAACCTCCCTGAGAGTCCCGTGACCTCCCAGAGAGTCTCCTGACCTCTCTGAGAGTTTCATAACCTCCCTGAGAGTTCCGTGACCTCCCTGAAAGTCCCGTGACCTCCCGGAGAGTTCCATAACCTCCCTGAGAGTACCGCGACCTCCCTAAGAGTCTCGTGACCTCCCTGTGAGTCCCGTGACCTCCCTGAGATTCCCGTGACCTACCTGAGAATCTCGTGACATCCCTGAGAGTCCCGTGATCTCCCTGAGAGTACCGTGACCTCCCTGAGAGTCCCGTGACCTCCCTGAGATTCCCGTGACCTACCTGAGAATCTCGTGACATCCCTGAGAGTCCCGTGATCTCCCTGTGAGTACCGTGACCTCCCTGAGAGTCCCGTGACCTACCTGAGAGTCTCGTGACCTCTCCCAGAGTCCCCTGAACTTCCTGAGAGTCCAGTGACCTCCCTGAGAGTACCGTGACCTCCCAGAGAGTCCCCTGACCTCCCTGAGAGTCCCGTGACCTCCCTGAGAGTCTCGTGACCTCCCTGAGAGTCCCCTGACCTCCCTGAGAGTCACGTGACCTCCATGAGAGTCCCGTGACCTCCCTGAGAGTCTCGTGACCTCCCTGAGAGTCCCCTGACCTCCCTGAGAGTCCCGTGACCTCCCTGAGAGTCACGTGACCTACCTGAGAGTCCCGTGACCTCCCTGAGAGTCTCGTGACCTCCCTGAGAGTCCCCTGACCTCCCTGAGAGTCCCGTGACCTCCCTGAGTCACGTGACCTCCCTGAGAGTCCCCTGACCTCCCTGAGAGTCCCGTGACCTCCCTGAGTCACGTGACCTCCCTGAGAGTCACGTGACCTCCCTGAGAGTCCCGTGACCTCCCTGAGAGTCCCGTGACCTCCCTGAGAGTCCCGTGACCTCCCTGAGAGTCACGTGACCTCCCTGAGAGTCACGTGACCCGCCTCTCAATACCTCATTAATTACACCAAATCACGGAGGCGTGACCGGCTCATCACACCTGGTGTTAATTACACTGTAATTTACATGCTTTTGTCTGCCGTTGATAATAAATGATCACATTACGGTTATTACTTCGTGTTGATGTTCTTGAAACAGCTGAACTGTGACAAGTCTTCAATACTTAGTGATTTTAATTGATATTCTGGAGTCGTTGTCATAGAAAATTATTGTAATGGTTAAAAAAGGTAAATCTAATGTATCTTTTTTCATTTAAAGTTTTATGTTTGATATTTTAGTGGTGAATGGTATATTTATCTCTGTTTGTCTATTTGTGTGTTAGAAGCACGAGGCCAGACGCCTAAAGCTAGCCTCGCCAAACTTTGCAGGGTGACGTGTTGTTCTATTATGATCATAGGCGGGTCAGGGTCGATCCCTATACCCCTGGCTCTCATGATAAGACAAAAGATATCAGTTTATAATCTGGCTAAATGTCATACTTGATCATTACTAATATTTACGACACATTACTTTCTGCACTATTACTTAATGTTGGCTTGTCTTCTTTAGTTTGTTGATGAAGATAGTTTTAAGTGAAGATGGGGGTGCAGGTTAGGGGTAGATTTTGAAGTGTAGGAAATGTGGTGAAGGGAAGTGAAGTTGGTGAATGGCCGGCAAGGTTATGAAGGGAAGATAGTGTACTGCTGGGAAGATGATGCAGGGTATGGAAGATAGTGAGAGGAAGGGAAGTTGGTGAAGAAGTTAAAGAGGTTAAATATAGGAAAAGTGGTGAAGGATAAGAAAGGTGGTGAAGGGTTTGGAAGATGGTGAAGTGTGTGTGTGTGTGTGTGTGTGTAGTAAATATGGTTACTGTGAGGTAAGTGATCATGTGTAGTGTTGATGGTTACGTGATCAAGTCGTTGGGTAGTGTACAGTAGGTGTTTGTTGTGATCAACATCGTCGGGTTTAAATGGTTTCAGTGATGATGATAGTATGTTGTGAAGGTGTATGTGTGTACTGACCTATTTGTACTTACCTAATTGTGCTTGCGGGGGTTGAGCTTTGGCTCTTTGATCCCGCCTCTCAACTGTTAATCAACTGGTGTACAGATTTCTGAGCCTACTGGGCTCTATTATATCTACATTTAAAACTGTGTATGGAGTCAGCCCCCACCACATCACTCCCTAATGCATTCCACCTGTTAACTACTCTGACACTGAAAAAGATCTTTCTAACGTCTCTGTGGCTCATGTGGGTACTCAGTTTCCACCTGTGTCCCCTTGTTCGCGTACCACCCGCGTTAAAAAGTTTATCCTTATCTACCCTGTCTGGTTGATACCTGGTTACCTGGTTGATGGGGTTCTGGGAGTTCTTCCTACTCCCCAAGCCCGGCCCGAGGCCAGACTTGACTTGTGAGAGTTCGGTCCACCAGGCTGTTACTTGGAGCGGCCCGCAGGCCCACATACCCACCACAGCCCGGTTGGTCCGGCATTCCTTGGAGGAAACAATCTAGTTTCCTATTGAAGATGTCCACGGTTGTTCCTGTAATATTTCTAATGCTTGCTGGTAGGACGTTGAACAACCGTGGATCTCTGATGTTCAGGCAGTGTTCTCTGAATGTGCCTATGGCACCTCTGCTCTTCACTGGTTCTATTCTGCATTTTCTTCCATGTCGTTCACTCCAGTACGTTGTTATTTTACTGTGCAGATTTGGGACCTGTCCCTCCAGTATTTTCCATGTGTATACTATTTGGTGTCTCTCTCGTCTCCTTTCTAGTGAGTACATTTGGAGAGCTTTGAGACGATCCCAATAATTTAGGTGCTTTATCTCGTCTATGCGTGCCGTATATGTACTCTGTATTCCCTCAATTTCAGCAATCTCTCCTGCTCTGAAGGGGGAAGTGAGTACCGTGCAGTAATCAAGACGGGACAACACAAGTGATTTGAAGAGTACAACCATTGTGACGGGATCTCTGGACTTGAAGGTTCTCGTAATCCATCCTATCATTTTTCTGGCTGACGCAATACTTGCTTGGTTATGCTCCCTAAACGTTAGGTCGTCGGACATCATTATTCCCAAATCCTTGACATGCTGTTTTCCTACTATGTGCAGATTCGATTGTGTTTTGTACCCTGTATTATGTTTAAGATCCTTATTTTTGCCGTATCTGAGTACCTGGAATCTTATTTTCTGCTGCCCAATCGAAAACTTTGTTAATATCTGTTTGTAGTTTATCAATGTCTTCAGCAGAGGTAATTTTCATGCTGATTTTTGTATCATCTGCAGAGGATGATACGAAACTGTGACTTGTGTTTTTGTCTGTGTCGGATATGAGAATAAGGAACAGCAGTGGTGCAAGGACTGTACCTTGAGGTACAGAGCTTTTATCTGCGATCGGATTCGATTTTACTTGATTGACTGTTACTCTTTGTGTTATGTTCGACAGGAAATTGAGTATCCAGCGTCCTACTTTACCAGTCATACCCATTGACCTCATTTTGTGTGCAATCACTCCATGGTCACATTTGTCGAATGCTTTTGCAAAATCTGTGTATATAACATCTGCATTATGTTTTTCCTCTAATGCCTCCGTGATTTTGTCATAGTGGTCAAGTAGCTGTGAGTGGCATGATCTTCCTGCTCTAAATCCATGTTGGCCTGGATTGTGGAGGTCATTGGTTTCCATGAATCTAGTGACCTGACTCTTGATCACTCTCTCAAATACTTTTATTATGTGGGACGTTAGTGCAACTGGTCTATAATTCTTTGCCTATGCTTTGCTACCACCCTTGTGTAGAGGGGCAATGTCTGCTGCTTTAAGCGCATCTGGTATCTCCCCTGTGTCCAAGCACTCCCTCCACACTGTACTGAGCGCCTGTGCTACTGGCACTTTGCCTTTCTTTTTTAAATATTGAATTCCATGAGTCTGGACCCGGGGCTGAGTGCATGGGCATATTGTCAATTTCTCTTTCAAAATCTGCCACGCTCGTGCTGATATCAGTTATATTTACAGGTGTTTGAGTATCATTCATAAAGAAATTGTCCGAATCTTCCACTGTCATGCTGAGTATCGGAGTGCTAAACATGTCCTCATACTGCTTTTTTAGGATTTCACTAATTTCTTTGTCATCCTCAGTGTATGAACCTTCACTAATACGAATAGGTCCAATACTGGCAGTGGTTTTCGCTTTTGATTTAGCATATGTGAAGAAATATTTTGGGTTTTTCTTTATTTCTTGAATTGCTTTCTGTTCTAGTTGCCTTTCTTCAGTCTGATAGGAATGCTTCAATCTCTGTTCGATTTCTTCAATCTCTCTGTTTAAATTATTTCTTCTCTGTATGGAGAGTCGTGTCTGCTTAAGCATTTCCGTTAATTTCTTCCTCCTTTTGTAATGTCGTCTGCGTTCTCTTTCTACATTGGACCTCTTTCTGGCTTTCCTCAAAAGAACATGTTTCAGACAGACTACATATGCTTCAGAAGTCAGTTTTTCTATTCCTTGTGTAGGATTTTTATTTCTTAGAACATTTTCCCATTGAATGTTTGTAAGTTCCCTGTTTATTTTCTCCCAGTCTATCCTCTTATTATTAAAATTTAATTTATTGAATAACCCTTCTCGCTTGTTGATTCTCTTGGGCCTACTACCGTTATTAATGATCATGTCTCCTCTTACTCTTCTGTCTTCCAGTGTCGTAAGGTGCATTTCACGCAACCTTCCCTCGTAACTCATGCCTCTTAGTTCTGGGACTAACCTAGTGGCATACCTCTGAACTTTTTAAAGCTTCGTCATGTGCTTGACAAGGTACGGGGTCCATGCTGGGGCCGCATACTCTTTGATTGCTCTAACATATGCTGTGTACAAGGTTCTAAAGGATTCCTTACACAGGTTCCTGAAGGCAGTTCTGATGTTAGCTAGCCTCGCGTATGCCGCATATGTAATTCTTTTTATGCGGACTTCAGGAGATAGGTTTGGTGTGTTATCAACTCCTAGATCTTTCTCTCTGTCCGTTTCATGAAGTATTTCATTTCCCATTCGGTATCCTGTGTCTGGCAAAACTGTTTCCACCGCCTAGTTTCATGAACTTGCATTTACTCGGGTTAAACTTTAATAGCCAGTTGTTGGACCATTCATTTAGTCTGTCTAGGTCATCTTATAGCCTCTTACTATCATCCTCTGTTTTAATCTTCCTCATAAATTTTGCATCATCAGCAAGCAATCAGAGGAACGATTCTATACCCTCTGTGATATCATTTACATATATCAGAAACAGTATAGGTCCAAAAACTGAACCCTGCGGGACTCCACTGGTGACGTCTCGCCAATCTGATGCCTCACCCCCCCGCACTGTGACTTGCTGTCTTCTGTTGCTTAGGTACTCCCTTATCCAATGAACTACCTTCCCTTTCACTCCTGCCTGCATCTCCAGTTTTTTCATTAGCCTCTTGTGTGGTACTGTGTCGAAGGATTTCTAACAATCCAAAAATATGCAGTCTGCCCACACCTCTCTTTCTTGCCTAGTCATAGAATTAAATTAATCTTGTGAGGCAGGACTTGTATTCACCTAGTTGTATTCACTTAGTTGTGCTTGCGGGGGTTGAGCTCTGCTCTTTCGGGCCGCCTCTCAACTGTCAATCAACTGCTTCAACTACTACTTTATTTTTTCCCCACACACACACACACACACACACACACACACACACACACACACACACACACACACACACACACACACACACACACACACACACACACACACACACACACACACACACACACACACACACACACACACACACACACACACACACACACACACACACGAGAATGAGGGACCGACAAGAATGAGAGGAGGGGATGAACCAGCCTTGCTTGATTTGATATTTACCCTAAATGAGTCGGATATAAGGGAAGTTAAGTTGGAAGCCCCCTTGGGAATGAGTGATCATAGTGTATTGAGCTTTGAGTACCTGGTTGAGCTAGGAATTATCACCCCCAAAAAAGAACTGGGAACCAAAGGGCTGGCGTACAGAAAGGGAAACTATGAGAAGATGAATAAATTCCTATGGGATATACATTGGGACACAGAACTCGGAACCAAGTCCGTACAAGACATGATGGACTATGTCACCCAAAAATGTCAGGAGGCTGTAAGCAGGTTTGTCCCAGCCCAACAGGAAAAAACAGAGAAGCAAAGGAAGAATCCGTGGTTTAATAGGGAATGTATGAAAGCAAAGGAGCTGAACAAAAGGGCATGGAGGAACTTCCGTAATAACAGAACACCAGAAAGTAGAGAGAGATACCAGAGAACCAGGAACGAGTATGTCAGTGTGAGAAGAGCAGCTGAGAAAAGGTATGAAAATGATATAGCTAACAAAGCCAAGACTGAACCAAAGCTACTACACAGTCACATCAGGAGGAAGACAACAGTGAAGGAACAGGTGATTAAACTTAGGGTGGGCGAGGACAGGTACACAGAGAATGACAAAGAGGTGTGTGAAGAACTCAACAAAAGGTTCCAGGAGGTCTTTACAATAGAACAGGGAGATATCACGGCGCTGGGAGAGGTGGCAGCAAACCAGGTGACCTTGGATAGGTTCGAAATTACAAGAGATGAGGTCAAAAAGCACCTATTGGAGCTGGATGTGAGAAAAGCTGTTGGGCCGGATGGAATCTCGCCATGGGTATTGAAAGAGTGTGCAGGAGCACTTTGCTTACCACTCTCCATAGTGTATAGTAAGTCACTGGAAACGGGGGACCTACCAGAAATATGGAAGACTGCTAATGTAGTACCAATATACAAAAGGGTGACAGACAAGAGGCACTGAACTACAGGCCAGTGTCCTTAACTTGTATACCATGCAAGGTGATGGAGAAGATTGTGAGAAAAAACCTAGTAACACATCTGGAGAGAAGAGACTTCGTGACAACCCATCAACATGGGTTCAGGGAGGGTAAATCTTGCCTTACAGGCTTGATAGAATTCTACGATCAGGTGACAAGAATTAAGCAAGAAAGAGAAGGGTGGGCGGACTGCATTTTTTGGACTGTCGGAAAGCCTTTGACACAGTACCCCATAAAAGGTTGATGCATAAGCTGGAGAAACAGGCAGGAGTAACAGGTAGGGCGCTCCAGTGGATAAGGGAGTACCTAAGCAATAGGAAGCAGAGAGTTACAGTGAGGGGTGAGACCTCAGACTGGCGTGAAGTCACCAGTGGAGTCCCACAGGGCTCTGTACTTGGACCTATCCTGTTTCTGATATACGTAAATGATCTCCCAGAGGGTATAGACTCATTCCTCTCAATGTTTGCTGACGACGCCAAAATTATGAGAAGGATTAAGACAGAGGAGGACAGCTTGAGACTTCAAGAAGACCTGGACAAGCTGCAGGAATGGTCGAACAAATGGCTGTTAGAGTTTAACCCAAGCAAATGTAATGTAATGAAGATAGGGGTAGGAAGCAGGAGACCAGATACAAGGTATCATTTGGGAGATGAAATACTTCAAGAGTCAGAGAGAGAGAAAGACCTGGGGGTTGATATCACGCCAGACCTGTCCCCTGAAGCTCATATCAAGAGGATAACATCAGCAGCATATGCCAGGTTGGCTAACATAAGAACGGCCTTTAGAAACTTGTGTAAGGAATCTTTCAGAACATTATATACCACATATGTCAGACCAATCCTGGAGTATGCGGCTCCAGCATGGAGTCCCTATCTAGTCAAGCATAAGACTAAACTGGAAAAGGTTCAAAGGTTTGCCACCAGACTAGTACCCGAGCTGAGAGGTATGAGCTACGAGGAGCGACTGCAGGAATTAAACCTCACTTCGTTGGAAGACAGAAGAGTTAGGGGGGACATGATCACCACATTCAAGATTCTCAGGGGAATCGACAGGGTTGATAAAGACAGGCTGTTTAACACAAGGGGCACACGCACTAGGGGACACGTGGAAGCTGAGTGCCCAAATGAGCCACAGAGATATTAGAAAGAACTTTTTTAGTGTCAGAGTGGTTGACAAATGGAATGCATTAGGAAGCGATGTGGTGGAGGCTGACTCCATACACAGTTTCAAGTGTAGATATGATAGAGCCCATTAGGCTCAGGAAACTGTACACCTGTTGATTGACGGTTGAGAGGCGGGACCAAAGAGCCAGAGCTCAACCCGCAAGCACAACTAGGTGAGTACAACTAGGTGAGTACACCACACACAAGCACACCAGGAGCCGCCAGTGACAGCTGACTAACTCCAGGTACCTATGTGCTAGATAAAGAGGGCATAGGTGAAAGAAACTCTGCCCATCGTTTCCCGCCGGCGCTCGGGATCGCTCAGTTATCTGTATCTACCCTGTGAATTCCTCTGAGAATTTTGTAGGAAGCGATCATATCTCCTGTTACTCTTCTGTCTTCCAGAGTCATGAGGTGCATTTCACCCAGCCTTTCCTCGTATCCCATGCCTCTTAGTTCTGCGACTAGCCTAACGGCATACCTCACTTTTTCAAGCTTCGCCTTGTGCTTGACAAGGTACGGGCTCCATGTGTGTGTGTGTGTGTACTCACCTAGTTGTACTCACCTAGTTGTGCTTGCGGGGGTTGAGCTCTGGCTCTTTGGTCCCGCCTCTCAACCGTCAATCAACAGGTGTACAGTTTCCTGAGCCTGAGCCTCTGAACTTTTTAAAGCTTCGTCATGTGCTTTACAAGGTACGGGCTCCATGCTGGGGCCGCATACTCTTTGATTGCTCTAACATATGCTGTGTACAAGGTTCTGAAGGATTCCTTACACAGGTTCCTGAAGGCAGTTCTGATGTTAGCCAGCCTCGCTGTGTGTGTGTGTGTGTGTGTGTGTGTGTGTGTGTGTGTGTGTGTGTGTGTGTGTGTGTGGTGTGTGTGTGTGTGTGTGTGTACTCACCTAATTGTACTCACCTAATTGTGCTTGCGGGGGTTGAGCTTTGGCTCTTTGGTCCCGCCTCTCAACTGTCAATCAACAGGTCTACAGATTCCTGAGCCTACTGGGCTCAGGAATCATATCTACATTTGTCATATCTAATCATATCTACATTTGAAACTGTGTATGGAGTCTGCCTCCACAC
>WNGS01004374.1:17832735-17881352 GCA_020271785.1 Procambarus virginalis
GATCTGCATCACAGTCATTCAGGCAAACGTTATGTATTGGTGTTGGTAGACCACCTTTCCAGGTACACCACACTAATTGCATTGCCTCAGAAAGATTCACGAACCGTTGCAAAGGCGTTCTTAGATAGGTTTGTCACTGTATTCGGTCCCCCAAAAGTATGAGTTTCTGACCGAGGTCAGGAATTTAATGGGAATATTTTTAGGGAAGTATGTAAAATTGTAGAAACCACTTCAGCATTCACTACGGCTTATCACCCTCAGGCTAACGGTATGACAGAACGGACGATTCGATCAGTTAAAGATATGCTTGCAATTCTTGCAGAGCATGATGTCAATTCGTGGGACGAACACCTCCCCTATGTCCAGTTTGCTCTGAACACTGCCATCCATCAGTCCATTAACACCCAATCCCTTCCCTTTTGTTGTTCACAGGTCATTCATGTAATTTCCCATCAGGTCTGCTTAACAGACATAATATTGCACATGGGGAAGACTACCCATCAGAAGTTTTAAATAAGATGAAAAATGCATGGAGAATTGCAGCTAGGGCTTCCAAGACAGCACGAGATCGCTATGCTCAGCATTATGACAAAAAGGTACGACCTCTTGAATTGAAAGTCGGGAGTCTTGTGTTGAGAGTTAATGAAGCGGCTCCTGCCAATCAGAGTAGGAAACTTGCACCTAGATGGCGGGGCCCTTACCAAGTAATTGAAAGAAAAGGTCTGGTTAATTTTGTTATTAAAGGTATTTTTGAAGACCAAGTTGAGAGAACGATTCATATTAATAAATTAAAACCTTATCACGCGAGGGAGGAACTAGAGCTGCCTTCAGCAAGTCTAATTCCTGACCTGTCTATTGATCCAAGTGCTGAGTCAGAGGATGAGGATGACCTCCTGTCAAATCTCATCAGTAGTCAAGCTCAATCTTGTCACCCTATGGTAACAAGGTCGCGAGCTGTACAGTGTTAATGTTCTCCCCTAGTCAGATTTAGTAGAAGTTCATATAATTATCCTGTAGAGGCAATGGTGTGTATTTACTGATGTGCATGACTCAGGTAGCATACTTGCCTTGCTCTGGGGTTTCCAACTTCCTATTCCTCAGAGTAATATCCATGCTTCCGCCATTTGTTGTTGTCTGTCTTTCTCAGGTCTGACGGTACACCAGTTCCAGCCTCCCAGTCACACGTGAACCAAGGATCGAGATCAGCAGGTCTGGGATGACCCACCTGGCTGATAAGATCGGGGTCTGAGGCACGTTACATAAAGTCCTCCCCCTTGTACCCGGTAACTCGTCAATTGGTTATCCGGAAGGGGTGACTGGAGTACAGTCACCCAGCCGACACCTCACGTCATTAACGAGGTTGTCCCAGTCCAGCCATGCTGTCTTCACGGAGCAGAGTCAGTCACCATCACAGCCGGGGGCTAGCTGTCTCAAGGTCACCAACCAAGCCCACCAGCCGCGTAGTCAAGACTGCGGAAAAACCGGAAGTGGAAGACGAGTGGTCTACGAAGAAGAACGCTAATTGCAACGAATGTCAGCTCTCTCAAAACCTGCGGTTGCGTCGTCTGTGGAAACGAAGAGGCAACAAGACGGTCCCGGGTACGAACAGCACTACCCCTATGGAGTGCTGCTGATTCGCCAGAGGAGGTACAACCCTGTACCACGGCCCAAGCTCAGCTGCACGAGGGGTTGCACGGAAAGGTGTACCGGCCCAGTAGTACCGGGATAACAAGTAAACGCCGGTAGATGACGTCGCCCAGGAGCTGAGGCAGGGCCCACCTGTCCTGTCACCATGCCATCCTCTTCAACGCCACTCGAACCCCCCTACAAACGCGAGACATCTTGACACGTCGAAGCTGTGCTCTACTGTGGCAGCCATGGTTAACAACAATCCATCATGACTGTATGGGAGCGAGAAGAAGAGGTGAACCCGGGTTCCTGTTAGCGGGGTCCACCTGAGCTGACAACCGCCAGCTGTCAGCTGTCAATCAAGTCAGGTGCGGGTAGTACGAGACCCCCTGTACGCCTGTAGTTGGCCGAGGCCGGAAATGGAGCTTCCAGATGATCAGGATCTTCAAGCATCATGAGGTAGTCGCCGGAATCTACAGCAACGAGATGTCACCAGGACCGAACGATAGAACTTCTATATAGAAAAGTTTAATACAAAATGAATTATAAGTAATATAGTAAACTGTGTTGACTCGGAACAGTTAGTTCAATTTTTAATTTTCTTTCCGAAGGTGTACCTCTGTACACCTTCGGAAAGCTCTCTGGAACAGTATTAAATGTTGAAAACTAGAACTAGTGAATTAGAGAAATAAATCTAGAAAGTGAACATCTAGAAATTGTTACTACAAAATTACCTTGTCTCTAGAAAAGTTGTTTGAGTGAACTGGTTTGAGAACCATCTAGTAGGATCTCTAGAAACGTTGATCAGTTCGGAACCTTATCTAGATTTTTCTAGATCCTAGATACTGATATTTATATATATTTTTTTTTTTGTGGATTACTGAACAATAAGGTGTGGTACACAGTCTGAAAAATGTGTTCACACGCTGTTGTTGTGGACTTGAACATGCACTCTGGGATATTAAGAGTAGAGGAACTCATATCCAGTGTGTTGTTGTTGGTTAAGAGACATGTCTGTGGACATTGATTTTTTTTTAATAAAAATATTTTTGTGTATTTTTTTAGGTTTAAGGTTCGGGACACGCTGTGGTAGGCACTTGCCACAGGTGTGGGACACTGGGTCCCTGAGAGGTAGTAGTCCTCTATTTTGATAGAATTTATAATTGTTTTTTAATTTTTAATGACATTGATTTCTTTTTAATATTTTCTATGTGATGTGATGTGTTGATTTTTGTTCAAGATGGAATACTGGGATAGCGGAAGGCTATCGGCTGTTTTTAGCTAGTTGATTGTTGTTAGGTTTGGATTTTTACAATTAGTTGTACTATATCACGACAGGTACAGGATGTTTTGTCTTCCAGGTAGTTGGAAGGGTACAGGGCTGCATCCGAGTGGACAGCCAGGATTAGAGACGGTCTCTGTCCTTATGTTTTATGTATTATTGCTGTGTTTGTTTTGTATGTATACATGCTGGGCCACACCTTTTGGTGGTGCCATTATTTGTTTTTATTTGTTTTGCCATTATTAGTTAGGATTAGATAATTAATTCTTTTGTTTTGAGGCAATGGGTAATTTATTGTTAAGTTAAATGTTGCTTTTGGAGTAATGTTTATGATAGGGCAGGGTTCTGGATAAGAATTTTGTGCCTTAAACTTCTTTACACACAAATTTCTTAATTCCCGAAGAGGGGGAGTTGTAATGGTGTAAGCACACCATAGCCCTTCCCCCTTCCCCCCTTCCCCCTTTTCCCCTTCCCCCTTTCCCCTTCCCCCTCCCCTTTCCCCCTTTCCCCTTTCCCCTTCTCTCCCTTGGGCCATTCCCTATCTTTCGTCACGGGTCTGACCATCGGTGGCCATAACAGCTTGAAGCCACTTGCTCCCCTCGCCCTCCTGTCTTCTGGTCAGTGACAAATTTTAGAACAAATACTCCAGGGCCAATAAACTTGTGAGCTCAAGTTACACGTGGGTGCTCAGCCAGCAGGACCTCAAGAAATTCGTTGGTGCCTTCACAGTTTTTGGAGTTTCTGTCAAGAGAAATTGACCCTTATGGTCAAGCCTGCTCCGGATTGGTTAAAAGACATGTATGCCTGGGAAGGCGGGGCCCCCTCAGGGTAGTGCCTGCCATGCCATTGGCCCGGTTTCTAGATCACCTAGTTATGTTTAAATCCATTGGCCCTAGGCTTGGGATAGGCGGAGTTAATTTGGGCCTAGGAGCTTGGTAGCATTTTTTTGAAGACAGAGAAGTTAGTGTGTCTTGGGAGTTCAACTTGGGTACAGGTCAATTGACCTGCGGGCAGCCATTCAACATCATTTGGCAAGCTGCAGTATTGAAGGTAGTGTGCTCCAATGTTTCTTGTATATCAGTATTAAGCACCATTTGCCTTGCGTTATTCAGAGTAGGCTATATTTCAATTGTGTTTTAAATATACAGTTTCAATAATAAAATAATGTTAATGTCATTTTGGTGAGTTATCTACCCCCTTTGATTATTTGACTGTGTTATTCATTCTGGTGATTTTCATGTGCTGTGTTAGAAATTCCCCTGTGTTTCTCCATCTTATGAATAATAAAGTCGATCGAGAATCTCCCGTTCAGTTCAGTAAGACTAAAGTATTAATCCATTCAAATTCAATCACTTGCCTGTTGAGTTCCCTGATTATCAGTCCCTCCCTTCCTGGGGACCCATAATTATAGACACATTCAATTTTATATGGAAGGTGGTGGCAGCGTTTCAAGGTAAGAAAATTAATAACCTCTATCCTTGTGGTGTCCTCATTTAATATTCAGGTTATATTCGTGGCCGTCCAGTGAGGGGTCGTACTGGTCTGTAACAGTGTTAAGCTGGGGTATTAAGTGAAGAGAGTAAGAGAATTATACAGTGGTTAGAGGGGCGATCACAGAGTTATTACAATATATACTAAAATGTTACAATGTACTTATGATAAGTACCCAGTCATTACAAAGTTAGGATAGGTAAAGTTAGGTTAGGATAGTTATGTTAGGTTAGGTTAGGTTATGTAAGCTAGGTTGGGTAAGTTAGGTTAGGTTATGCAGGATAGGTTAGGTTAGGTTATGCAAGATAAGTTAGGTTACATTAGGTTAGGTTATGCAAGTTAAGTTAGGTTAGGTTATGTAAGTTAGGTTGAGTAAGTTAGGTTAGGTTATGCAAGATAGGTTAGGTTAGGTTATGCAAGTTAAGTTAGGTTACATTAGGTTAGGTTATGCAAGTTAACTTAGGTTAGGTTATGCAAGTTAAGTTAGGTTACATTAGGTTAGGTTATGCAAGTTAAGTTAGGTTATGCAAGTTTAGTTTGGTTAGGTTAGGGTAAGCTAGGTTAGGTTTAGGAATGTTATGTTAGGATAGGTAAGTTAGGTTAGGGTAAGTTAAGTTAGGTTAGGTAAGTTAGGTTAGGTTAGCTTAGTTGAGTTAGGATTGGTAAGTTAAGTTAGGATAGGTAAGTTAGGTTAGGGTAAGTTAAGTTAGGTTAGGTAAGTTAGGTTAAGTTAGCTTAGTTAAGTTAGGATAGGTTAGGGTAAGATAAGTTAGGTTAGGTGAGTTAGGTTAGGGTAAGCTAGGTTAGGTTTAGGAACGTTATGTTAGGTAAGTAACATGGGGTGGGGAGGATAGGTTAGGTAGGTTTAAGCAGTGTTGTACAGAGAACAGTTTTAAAGGTAAAGTGTCTAAGAAAATATATTTTAACAGAAGTGCAAGTTTGATATGAAAAGCTGAACTAGTTACATTTTGGAGAGAAATTTTACGCCTGAAGATGTCTTAGAGAACAACATTGATGACTCTGAGAATAACTTTGATGAACAAAGATGTCTTAGAAAGCTTCTATGATGAACGAAAGGTGACTTAGAGAATAACATTTGATTACTGAGATTAACTTTTTGATGACAGAGATTAATTTTATTGTCTCTGGGAATAACTTTTATGACTTAGAAAATGACTTTGATGAAAGAAAGTGACTTTGAAATTACCTTTGATGTCTGAGAATAACTTTTGAGGACTCTGAGAATGACTTTGATGTCATAGAGAATAACTTTGATGACTCTGAAATTACCTTTGATGACTCTGAGATTAACTTTGATGAACGAAAATGAGTTTGAGATTACCTTTGATGACACTGAAATAACTTTGGCTAGCTCTGAGAATAAGTTTTGATGTCTCTGGTGTCTCCGAGAATAACTTTGATGTCTCTGAGAATAACTTTAGTTGCCTCTGAGAATAACCTTGATGAATAAAGATATCTTAGAAAGCTTCTCTGATGAACGAAAAGGATACTTTTTTTTATTATTATTATTTTCTACCACAGACGTGGCCACACATTTACAAGGCTAACCAGAATATATACATTTTCTTCTGTCCTCCATGGACAGGGTTAGAGATGTGTTAAACATATATTTCAAGGTTTTATTGAAAAATCAACCACTGAAGGTGAGTCGGTGCTTTTAAAATGCTAAGCTAACCTCTATACGTAAATACATAGATACACAGGTTTACGTATGCTTTACATAAAGTGTTCGATGTGTCTTTTACATAGTGTCATTAATGTACATTTACAAAGGTGAAATGTAATTCTGATCAGCTTCCATATATACTTTATACCCATACATATACATACACACACACATATACATATATATACACTCATGCATTCACAGACATTTGTCTCATTTACTCTGACAGGGTGAGATAGCTGATAAAGAAACTAGCGTGCAATTAAGGTCTTAATCACTGAAGGTGATTAAGGTGCTTTTACAAGCTCAGGTTTTATAGTTACATCACATACATTGTATAATTAATCTATTACATGGTCAATCTTGGATACAAGTCCAATATATCATCAAGTGTTCCAGTACTCACATAGTAATTACAGAGTTCAGCATACCTTAGCCCAGGAGGGCGAAAGTCAGCCAGTATGGGACACTCTACAATATAATGTTCAAGAGCGTGCATGTTTTCTCTTTCACAAAGTTGACACATTGTGTACTCGACATTTGGGTTTTGAGAAAGCTGCCAGATACGTCTATATCCCAGGCGTATTCTGGCCACTATAACATCACATTGCCGGGTTCTTGTTCTATTAGTCCCATATGTGAATGTCTCCTCACGATATCTATCATAATATTTAATGCTACAACTTTTAGGTCTTTGTGAATTTGTTAGGTCGGTGAGATCTTCATTAGATATTTGTTTAAGTATTCTCTTTGTCACTGCTAATGAAATACCCATATCAATTTCTACGACTGGTTTTCTACAGGCTGTCTTTGCAAGCATATCAACAGTGTCATGCCTTGAGATGCCAACATGTGATGGTATCCAAAGGAATTTAATTTCAAATCTGTTTTCTTTAGGAGCTAAAACATTCATTCGAATATCACTGACTATTTTCAATGCCAGGAGTGCCAGTGCACTCCTAGCATTGAACGCACATAGTAGTGACACCCAGAAAATAGAAAAGGATACTTAGAGATTAACTTGATGACAGTAAATAACTTTTTGATGGCTCTGAGGACAGCTTTGTTGAATAAGGAAGTCTCCGAAAGCTTCTCTGAATAACGAATGTGACTTAGAGATTAACTTGGATGACCCAGATTAACTTTAGAAGTCTCTGAGAATAACTTCAGGATATCTCTGAGAATAACTTTGATGGACGAAGAGTAGTTTGGGTGTATCGGAGTGTGGCCCTGATGTCTCGAAGAGTAACTTCGGTGTTTCAAAGAGTGTCTTTGGTGTCTCAAAGAGTGTCTTTGATGTCTCAGAGTGTCTTTTAATTTCTCGAAGAGTAACTTAGATGTCTAGAAGAGTGTCTTTGATTTCTCACAGAGTAGCTTGGGGGGTGTCTGAGAGTGTCTCCTTGATGTCTCGAAGAGTGTCCTTGCCAATTTTTTCTTACTAACGAGGCGAAATTTTAGCTACATTTGACTATTTTGTACTCTATGATGTATACTGTTAGTTACGAAAGTGTGGAACGAAGTTACATTGACTATTTTTCTTACTTAACGACACGTAATTTTAGTTAGGAACAGTGATGAATATGACTATTTTTAGTTGAAGAAAGACAAGAAAATATGATGACGGAGACTATTTTTTGTGCTCCGCAAAGTATAATGTCAGTTATTAACACCGATGAAAGATATCTTTAGCTATATTTTCTTACTTGACGAAACATAACGGCTGTTAAGAAAGTGCTGAAAGAAGTTACATTTGACTATTTTAGCGAAGTGAAAGGTTATTTTAGTTAAGAACAATATTGAATAAGGTTAATCCCGAATATTTCCAGTTGATTGACGATTACTTTTAGTTAAAAAACAAGAAAAGTGACCATGTTTTTAGTTAATTGGGGAAAGATTTTAGTTAAGGAACGTTAAATAACATGTAAGGGAATGAACACAGAGAACTTATGGGGAACATGAACACAGTGAACATGTAAGAAAAGTTGATGAATACAGAGAACATGCTGGGAATATGAACTTACAGAGAACATGAAAACATGATAAGGAGAATAGGGCATACAAAGAATGAACAATGAACTTGTGAAGAACATAGAGAATATGACAAAGAATGTAGAAAACATGTAAGTGAAGGTGATAAACGAAGTGATCTTGTGAGGAACATGAACTTGTAGAGGAACATGATCTTGTAGAGGAACATGAATATTAACAAAGAACACAAAAAATATGGAAGACAGCATGAATATTGAGTATAAAAGTTGTAATGAGAACATGAGATGAACATGAAAACATAGAAAATATGACTAGAATTTGTAGAGAACATCATGAGACTAAGAGAAAGATCACAGAAAAACATGGAGATACTTGTGAAAATATGAACTGACTGGGCTTTGAACATTTTGAAGAACATGGAGTGAACACGGAAAACAAGGATGAGTATACGAAGAACATAGTGAATATAGAGAAAATATGGAAATACAGTACGATTATTTAAGGTTTGGATATTATTTAAGATGTTATGAGAGGGAACAAAGGCAGGAACAGGAGCTAGAACTTGGTATTTGTTCGGATCTTATTTACTACATCTGAAATATGACTTTAAAATTAGTGTAAAATTGGGCTATTAGTAGGGAAAATGTGGTCTCTAACAAATTTTTGTCTTCAATTGGACTCAGATTAATTTCGATCATGAACTGGACTCTGACGAATTTTTTACCTTTACTGGACTCTGATGAATTTTTTGGTCTGTACTGGACTCTGACAAATTTTTGTCTACAAACGGACTCTGACTAATTTTGCTCACAGCATGGACTCAGAATAATTACTGGTCCAAACTGGACTCGGGGCAAATATTTTCGGGGACAAAGTGGACTCTGACGAATTTCTGTCTACAAACGGACTCTGGTGAAATTTGAGCTTACACTGAACTCTGACAAATTTCTGTTATTAATTGGACTCTGTTAATTTTCAGGGTAAAAGTTGACTCTGATTATTTTCTGGCACAAACTGAACTCTGATGAAATTTGAGCTTAAACTGGTCTCTGAATAATTTCTATCTATAACTGGACTCTGTTTAATTTTGGTCTTTACAGGTGAAACAGCCGTAAATGGTTATAAAACTTAAAGTCTTGACTAAGATGTCTGTTTTCCTTAACAAAACGCCTACGACAATATTCTTTGAAAATGGTCTTTGAAAAAATACGAGGTGTTGAAAACTGGCAAAATATGTCCGTAGAGTTTTATTTGGAAATGCTGTGTCCTAAAGGGGATTTTTTCCTGAATTTTTTCTTTAAGATTTTCCTACTTATTTTCCTCATAAGAACACTTAACAAACTTTTAAAATCTCAGAAATTATTTTCCTCGTAAGAATTCCTTAATACTAAATCTGCGACTGCCCAAATTCACTTGAAAGCCATGACGATCTAAACGGGATATTTGAATTTCTCCCCTAAGAAATCTTAACCAACTTATTTGACATTATTTTCATCATAGGATCTCCTAACAAACTTCTATCATCTCGGAAATGATTTTCCTCTTACGAATTCCGTAATTCCAAATCTGTGACTGCTCAAATTCACCTGAAACCCCTGACACGCCACACGCGAATTTCCAAAAATTATTAGCAAACTTCTATGACATTATTTTCATCATAAGAACTCCTTACATACTTCTACGATCTCAGAAATTATTTTCCATATAAGAATTCCTTAATTCCAAATCTGTGACTGCCCAAATTTTCCTGAAAACCATGACGATCTAATCACGATTTTTTCAAGAAAAAAAAATCGGCTTTAGATCGTCATCCCTACTATTCTCCTTTATCCAATGGAGTACCTTCCCTTTCACTCAAGCCTGCATCTCCAGCTTTTTCACTAGCTTCATGTATGGTACTGTATCAAAGGCTTTCTGGCGATCCAAAAATAAGCAGTCTGCCCACCCCTCTCTTTCTTGCCTGATTTTGTGTGTGTACTCACCTAGTTGTACTCACCTAGTTGTGTTTGTGGGGGTTGAGCTCTGGCTCTTTGGTCCTGCCTCTCAACCGTCAATTTACAGGTGTACAAATTCCTGAGCCTATTGGGCTCTATCATATCTACAGTTGAAACTGTGTAAGGAGTCAGCCTCCACCACATCACTTCCTAATGCATTCCATTTGTCAACCACTCTGATACTAAAAAAGTTCTTTCTAATATCTCTGTGGCTCATTTGGGTGCTCAGTTTCCACCTGTGTCCCCTTGTGCATGTACCCCTCGTGTTAAATAGCCTGTCTTTATCTACCCTATCAATTCCCTTCAGAATCTTGAATGTGGTGATCATATCCCCCCTAACTCTTCTGTCTTCTAGTGAAGTGAGGTTTAATTCCCATAGTCTCTCCTCGTAGCTCATACCTCTCAAATCGGGTACTAGTCTGGTGGCAAACCTTTAAACCTTTTCCAGTTTAATCTTATCCTTGACTAGATATGGACTCCATGCTGGGGCTGCATACTCCAGGATTGGCCTGACATATGTGGTATACAAAGTTCTGAATGATTCCTTACACAAGTTTCTGAATGCCGTTCGTATGTTGGCCAGCCTTGCATATGCCGCTGATGTTATCCTCTTGATATGGGCTGCAGGAGACAGGTCTGGTGTGATATCAACTCCCAAGTCATTTTCTTTCTCTGACTCCTGAAGAATTTCCTCTCCCAGATGATACCTTGTATCTGGCTTCCTGCTCCCTACACCTATCTTCATTCCACTACATTTGGTTGGGTTAAACTCTAACAACCATTTGTTCGACCATTCCTTCAGTTTGTCTAGGTCTTCTTGAAGCCTCAAACAGTCCTCTCCTGTCTTAATCCTTCTCATAATTTTGGCATCGTCCGCAAACATTGAGAGAAATGAATCTATACCCTCCGGGAGATCATTTACATATATCAGAACAATATAGGACCGAGTACAGAGCCCTGTGGGACTCCACTGGTGACTTCGCGCCAATCGTAGGTCTCACCCCTCACCGTAACTCTCTGCTTCCTATTGCTTAGGTACTCCTTTATCCACTGGAGCACCTTACCACCTACACCTGCCTGTCTCTCCAGCTTATGTACTAGCCTCTTATGCGGTACTGTATCAAAGGCTTTCCGACAATCCAAGAAAATGCAGTCTTCCCAGCCCTCTCTTTCTTGCTTAATCTTTGTCACCTGGTAGTAGAATTCTATTATGCCAGTCAGGCAAGATTTACCCTCCCTGAACCCATGTTGGCGATTTGTCACGAAGTCCCTTCTCTCCAGATGTGTTACCAGGTTTTTCTCACGATCTTCTCCATCACCTTGCATGGTATAGATGTCAAGGACACTGGCCTGTAGTTCAGTGCCTCTTGCCTGTCGCTCTTTTTTGTATATTGGGACCACATTCGCCGTCTTCCATATTTCTGGTAGGTCTCCCGTCTCCAGTGACCTACTATACACTATGGAAAGTGGCAAGCAAAGTGCCTCTGCTCACTCTTTCAGTACCCATAACGAGATCCAGTCTGGACCAACAGCGTTTCTAACATCCAGATCCAGCAGGTGATTCTTGACCTCCTCTCTTGTAATTTCGAACTCTTCCAAGGCCGCCTGGTTTACTTCCTTTTCTCCTAGCACAGTGACCTCACCTTGTTCTGTTGTGAAGGCCTCCTGGAACCTCTTGTTGAGTTCTTCACACACCTCTTTGTCATTCTCTGTATACCTGCCCTCGGATGTTTTAAGTTTCACTACCTGTTCTTTCACTGTTGTTTTCCTTCTGATGTGACTGTGGAGTAGCTTTGGTTCGGTCTTGGCTTTGTTTGCTATATCATTTTCATAACTTTTCTCTGCTTCTCTCTCACCCTAACATACTCATTCCTGGTTCTCTGGTATCTCTCTCTGCTTTCTGGTGTTCTGTTATTCTGGAAGTTCCTCCACGCCCTTTTGTTCAGTTTCTTTGCTTCCATACATGCCCTATTAAACCATGGATTCTTCTTCTGCTTCTCGGATTTTTCCTTTTGGGCCGGGATGTATCTGCTTACTGCCTCCTGACACTTTTGGGTGACATAGTGCAACATATCTTGTACAGACTTAGCTCTGAGGTCTGTGTCCCAAGGTATTTCCATTAGGAAGCTTCTCATCTCCTCATAATTTCCCTTTCGGTATGCCAGCGCTTTGTTTCCTAGTTCTTTTTCGGAGGGGGGGGGATAATTCCTAGCTCTACCAGGTACTCAAAGTTCAATACACTGTGATCACTCATTCCCAAGGGTGCTTCCATCTTGACTTCCCTAATATCCCACTCATTTAGGGTAAATATCAGATCAAGCATTGCTGGTTCATCTTCTCCTCTCATTCTTGTTGGTTCCTTGATGTGCTGGCTTAGAAAGTTTCTTGTTGCCACGTCCAGAAGCTTATCTCTCCATGTTTCTGGTCCTCCATGCGGGTCTCAATTCTCCCAATTTATCTTCCCATGGTTGAAGTCTCCCATGATTAGTAGTCCAGATCCATTTCTGCTAGCAACGGAAGCTGCTCTCTCTATTATGTTAATGGTGGCCATATTGTTTCTATCATATTCCTGTCTGGGTCTTCTGTCATTTCGTGGTGGATTATATATGACTACGACTAAAATTTTTTGCCCTCCAGTTGTTATTGTTCCTATTATGTAGTCACTGAAACCTTCACATCCCTGAACAACCAACTCCTCAAAATCCCAGCCTTTTCTTACCAGCAGGGCTACACCACCACCACCTCTTCCTTCTCTCTCTTTCCTCATAACATAATAGTCCTGTGGGAACACTGCATTTGTTATGGTTTTCGTTAGCTTTGTTTCTGTGAGAGCTATTATGTCTGGGTTTTCCTATACCCCTTCTCCTAGTTCATTTGCGGTGTGTGTGTGTGTGTGTGTGTGTGTGTGTGTGTGTGTGTGTGTGTTGTGTGTGTGTGTGTGTGTGGTTGGTGTGTGTGTGTGTGTGTGTGTGTGTGTGTGTGTGTGTGTGTGTGTGGTGTGTGTGTGGTGTTGTTGTGTGTGTGGTGTGTGTTGTGTGTGTGTGTGTGTGTGTGTGTGTGTGGTGTGTGTGTGTGTGTGTGTGTGTGTGTGTTTGTGTGTGTGTGTTTACTCACCTATTTGTACTCACCTGTTTGTGTTTGAGCTTTGGCTCTTCGGTCCCGCCTCTCAACTATCAATCAACTGGTGTACAGATTCCATAGCCAACTGGGCTCTATCATATCTACATTGAAATTGTTTATGGAGTCAGCCTCCACCACATCACTGCCTAATGCATTCCATCCGTTAACTACTCTGACACAGAAAAAGTTCCTTCTAACGCCTCTGTGGCTCATGTGGGTACTCAGTTTCCACCTGTGTCCCTTGTTCGCATACCACCAGTGTTGAGTAGTTTATCCTTGTTTTCCCGGTCGATTCCCCTGAGGATTTTGTAGGTTGTGATCATGTCTCCCCCTTACTCTTCTGTATTCCAGTGTCGTAAGATGCATTTCCTGCAGCCTTTCCTAGTAACTCATGCCTCTTAGTTTTGGGACTAGTCTAGTGGCATAACTTTGGATTTTTTCCAGCTTCGTCTTGTGCTTGACAAGGTATGGGCTCCATGTTGGGGCCGCATACTCCATGATTGGTCTTACATATGTGGTGTACAAGAGTCTGAATGATTCCTTACACATGTTCCTGAACGCTGTTCTGATAATAGCCGTTAACGTTATTAGCCGTTAACGTTATTATCAGACGTTATTCTTTTTATGTGGGGCTAAGGAGACAGGTTGGTGTGATATCAACTCCTAGATTTTTCTCTCTGTCCGTTTCATTAGGTACTTCATCTCCTATCTGTATCCTGTGTCTGGCCCCCTGTTTCCACTGCCTAGTTTCATTACTTTGCATTTACTCGGGTTGAACTTCAACAGCCATATGTTGGACCATTCACTCTGTCTAGGTCATCTTGTAGCCTCCTGCTATCATCCTCAGTTTCAATACTCCTCATAATTTGTACATCATCGGCAAACATTGAGAGAAATGATTCTATACCCTCTGGGAGATCATTTACATATATCAGAAACAGTATAGGGCCAAGGACTCACCCCTACGGGACTCCACTCGTAACGTCTCGCCAATCTGAGACCTCCCCCTCACATAGACTCGTTGTCTCCTGTTGCTTAGGTACTTCTTTATCCAATGGAGTGCCTTCTCTTTCACTCCAGCCTGCATCTTCAGCTTTTTCACTAGCCTCTTGCGTGGCACTGTATCAAAGGCTTTCTGACAATCCAAAAATATGCAATCTGCCAACTCTTCTCTTTCTTGCCTTATTTTTGTTTCCTGGTCGTAGAATTCAAGTAACCCTGTGAGGCAGGACCTGCCATCCCTAAACCCATGTTGATGCTGTGTTTCAAAGTTCTTTTGCTCCAGATGCTCCATTAGCTCTCTTCGCACAATCTTCTCCATCAGCTTGCATGGTATGCAGGTTAGGGACAATGGCCTGTAGTTCAGTGCCTCCTGTCTATCCTCTTTCTTGTATCGGGACTACGTTAGCTGCTTTCCAATTTCTGGCAGTTCCCCTGTTGCCAGTGATTTGTTATACACTATGTAGAGTGGTAGGCACAGTATTGCTCCTTCCTTTAGTATCCAAAGGGAGATGCCATCTGGGCCTATAGCCTTTGTCACATCCAACTCTAGTAAACTCTTCCTTACTTCCCCGCTGGCAATCTCAACTCTAGCAGTGGTTCCTGGTTACCTATTCCGTCTCTTATCTCTGGAATTTCTCCTAGTCTAAGGTGAGACCTCCTGGAATTTCTATTCAGTTCCTCACACACTTCCTTGTCGTTTGTAGTGAATCCTTTTGCCCTAACATTATTTCATAACCTGTTCCTTTACTGCTGTTTTCTCCTGATGTGGCTATGCAGCAATTTAGGCTGAGTCTTTGCCTTGCTTGCGATGTCATTTCGTATTGTCTTTCTGCCTCTCTTCTCATTCTGACATATTCGTTCCTGGCATTCTGGTATCTTTCTCTGCTCTCCCGTGTCCTGTTATTCCTATATTTCTCCATGCCCTTTTACTTTGCTGCTTAGCTAGCCTACATCTCTGATTAAACCATGGGTTTCTCATCTTTATTTCACTGTTTTCCTTTTGGACTGGGACAAACTGTGTGCTGCGTCCTTGCACTTCTGCGTGATGTAGTTCATCATATCTTGGGCCTTCTTTCCCCTGGGCTCTGTTTCCCATGCTATATCTGCTAGGAATTTTCTTTTCTCCTCATAGTTTCTCTTTCGGTATGCTAACCTTTTGGTTCGGTATACCTCCTCGAGTTCAATAACCCTTCTTCAATCAGGTATTTAAACACCAGTACACTGTGGTCGTTCATTCCTACTGGGTCCTCAAAACCGATTTTTCTTATGTCGGAGTCGTTCAGAGTGAAGACTAGGTCGAGTCTCTCAGGTTCGTCATTTTCTCTCATCCTTGTGGGTTCTCTGACATGCGGGTTAAAAAGTTTCTAGTCACCACCTCCAATAGTTTGGCTCACCACGTATCCTCGCTTCCATGCAGTTCCTTGTTCTCCCAGTCAATCCTTCCGTGATTGTAGCCCCTCATGATGAGCAGGTGGGACCTATATCTACAGGCAGCAGAGGCTGCCTTCTTAATTATAGTATAACTGCCATGTACTTGTTTTTGTACTCTTGACTGGGTCTGGGTCATTCCTTTCTCATGAGTAGGGCCACTCCGCCCTACCTTCCCTCTCTTTCCTTACTACTATGTACTCCTGGGGAAACACTGCATTTGTTAAGATTCTAGAGAGTTTGTTTCAGTGAGTCTGATTATATCTGTGTTCACTTCTTGTGCTCTTTCCCTTAGTTCACTTGTCTTGTTTGTGATCCCATCTATGTTCGAGTACATTGCCCTGAAACTGACTCTCTTCTGCTTCTCCTCTGGGGAAGGGACCTGTGGGATCTGGGGTGAGTGGGAGCTGGGAGGATCTGGTACGGGGAGACTGGTGGCTTGGGGGGGGAGAGGGAGAGGGTAGGGGAGGAGAGAGAGAGAGGGGGAAGGTTGGGGGGACAGTGAGAGAGGGAGGTTGGGGAGGGGGTGGGAAGGGGTGGGTTGGGGAGCATGGGGGAGGAGAGGCTTTGAGGGATGGGGAAGAGGAGGGGGGGCAGAAAGTGGGGAGGAGAGGCTTTGAGGGAAGGGGGGCAGAAAAGGGGGGGAGAGGCTTTGAGGGATGGGGGATGGGGGGGCAGAAAAGGGGGAGGGCTGGGGCGTGGGGGGACAGGAAGGCTGAGGTGGGTGAGAGAGAGAGGGAGGGTTCAGGGGAGTGGTGGAGAGGGAAGACTTAGGTCGGGTGGGTGAGAGGGGGGGCGGGGGAGAAGGGAGGGCTTGGGGGTGGGAGAGACGGGAGGGCATGTGGGAGAAAGGAGGGCTTGGGGGATGGGGGAGAGGGTGGTCCTAGGGGGAGGGGGGAGAAGGAAGGTATTGGGGAGATGGTGAGTGGGAGGAGGGGGGGTGGGTTGAGGGTGCCCTAGGTGGTTACTTAGTGGGGGGGGGGGCTGACACGGGATATGTGTACTCACCTAATTGTACTCACCTAATTGTGCTCGCGGGGGTTGAGCTTTGGCTCTTTGGTCCCGCCTCTCAACTGTCAATCAACTGGTGTACAGATTCCTGAGCCTATTGGGCTCTATCATATCTACACTTGAAACTGTGTATGGAGTCAGCCTCCACCACATCACTGCCTAATGCATTCCATTTGTCAACCCCTCTGACACTGAAAAAGTTCTTTCTAATAGCTCTGTGGCTCATTTGGGCACTCAGTTTCCACCTGTGTCCCCCTTGTGCGTGTGCCCCTTGTGTTAAATAGCCTGTCTTTATCTACCTATCAATTCCCTCAGAATCTTGAATGTAGTGATCATGTCCCCTAACTCTTCTGTCTTCCAACGAAGTGAGATTTAATTCCCGTAGTCTCTCCTCGTAGCTCATACCTCTTAGCTCTGGTACTAGTCTGGTGGCAAACCTTTGAACCTTTTCCAGTTTAGTCTTATCCTTGACTAGAACATTTCCTCGCTTGCCTTCAGGGAGAAGTGTGTGTGTGTGTGTGTGGTGTGTGTTGTGTGTGTGTGTGTGTGTGGGGTGTGTGTGTGTGTGTGTGTGTGTGTTGTGTGTGTGTGTGTGTGTGTTGTGTGTGTGTGGTGTGTGTGTGTGTGTTGTATGTACTCACCTAGTTGTGCTTGCGGGGGGTTGAGCTATGGCTCTTTGGTCCCGCCTCTCAACCGTCAATCATCAGGTGTACAGGTTCCTGAGCCTATTGGGCTCTATCATATCTACACTTGAAACTGGTTTGGAGTCAGCCTCCCACATCACTCCTAATGCATTCCATTTGTCAACCACTCTGACACTAAAAAAGTTCTTTCTAATATCTCTGTGGCTCATTTGGGCACTCAGTTTCCACCGTTTTCCCTAGTGCGTGTGCCCCTTGTGTTAATAGACTGCTTTATCTACCTATCATTCCTTGAGAATCTGAATGTGGTGATCATGTCCCCCCTAACTCTTCTGTCTTCCAGCAAAGTGAGGTTTAATTCCTGTAGTCTCTCCTCGTAGCTCATACCTCTCAGCTCGGGTACTCGTCTGGTGGCAAACCTTTGATGAACCTTTTCCAGTTTGTCTTATTCTTGACTAGTTATGGACTCCATGCTGGGGCTGCATACTCCAGGATTGGCCTAGCATATGTGGTATACAAAGTTCTGAATGATTCCTTACACAAGTTTCTGAATGCCGTTCTTATGTTGGCCAGCCTGGCATATGCCGCTGATGTTATTCTCTTGATATGGGCTGCAGGAGACTGGTCTGGTGTGATATCAACCCCCAAGTCTTTTTCTTTCTCTGACTCTTGAAGTATTTCATCTCCCAGATGGTACCTTGTATCTGGCCTCCTGCTCCCTACACCTATCTTCATTACATTACAGTGTGTGTGTGTGTACTCACCTATATGTACTCACCAATATGTGTCTGCAGGATCGAGCACTGACTCTTGGATCCCGCCTTTCGAGCATCAGTTGTTTACAGCAATGACTCCTGTCCCATTTCCCTATCATACCTGGTTTTAAAATTATGAATAGTATTTGCTTCCGCAACCTGTTCCTTAAGTGCATTCCATTTTTCCACTACTCTCACGCTAAAAGAAAACTTCCTAACATCTCTGTGACTCATCTGAGTTTCCAACTTCCATCCATGTCCCCTCGTTCTGTTACTATTCCGTGTGAACATTTCGTCTATGTCCACTCTGTTAATCCCTCTGAGTATTTTATACGTTCCTATCATGTCCCCCCTTTCCCTTTTTCTTTCTAGTGTCGTAAGGCACAGTTCCCTCAGGCGCTCCTCATACCCCATCCCTCGTAGCTCTGGAACGAGTCTCGTTGCAAACCTCTGAATCTTTTCCAGTTTCATTATATGCTTCTTCAGATGGGGACTTCATGATGAGGCGGCATACTCTAAGACTGGCCTCACGTAGGCAGTGTAAAGCGCCCTAAATGCCTCCTTACTTAGGTTTCTGAATGATGTTCTAACTTTTGCCAGTGTAGATTACGCTGCTGTCGTTATCCTATTTATTTGTGCCTCAGGAGATAGATTAGGTGTTACGTCCACACCTAGGTCTCTTTCGCACGTCGTCACAGATAGGCTGTTCCCCTTCATTGTGTACTGTCCCTTTGGTCTCCTATCTCCTAGTCCCATTTCCATAACTTTACATTTGCTCGTGTTGAATTCCAGTAGCCATTTCTCTGACCATCTCTGCAACCTGTTCAGGTCCTCTTGGAGGATCCTGCAATCCTCATCTGTCACAACTCTTCTCATCAACTTTGCGTCATCCGCAAACATCGACATGTAGGACTATACACCCGTAAACATTTCGTTAACATATACAAGAAATAGAATTGGTCCCAGCACCGATCCTTGTGGTACTCCACTTGTTACTTTTCGCCAGTCCGACTTCTCGCCCCTTACCGTAACTCTTTGGCTCCTTCCTGTTAGGTAGTTCCTTATCCATGCTAGGACCTTTCCCCCTACCCCCGCCTGCCTCTCGAGTTTGAACAGTAGTTTCATGTGCGATACTGTATCAAAGGCTTTTTGGCAGTCCAGAAATATGCAGTCTGCCCAACCATCCTGCCCTGTCTTATCCTCGTTATTTTATCATAAAATTCCAGAAGGTTTGTTAGGCACGATTTCCCTGTCCAAAACCCATGTTGAATTTTGTTCACAAACCTTATGTTCTCCAGGTGTGCAACCAGTCGTAGCCTAATTATTCTTTCCAGTATTTTACAGGGGATGATTGTCAGTGATACAGGTCGATAGTTAAGTGCCTCCTCCCTATCGCCTTTCTTGAAGATCGGCACGATATTTGCCTTCTTCCAGCAACTGGGCAATTCTCCCGACATAAGTGACTCATTAAAGATCATTGCCAGAGGCACGCTGAGGGCCTGCGCTGCTTCTTTTAGTATCCACGGTGATACTTTGTCTGGTCCAACTGCTTTAGATGCATCTAGAGTTGTCAACTGTTTCATCACCTCCTCTGCTGTCACCTCTATATCTGATAGTCTTTCATCTAGGGTAACCTCTTCCAACAATGGGAGCTGCTCAGGTTCGGTAGTGAACATTCCATGGAAACTGGCATTCAGTGCCTCACAGATTTCCTTGTCACTTTCAGTATATGCCCCCTCTGCCTTCCTTAGTCTTGTCACTTGGTCGTTCACCGACATTTTTTCTTATATGACTGTGTAGTAGCTTAGGTTGCTTTTTTGCTATGATTGCAATATCGTTTTCATAGTCCCTTTCCGATGTTCGTCTTATGTTAATGTAATCGTTCCTAGCTCTGTTGCATCTGATCCTGGTGTCCTCTGTCCTTTGTCTTCTGTACTTCCTCCACTCCCGCCTGCTGGCCATTTTTGCTTCCTGACACTGTCTATTAAATCATGGGTTATTATATTCCTTCTTATTTTTTACCTTTACTGTTGGTACAAATCTCTCTTCGGCCTTTTGGCATTTCTGTATGACTAGGTCCATCATATCTTGTACTGTTTTTCCTCTAATTTCTTCCTCCCACTGCACTTCTCCCAGATAGTCCCTTATCCTCCTATAGTCCCCTTTCCTGTAGTCAACTCTCCTTTCCCAGATCTCTTGTCCCATGGTCATAAGTTTGAATTCCATCATGAAGTCAAAGACTAGGACACAATGGTCACTGGCCTCTAGAGGTATTTCATGCTCCAAATTCTCGATATCTTCTACGTTCTGGGTGAAAATCAGGTCTAATAGGCTCGGTGCATCTCCTACTCTTTCCCTTGTGTCTTCCTTCACATGCTGTATTAGGAAATTCCTGTCTATAACATCTACTAATTTTGCTCCCCACGTTTCGTCCCCTCCATGGGGATTCCTTGATTCCAATTTATCTCTCCATGATTTAGGTCCCCCATGATCAGCAGCTTCGCTCTCATTCTGTGGGCTAGTGTTGCTGCCTTCTGCAGTTCATCTATGCATGCCTTGTTGTTGTCATCATACTCCTGCCTGGGTCTTCTACTGTTTGGTGGGGGATTGTAGATTACCAAGATCACAATCTTCCTCCCATCTACTGTCAGAGTTCCATATATGAAGCTTGTGCACTCATTGATAACCCGATTTCCCAGGTCTTCAAACTTCCATTTCCGCTTTATTAGGAGTGCCACTCCCCCTCCATGTCTCTGTGTCCTCTCTTTTTTCACCTGGTACGCTTCAGGAAAGATTGCATCTGAGATCATGTCATTAATTTTAGTTTCCACAATTGCAACTATATCAGGATCTGCCTCACTCACTCTTTCTTTTATCTCTTCTGCTTTATTAGATACCCCATCAGCATTGGTGTACCAAACCTTGAGATTCGTCATGGAAACTCCTGTACCACAGTTCTCCCTTTCTCTGGGGTCTGAGGGGATCTGGGGGGTGTCGGGGGATGACTGGGGGCGGGGAGGATCCGGGAGGTGTACGGGGGGATCCGGGGGGTGTCTGTGGGGGTCCGGGGAGTGTATGGGGGTGAAAGAGGTCGGGAGGGGTGCTTGGGGGCTAAGAGGGGGCTGGGCTTCTAGGAAGGTAGGTCTGGGTAGGGCCTGGGTAGGTAGGTCTGGAGTAGGAAGGGCATACTGGGTCTGAAGATTAGGGAGGGTCTGATAGGCATAGAGGGGTGGGAGATAGCGTAAGGTTGGGAGTCAGATAAAGGTTGAGAGGTTGGGAGAGGGAAGGATAGAGGGGGTGGGGGGAACTCCCACCCCCCTCGCAAGGGTGGGGGGTCACATGGAAGGTGAGCGGATGAGGAGGGGTGAGGGCTGGGTAGGTTTTGGGGGTTGAGGGGACGAGGGTTGGGTGGGGTTTTGGGGTTGAGAGGATGATGGCTGGGGGGGTTTTAGGGGTTGAGGGGATGAGGGCTGGACGGGATTTGGGGGTTGAGGTGATGAGGGGGTCCTTGGAATGTGGGATGAATTGACTGCAGTGGGATCAGAGGGGTCAAGGGAGGTGTTGGGGAGATACGCAGGGGCAAGGAGGGCTGATTTGGGGAGGGAGAAGCAGTTGTGAGCTGGTTAGCATGGGGTGGATTAGCAGTAGGGTGTGTAGCTACGCTCAAATGGCAAGAGTTGTATCGTGGAGGTTTGCTTGCTCTGTGGGCTATCTGCTCCTCCTTCGTCATGAATTTGTCAATATATACGTTGTAGTAATTTTCGCTACCTCTGAGTAAGTGTTTGTGATGCAGTATGTAATCCACTGCCTCTCATTAGTGAACTGTACCAGGACAGGTCGTTTCCTGTTACAGTTGTATGGCCCAATGCGTCGGTGGACTTGCACCTCATTCCCTGCCATATGGGCTCTCATGTCTCTCAAAATCCCCTGTAGCTCCAAAATCCTCAATCTCCACCTTTCCTGCCTCGATGGTGCCCTGGCTTCAAGCAATCCATGGACTATGATTGTCCTCTTTCTCATTCAGGTTCATGCTGGTGGCCCCCTCCCAGGCTGACCCCAACCCCTCCCACTCCCGCTACTCCACTACTACTACTCCCCCTTTCCATGCAAGCTTCCCTCATTCCTGCCAAATTCATTAGTAAGCCTAGTTATTCTCCTTGCCATTCTACCCTGCTCTTCCTGATTTCCTCTTGAATATAATCCATAAACTCTTGTTTGAGTCTTTGAACCTCGTCCTGTATCTTATTAAAGATTTCACTTTTAATCCCTGGATAGATCATCTATCCAAAAATCCTCTTCTCTACAAATTTCCGAATCATCTTCTCACAAACCTATCTTCTTCTAAAATCATTAATACTGCTGGACCTAGACGCCCTTCTGACCTAGTCAGTTTTTTCTGACTTTTTTCTGACCTTTCTGACCTGACCTAGTCATCCAACCTTACCACAGGGGTTCCCAAGTATCTTACCGTCCTGCTAACACAATAGATGAGTGAATCTCCAAGCGTCCTCCCACGTGGTGATGGAAGGTGCTGCGGGGGTGAGGTCACGGTCAGAGGTCGGTGAGGTCTGCTCCACACTTCACACTGCCACAGTACTTCATCAACTATTTTCAATTATGCTACGTATACTGTTTTCTTCACTACCTTAAGGCTTGGTCAAAAACCAAGAGTTTTTTTCATTCACTTGTAACACTTTTCACTTCCAAGTTGCCTGATTACCCCTCCCACTCCACTAGTGAACGAGGAGCTTCCAACCCACGTCCACCCCAACACAATGGTCACAGCACAAGTGTGTGTGTGTGTGTGTGTGGGTGTGGTGTGTGTGGTGTGTGTGTGTGTGTGTGTTGTGTGGTGTGTGTGTGTGTGTGTGTGTGGTGTGTGTTGTGTGTGGGTGGTGTGTGGTGTGTTGTGTGTGTTGTGTGTGTGTGTGGGTGTGTTGTGTGTGTGTGTGTGTGTGTGTGTGTGTGTGTGTGTGTGTGGTGTGTGTGTGTGTGGGGGATGTGTGTGTGTGTGTGTGTTGTTGTGTGTCTGTGTGTGTGTCTGTGTCGTTCGTATGCGTGTGTATGTGTGAAAGCAGATCTAGATGGTGTGAGCCATAACAACAAAACATGTGAAGTATGAGCTAAGGTGAAGCAGCACCAATGAGGGGCTGCCAAAGTCTCGAACTTCTAGTGAAGGTGAAACAGATTTTGAAATCAGAGGCGTGGAAGATAGTCCTCGAAGACGGTGAGAGCAAAAAGAGAAGGAGAAAGAGGAACAATAAGGAGAGAAGGAGGAGTAGGAGGCAAAAAGACGGACAATCTCCAGCCTGGCAGTAGGAAGGAGGGAAGCAAGAAATATACCCTGGAGCTGTCACGGTATATCTGCAACAGGCGAAGAGCACGCCCTATGATGGCCTTTCTATTCTCTCTCTTCTAGTGTAAAAACTACTGGATATTCATGGAAACATGCAGTGGGAGCATGTTTGTCTGTGTGAATGTCTTTGAAGACTGCTTTGTCTTTCGTTAAAATCTTTGTCCGAGGGTATCTGGTCAATCTCTTTGTTGTTTCTATCTTACCTAGTCCCCAAGAAGCATTGTGGCAAAACTCAGCTGGTTATTGTTTCTCTGTTAGAGTACTGAACAAATTTTATTACTGACGAAGGAGGTAAAGGATTTATCTCATCCTGCAATATATCAGTATGCAATAGTAGACTAACACCGTGCATTTTGTCATAGTGGGTTTTGAACATTTTCCCTGAAGCGGTGTAAGTCATAGAGTGTTTCGAAATTTTTCCCCGATGCACGGTTCTGCACGGGGTGTTTTTAATTTTTTCTCCTGGGCACACCAGGCGTTGTCCAGGGGGGTGTTCTTATTTTTTTTAACATTTCTCAACTGCTTCCTTCTAGCATAAAATTTTATACAATGGGAATATAAAGGTTCCCCTCTTAGTCCCTACCATTTTCGCTCAAGAGGATTAAACGATCGCCTTCCGTCATAATCAAATTTCGTTACCTCAGTGACCCCGCACAGGCATTGCCAACGGTCAATGGCGTCACCTAGTCTTCATCTTCCCTGTATAAGCCCGTTTTCTGTTATTATGTACTTATTCCCCTTACTTATCTAGAAGCTTTATATTTATAGTGTCCGGCCGAGGATCCTTTATTGAGAATAGGAATGAATGAAATGCATTTCGTTTGAAACAAGGGAGCAACACAGAGTGTGAACTAACATATTTCAGTGTTCACCCCGGTAACCAAACCAGTATTTACCCAGGTCTTTTCCTAAATCTAAAACTTATCCAATTTGTATCCATTATTTCGTGTTCTGTCTCGTGTTGATACTTTTAATAGGCTATTAATATCCCCCTTGTCATGTACATTCTCTCACACCTCTATCATGTCACCCCCTATTTCTTTGCCTTTCTTGAGAATGTAATTTAAACTTTGCCAATCTTTCTTCAAGGATTGCTTATCCGGCATAGGGCAAATAAAAATGAAAAATCCACTATCACCCATTTGTATGAAACAGACCCCTCCCACCAGACACGGTGACTTCAACAGGAAATTCAATAATATACCAAATATATGTCGGTGCCAGTCCTGTGCACGTCTCACATTGGCTCAAAAACGTGCCCGCCACATCCTACTGTAGCATATATCCAAACTAAATACTCATTCAGTTTGCCTATATAGGATCTGCATTGAATAGAAGTGGCTTCGCATGTTTTGAAAAATAGACCTTCTGCAGTTACCTTCATTCTGCCGTCATCATCGCTAATGCGGTTTGATCCACCAATGGATGCATTGCTTTTAGCCAACGTTGCACATGCGGTTCCTAGGAGGGTTACACATTAGCGCAATCTCTTAATCTCTCAATACCTTAACTGTACCCTGTGTCATCACAGGCAATGCTCTGATGCCATGCTCGTATTTTCGCGCATTGCTCATATTTTTATGTCATTCAATTCATCAGCCTTATCAACCCATCCTAACTTATCCTATTATAAACAAACAAATACATTCTACAGACCCGTTGTTGTTTAGCGACGTCACAAAAGCTGCCTCAGTATAGGGATAGAGTATGGTCAGCCATTAACAAATAGGTGTTAAGGCTCCACAGCAACCTGACTGTTCAACTATGAGTGACGTCACAAAGATGCACAATGAGGCCTTTGCATGGTACTTGCATATGTAGTATATATTAAATGTTATTATTAAAAAAATGGCTAGACTATCCATCCCCCACCAAACCTAACTTCATCAGAGGTGTCATATACATTTTTAGACATCCACAACTTTGATCATTCATTTTGCAGTGATAAGTTCAAAAACTAAAATAGCTGCTCAAATGCCGTACTGCGATTTTGAGCAGAATCGTACGTCTGGCAGCATAGCAGGTGAGCTGAACATAAGAATGAAGGTAACTGCAGAAGGCCAATTAATCCATATGAGGCAGCTCCTATATATATCCACCCAGTCTCATTTATATATATGTTCAACCCACGCTTAAAACAATCAAGGGAACCCACTTCCAATTTTAGTTTACAATAATAGTTTATAATAAATAGGTTACATTCTAGTTTTTTGCACAACAGCAATTATGAAACACTCTTGCTAGATATCGTACTATAATCCGCAATTAGTTATCTCACATCAGGCAGCTCAGCGGATTAGTAGCTACGTTTAAAGGCTAGTCAAACTGTTCTCACATCCATCAAATAGCTATCCAATGTCGCACCCCAATTCATCCATCTAGGAACTCAGCTGGATGCTAGCCTCTATATTCATAGGCTATCATTCTTCACTTCAAAAATCCTAATCTTGCTACGCAAATCAGCTAACTTGTTCTAAACCAACAGTCACACATACAAGCATACATACCTACACATACTCCACAACCCATACATTTATAGAGAATAGCCTGGTTTTGCTACATTGTCCCAATTAATCAGATGTAATTTATGCCATATGAATCCCTAAAATGTATTATGAACAAGATTTCAGTAACCTCACAGCTCATTCACCCCAAGTAATGTTAATTATTTGTACTGTTAATTCATATTAATGCACATCAATCAGCAAGGTAACCATATTATTAAAATAAAGTCCAAAATATTATTAAATTCCCACCTACATACTATTCAAATGATAAACCAGGGTGAATATGTCCCATTGAAATAAATATATTATAACTAGCAGTACCTGGCCAAGCGTTGCTGAGATTAAGAGATTATGGTTATGCACAAACGAACTTTTCCATTTTTTTATATAGATTATTCATAAAAACTAAGGTTGTTATATGTCGCACAAAAATATATACGAATTTAACATCATTCACACAAAATGCAACACATTTCACTAAAATTACACACTGTATAAAACATATACACATTTACACTCAATATAGCATTATGCACAAAGCATTTCACCATAAATTACATTTGCATAGAAATACAGCATTTACACATCAAATATGCCATTTATGCACAAAATAATATATTTACACATAAAATATGCCATTCACACACAAAATATGTACTTTAAATACAAAATATGTGATTTGTATCAAACAAATATACCATTTACACAAATACTGCATGTACACTCAAAGTATAACATTTTCCCAAAGTATTTTATTTGTACAAATATAGCAAAAAATTATTATACATTTAGACAATTAAAATGTGATTTCACTAAAATTACACAATTTCAACAAACATAATTTTCACAAAATACCCCACATTGTCTCATTAACCATAATACACTTTTACACTTGCACGGGAAGATCTATTTTTTACATTGCATATACAGAACTTACACATATACACAATTTGCATAGAAAATACAGTTGCACCAAATCCACTTCAGCAAATTAAAAACACAACTTGCATAAAAACACGATTTACACAAAACGATAATAAACATGGACAATTATTACAAAATTTATTGTAACATTAATCTTTGCACAATTAATACAAGAAACATGCTAAATAATTACATAACTTGTGCAATGACAATCAATATACAACAGGTGTAAATACACCACTATACACTCCCTTAGATACCAATATACACTGCACCTGATACCACTATACACTCCACCAGATACCACTATACACTCCCCCAGATACCATTATACACTTTGCCCTCAAAGAGAATAGTATTGATGCTGAGACTCAGATAACCGCCCAGGGAAAAGGCGGTAATAGTATTTTGGAAGAGAATGCCACAATAAAAGCAACATTTGCAGAAATGCTAAAAAAAACAGCTCTGAAATAATGTCTGCAGTGACGGAGGTAGCCATGAAAGCAGCCACCTCACAGGAAGTGGCATGCTCCACTAGCCAGCTGCTGGAAAGGAAAAGATCAGTGGTAGCTGTGGGTATTAAAGAGCAGGAAGGCTCTAATAGGAAAGAGTGGAATGATAAGGACAAAGCGGCAGTGAATGAAATACTGAAGGCACTAGACATGGAAGGGGCTGAGCATAGCATGAGAAGGTTTTCAGGTTAGGGGGAACAAAAAAACCGAGACTGTGTGTTAAAGATAGTGTTTGCAAACGAGAACACAAAGGCGACGATTCTAACAAAGAAAAGCCACCTGCAACATGTGGGAGAATAAAAAAAGTATTCCTCCAGATGGACATGACGAGGAGGAGAGGGCCATGGCGGCAGAAGCAAGGAAGAAGCGCAGGGCGAGAGGGGAAAACCAGGAAACCACAGCTCCCCACACATCACCCCCAGAGCGAGGGGGAAACCCACAACCAGCTACCCAGTAACACCAGCGAGGAGGGCAACCCCACCACCCTCCTCTGCATAGAAAACCCCCCTTTCCTTCCTGTCCTTCCTCCCCTCTCACTCCGTACCCTCCCTGTCCCTCCCCCTTCACTTGACAACCCACCCCTCATCCCAGTATCCTCTGCAACCCTGGTATCCACCTCACAAATCCTCACACCCATGGCGCAGCTTCCTCCACCAGCAGAACACTCACCAAGGAGGAGATTTGAGAAGGGACAGAAGAAAGTGAGCCTCAAGGCAATGTACACTAACATAGATGGAATTACAAATAAAGCAAATGAACGTGGAGAATGGGTACTAGAGGAAAACCAGGCATAATAGCTCTCACAGAAACAAAGCTAACGAAAACAATAACAAATGCAGTGTTCCCACAGGACTATTATGTTATGAGGAAAGAGAGAGAAGGAAGAGGTGGTGGTAGTGTAGCCCTGCTGGTAAGAAAAGGCTTAGATTTTGAGGAGATGGTTGTTCAGGGATGTGAAGATTTCAGTGCCTACATAACAGGTACAATAACAACTGGAGGGCTAAAAATTATAGTCGTAGTCATATATAATCCACCACCAAATAACAGAAGACCCAGACAGGAATATAATAGAAACAACACGACCACCATTAACATAATAGAGAGAGCAGCTTCTGTTGCTAACAGGAATGGATCTGTACTAGTAATCATGAGAGACTTCAACCATGGGAAGATAGATTGGGAGAACGGAGACTCGCATGGAGGACCAGAAACATGGAGAGCTAAGCTGCTGGACGTGGCAACAAGAAACTTTCTAAGCCAGCACATCAAGGAACCAACAAGAATGAGAGGAGAAGATGAACCAGCAATGCTTGATCTGATATTTACCCTAAATGAGTGGGATATAAGGGAAGTCAAGATGGAAGCACCTTGGGAATGAGTGATCACAGTGTATTGAACTTTGAGTACCTGGTAGAGCTAGGAATATCCCCCCCCCCCCTCCGAAAAAGAACTAGGAAACAAAAGGCTGGCATACCGAAAGGGAAATTATGAGGAGATGAGAAGCTTCCTAGGGAAATACCTGGGACACAGACCTCAGAGCTAAGTCTGTACAAGATATGATGGACTATGTCACCCAAAAGCGTCAGGAAGCAGTAAGCAAATACATCCCGACCCAAAAGAAAAAATCCGAGAAGCAAAAGAAGAATCCATGGTTAATAGGGCATGTATGGAAGCAAAGAAACTGAACAAAAGGGCGTGGAGGAACTTCCGGAATAACAGAACACCAGAAAGCAGAGAGAGATACCAGAGAACCAGGAATGAGTATGTCAGGGTGAAGAGAAGCAGAGAAAAGTTATAAAAATGATATAGCAAACAAAGCCAAGACCGAACCAAAGCTACTCCACAGTCACATCAGAAGGAAAACAACAGTGAAAGAACAGGTAGTGAAACTTAGAACAGGCGAGGACAGGTATACAGAGAACGAAGAGGTGTGTGATGAACTCAACAAGAGGTTCCAGGAGGTCTTCACAACAGAACAAGGTGAGTCACTGTGCTAGGAGAAGGGAAGTAAACCAGGCGGCCTTGGAAGAGTTCGAAATTACGAGGAAGAAGAGAGGTCAAGAGACACCTGCCTGATCTGGATGTTAGAAAGGCTGTTGGTCCAGACGGGATCTCGCCATGGGTACTGAAAGAGTGTGCAGAGGCACTTTGCTTGCCACTCTCCATAGTGTATAGTAGGTCACTGGAGACGGGACCTACCAGAAATATGGAAGACGGCGAATGTGGTCCCAATATACAAAAAGGACGAGAGGCAAGAGGCACTGAACTACAGGCCAGTGTACTTGACTTGTATACCATGCAAGGTGATGGAAGAGATCGTGAGAAAAAAACCTGGTAGCACATCTGGAGAGAAGGGACTTCGTGACAAATCGCCAACATGGGTTCAGGAGGGTAAATCTTGCCTGACTGGCTTAATAGAATTCTACGACCAGGTGACAAAGATTAAGCAAGAAAGAGAGGGCTGGGCGGACTGCATTTTCTTGGATTGTCGGAAAGCCTTTGACACAGTACCGCATAAGAGGCTGGTACATAAGCTGGAGAGACAGGCAGGTGTAGCTGGTAAGGTGCTCCAGTGGAAGGGAGTACCTAAGCAATAGGAAGCAGAGAGTTACGGTGAGGGGTGAGACCTCCGATTGGCGTGAAGTCACCAGTGGAGTCCCACAGGGCTCTGTACTCGGTCCTATCTTTTTTTTTGATATATGTAAATGATCTCCCGGAGGGTATAGATTCATTTCTCTCAATGTTTGTGGACGATGCCAAAGTTATGAGAAGGATTAAGACAGAAGAGGACTGTTTGTGGCTTCAAGAATACCTAGACAAACTGAAGGAATGGTCGAACAAATGGTTGTTAGAGTTTAACCCAACCAATGAAATGTAATGAAGATAGGTGTAGGGAGCAAGAGGCCAGATACAAGGTATCATCTGGGGAAGAAATTCTTCAGGAGTCAAAGAAAAAGACTTGGGGGTTGATATCACGCCAGACCTGTCTCCTGCAGCCCATGTCAAGAGGATAACATCAGCGGCATATGCCAGGCTGGCCAACATACGAACGGCATTCAGAAACTTGTGTAAAGAATCATTCAGAACTTTGTATACCACATATGTCAGGCCAATCATGGAGTATGCAGCCCCAGCATGGAGTCCAAATCTAGTGAAGGATAAGACTAAACTGGAAAAGGTTCAAAGGTTTGCCACCAGACTTGTACCCGAGCTGAGAGGTATGAGCTACGAGGAGAGACTACGGGAATTAAACCGCACTTCGCTGGAAGACAGAAGAGTTAGGGGGACATGATCACCACATTCAAGATTCTGAAGGGAATTGATAGGGTAGATAAAGACAGGCTATTTAACACAAGGGCCCACGCACAAAGGGACAAAGGTGGAAACTGAGTGCCCAAATGGACACAGAGATATTAGAAAGAACTTTTTTAGTGTCAGAGTGGTTGACAAATGGAATGCATTAGGAAGTGATGTGGTGGAGGCTGACTCCATACACAGTTTCAAGTGTAGATATGATAGAGCCCAGTAGGCCCAGGATCTGTTCACCTGTTGATTGACGGTGAGAGGCGGGACCAAAGAGCCAGAGCTCAACCCCCGCAAACACAACTCTGTTAGTAACATAGGTGAGTACACTCCCCAGGATACACTATACACTCCCCAGATCCCATATACACCCCCAAGATCCACTATACACTCCACCAGACCCACTATACACTACCCCAGATACCACTATACACTCCCCCAGATACCACTATACACTCCCCCAGATACCACTATACCTCCCCCAGATACCACTATACACTCCCCCAGATACCACTATACACTCCACCAGATCCCACTATACACTCCGCCAGATACCACTATACACTCCCCCAGATCCCACTATACACTCCACCAGATCCCACTATACACTCCACTATACATTGAGCACCGAGCGGACAGCACGCTGGACACGTGATCCTTTGGTGCTGGGTTTGAGCCCGGATGCCGGCGAGAAACGATGGGCAGAGTTTCTTTCACCCTTTGCCCCTGTTACCTAGCAGTAAATAGGTACCTGGGAGTTAGTCAGCTGTCACAGCCTACTTCCAGGGGTGTGTGTGTGTTGTGTGGGGGGGGGGGAGTAGTAGTATTAGGAACAGTTGATTGACAGTTGAGAGGCAGGCCGAAAGATCAGAGTTCAACCCCTGCAAGCACAACTAGGTGAATTCACTCCCACAGATACCACTATACACTCCACCATATACCACTATACACTCCACCAGATACCACTATACACTCCACCAGATACCACTATACACTCCACAGATACTACTATAAACTCCACCAGATACCACTATACACTCCTCAGAGACAACTATAAACTCCCTCAGATACCACTATACACTCCACCAGATACCACTATACACTCCCACAGATACCACTATACACTCCCTCAGAGACAACTATACACTCCATCAGATACCACTATACACTCCATCAGATACCACTATACACTCCACCAGATACCACTATACACTCTACCAGATACCACTATACACTCCACCAGATACTACTATAAACTCCACCAGATACCACTATACACTCCCTCAGAGACAAATATACACTCCCTCAGATACCACAATACACTCTACCAGATACTCTACCATGTTATATTTACTCTACGATGTTATATTTAGGCTAGTTGTCGTTAGGCTGTTTAATTTACCATAAAAATCCAGTACGTTCACTCTCTATTCATATTCCGTATTTTATTGGAACATAAATTGCATAGATATCTGCAGAAGATTTCTGCAGTAATATTCATATCCTTTAGGAAGAATTATGTAATCTAGGATGTACATGCAGTTACTTAAGTAGAAGATTTCTACAATGTAATTGCCTTCCAGCTCCCGGGTCCACGTCAAGCGAGGTGCTAGGCTTACCCACCTTCACGTGCAAAAATTTATCCGACGCACTACGTCATCAGTGGAATGTGGCAGCTGATTTCATCTCGCTCAATTTACAGCTAAGCTATCACCCTTAGTTAAATTAGATAACTAACAAAAAGATACTCTAATGATCTAATGAGATCAATACTACTAACTCATTGGTTTAGTAATATATTAATCTCTATTATTGTAGTATCTTGAGGCACATTCGCCTCTAATTATTATTACCTAATTCATTCAATATTCATTTACATTTATTTAATTCAGTGATGAACCAGCACTGAAATCATGCTTGGAATATAATAATCTGTTCGCATGTAAACTGCCCGCCCCTTTTGTGTGAGAGGATTTAACTCATAATACAGTCCTTTTAACCCTTAAACTGCGCAACGTGCCTGCAGGCCTACGTCTGGTTTGCGCAACCCGCCTCCTGGTATTTTCTATTTTTCACGTTCCATTTAAAACTCCCGCGGATAAATGGGGTTCACATCAGCTTCCTCAGGGCTCTTGTAAACAGACGCCATCTTGAAAAGAAATCGTGGTCCACATTCCCGGGTGTGAGAGCCTCAGTAGTGAGTGAGCAACCAAGGCTGGCGCTCGCAGCATGAGCGCACAGCACTGCTGTTCAGCGTGTGATCGCAGAATCGCCTAATAATGTCAAAACATATATATAACTTGTATTATTTAGCCATGATAGTATTATAGAAGAGCCTGAGTGTGATAATGACTGGGTACAATGTTCAAATATCAGTGATCCAATGCTGTTCACGATGTTCACAGCGCCACAGCATTATTTCGTTCATCTAGGAATCTTCAAATGACTTCTTAGGTTCCTTTTCAAAATAAACGTGTGGTCAATTATTCATTTACAGGAATTAGTGACCAGGATTGTGATAATAGCAGGATTGTGGTATAATTAGCATTGTGCGTAGTACTGTGGAAGGAGGAATTTTGGTGAGGGAGAGAATTGAGGTGGCCTCATTTTGTGTGCGTGGCAGCCACTCTTGTTTTGCTCACCATACTAGCTTAGTGGTTCGATATGGGCATCACATATGTACATGTATATACAGTGTGTGTATATAGCAACAGGAGAATGTTGAGAAGAGCTATTTTGGTGAGGGAGGTGACGTCGTAATCGTAGCGTTGTTTGCTGTCTGCTGTGTGATTTTTAATGCAGTGTATGGTGGCCACTGCACTGTTTGGACACAATACCGTCTTTCTTGCTTAGTTCTGGTAAATAAAACATGTAGATAGGTATATATTACATGTGTAAATTGTGTAATAAGAACAGTAATAGTATGGTGGGAGGAGCAATGTTGGCGAGTAAGATGTTGGAGTGAGGGAGACTGGCTGGGTGTAACTGCTCTCACTCGCAGTGAGAGCAGTTACACCCAGCCACTCGAAGCACGAGGCAACTCTCCTGGGATTAACGTTTTAGGTCACAAAATGGCAGGCGCCTTTGTCTTAAGCAACGTATAATTAATTATTTTACAGAATTCAGTAATTTAGAGAAATTCAAGTCGTCATTCATATTGTACTCAATAGTATTTCTGTTTAAAGTATCAAGAGTATCCTCAATTGTCAGAACACTTTAGTAAGTCACCATCAGTGACGTCACTAGCCGGGACTAGCCCTTGGCAGGGAGCGACCTTGACGACCTCGCGGTCATGGGTCATCAAAGTCTTCCACATTTAGTAATTCTCAAAGGTCAAATAGCCATTTTGTAATTGGAAATAACCTTTCCCTAAAATGCCTGTGCAATTACCTTCAGTTTAAAAAAGAGTTCAACCATCTGGGTGGTTCAGTGCAAAAGAGATTATTTGTTCAACTTAAACCCTGTTAGTAAACTTAGTGAACCTGGCATAGGAATAAATCCTCCAACCTTGTGGTGAGGAGAGGGAGGAGAATTCAGTGTGGTCGTGGTCAGCAACTGGAGAAGGTCAACCACCCGCCTCTCCAAAGAGATTAGCCTACATCCACTGGTCGCATTAAGAGGTATAGTTGCTATAGTTTTGTATAGGAAATTAGCTCATCTCATGCCTAAGTCAGGGAGTGTTAACTATAGGGAGTGCTTTGATTTAAATTTCGTTTTAGATTTTGTATAAATTATTTAGTTAGTAATTTGCATTTTTATTATTTCCATTTCATATTTCCATTGTCTCATGTCCTTGTCATGTGGTCTCCACGAGGCTGAGTCTTAGTTGGGCTGCAAAGCCTAATAAAGATTAAAGTTCAGTTATCCCTTTGTTTGCTATAATTTCCCACACTTAACATAGATTCTTCCCTCCTATTCCAAATAACTGGGGGTCAAGCCTCAAGGTTTATTGAGAGCATAATCGGTCCAGACCCCGGTTATTGCTCCTTGTGTTAATGGTCTAGTGGTGGCGGCATAAAGGAGATTCTAGAGTCAGGTCCCACGTCGTGAGGCTGTAGAATCTTGGCCGGTCAAACGACCAAGATTCTACCACGTGGCGTGGTAGATTCTACCAAGATTGACCACGTGGCATGGGATTAGGCTTAGAGTAGTAGCTCTGGGGTCCCTTGTATTGAAGAGAAATAAATCAGAATACGGGTAGAGGTAAGGGGTAAAGGAATAGAGAAGAGTTCCCCCCCCCCCGTGTTACAATGGTGCACAGCGATGATTTCACCAATTTTGCTGAAAATTGTTGAAAGGCTCATGCGTCTTGCCATTCGGACACGTGCGTAGGTGTTAGGGAGGTCAGCCGTGGGCCCATGAACCAAGATTAGCAGTTCACCCCAAGAGTGCGATTAAGTGGGGTGGGCGAATTTTGGGGTCGTGAGGGGCTGTTACGAATAAGGATTAGTTAGTAAGTTAGGCTGTTAAGATTTATTGGGTAAGGAGACCACTCCAAGGTGATTGGATTGGGGTACCTTACTCGACCCATTGCAATTGATTCAGAGGTATTGGGAGCCACTATACTCTCAACAGCAGTTCCTTGTGGGCTGTCTGGGCGGATTTATCTGTGGGACGCCACGAGATTTATCCGAGGGCGTTGTTAGACGACCCAAAACTCTAGGAAAATGTTAAATCCGTGAAGGGGGGTTGCGGCTGCCAAGGGACGGACTAGTATACTACCTAGCACCGATTCAACGACTAAGTGATCGCACACTTAGTGGAGGTTGAGTCGTATCTAGTCTAATTGTTGTCAAAAGCAGCATGCTGCTCTGTTGGAACCTAGATGGTCGAGGCCCCTAGGCTAGGCGTGGTACGGCGAGCCGGTAGGAACGATTATAGGATTAAGTCGGGTGAATCTTCGAAATCAGTATAGTTAAATTTATATAACATATCTCCTCGTATTTGTGTTTTTCTAGTTATTAAAGTTTTCCCCTAAATTCAGTCCCCTGTTATAAATTTTCCCAATTGTTCAGTATTCTTTCCTGTGCATTAGGCTGAGTCCGTAAATTCATTATTTCTTTCCCTATTGAAATTAGTCTAAGTCAGAGGCGTGTTTTCTAGAGCGTAGTTAATCCTCTGGACTTATGACTTCATGTTGTTCACTATCGTTACAGTGAGTGGATTTATGTTGTTAAGTGATAGTGATTTTCATTGTAAATGTTTGATCGAGTTCGTGGAAATATTTCTAAGTGTAATTTGGGATAGGTTTTCGGCTAAGTTCACGTCAGGAAAGTCGTTGACTTTTATTAATTCGTATTCGCGGATCACGTGTATGATCTGGGCATCAATAGGATTCCCTAGGCGATGTGAGTGATATTTTTCTAGTTTTACCAGTAGGATGGTAGAATTTGCGTTTTTTAGACTTTGGAAAATTTTTGTTGGAAACGTAGGTGGAAAAATTTCTAAGTCCAGCTTGGGCCTGAATCGGACTTTTTGGCTTGACTTGATGGAAGATGGGATTCACCGGTTCTGCAAACAAGCAACCCGCCTCAACGACCCTCTGACACCACTATTGTTACGAGACACCGTTGGTACGTCCAGTCCTGCTCTGCTGTGGTCATTTGCGCCGTCAAGTTTAACATCAAGACTGCCGTGTGAACTGTGATTGATATGAAGACTTGTGGACTGTAGGGAGCCAGGTCAATGGTCGAAGTGACAGTATTCTACAGCTGTCACTTGGCACTTCGCTCTACTACACTCTGTCGTCATTGAAGAGTACCGAATGGGAGTACAAGAGGACCAGGTATCGACATCTACGCATGGAAGAAGCAAGATCGACACCATCATCATCAGTGACANGAACTCCTAACTCCATACACTCCACGTAAGTATAGTCTACAATCATCAGCAGATTTCTAGAATTAATCAAATCTACCCAGCCCGATGGAATCATTGCTTCCCTGGACGTGGAATCCCTATTTACCAACGTCCCAGTCGAGACAACCATAGGAATGATACTGGACAGAGTATACAGAGACGAGAGCACCCCCAAATTAGACATACCTGAGCCACACTTGAAGAGTCTTCTCGAAGCATGTACAAAGGAAGCCCCTTTCATCAGTCCACAAGGAGACATGTATTTACAAATAGACGGAGTAGCAATGGGCTCTCCCTTAGGAGTTTTATTCGCTAATTTTTACATGGGAACCATCGAAGACAGGGTCTTCAGTAGCAGACAAAAACCAACTTTATATTGCCGTTATGTAGATGACATATTCGTAATAGTAAAAGACTCAGATGAACTAATTGACGTAAAAAGACATCTAGAGAGAGAGTCAGTACTCCGATTTACACATGAAAATAGTGAAAATAACAGTCTGCCATTCTTGGATGTACTAATAACAAAAACAGGAACTCTTTAAGCACCAACGTATATACCAAGCCCACCAACATAGGATTATGCCTGAACGGTAGAAGTGAGTGCCCCCAAAGATACAAAGCCAGTGTTCTCAATGCTTATATTCGTCGAGCGCTTACCCACTGCTCTGAATGGAGCAACGTGAGTAGAGAGTTTGAAAGAGTAACTCAGGTATTGGTGAACAATGGATATAGCAACGCGGAAATAAACGCTGCTATAAGAAGACACTTGGACCGTTGGTATAATCCAGAACCTAGAACAGAAACCACAATACCTCCAATAAAATTATATTACAAATCAACCATGCACAGTGAACATACAAAAGAGGAAAGAATAATGAAAGAAATAATCCGTAAAGGAGTAAAAAGCACTACTCCTAACCAAACATAAACCTGACAATATTCTATAAAACCAAGAAGACTTCCGAACTCCTTATCAAAAACAGCCCGAAGCCGACAGAGAACCCTCTACAGCAGTCAAGCGTTGTATACATGTACACTTGCCCCCACGAAGGATGTAACCTTCAATCTAAGTACATAGGTATGACGTCGACCAAGCTGACGAGGCGTTTGACATGCCATCTTCAATCCGGTGCCCCTAGGAATCACATGAGACAAGCCCATGACATCACCCTAACAAGAGAAATGTTGAACAAGAATACATGCATAATAGACAGAACCAAGATGCAAGAAGATTACAAATTCTTGAAGCAATTCACATAAGAACAGAACAACCTACCATGAACACCCAAATCACGGAACTATTTACTCTTCCCACAATGAGAGTAAGGACAAGACCAGAACATAACGATGCCAACACAGAAGACAATGTTCAACATAACAGGCCAATTACACTGGATTAATCTTTGTATGTAGATGCCAGCTGCCTCGTATGGGCCAATAGGCCTTCTGCGGTTACCTCTATTCTTATGTTCATATGTTTCACCCCATTTATCCCCTATGTATCCCCTATGTTTTCACCTTTATTGTTTTATCACCTGACCCAGTGCGGGTATATAATCAAACCACATTGTAACATTTCCTCACTTGAGAATGAACCATGGAGGTTCGAAACGTTGTGCAAATTGTTTAAATAAGTGTAATACATTCTATAGTAATTACATCTTTTCTTCACCCAGAAATTACGAAAATGAGTTTTGGAGAACTCCTATTTCAGCTAAGCCCTGATGCTAAGAAAATAGTTAGAGGGATAGAAGCCCTAAATCAGAAGATAGTAAATACAGAATATGCGGTCATATTCAATGAGATATATATTTATATATATATATATATATATATATATATATATATATATATATATATATATATATATATACTATATATACATATATCGTACCTAGTAGCAGACCACTTCTCAGCCTACTATGCAAGACCGATTGCCTAATAAGCCAAGATTCATGAATTAATTGTTTTTCGACAACCTAACCTACCTAACCTAACCTACCTAACTTTTTCGGCTACCTAACCTAACCTAACCTATAAAGATAGGTTAGGTTAGGTTAGGTAGGGTTGGTTACGTTCGGTCATACATCTACGTTAATTTTAACTCCAATAAAAAAAACTGACTCATACATAATGAAATGGGTAGCTTTATCATTTCATAAGATAAAAATTTGAGAAAATATATTAATTCAGGAAAAACTTGGCTTATTAGGCAAATCAGGCCTTGCATAGTAGGCTGAGAAGTGCATTCTGGCTACTAGGTATGACACACACACACAAATATATATATATATATATATAAATATATATATAGATATATATATACTATTATATATATCTATATATATATAATATATATATATATATATTATAGTATATTTATATATATATATATATATATATATATATATATATATATATATATATATATATATATTGTGACGGTGTTCCCCCCCTTCTATTTCTCCCACGCCTGCTGTAAGAGTCATGTCCACTTTACCCGAGCGTTCTCTACGTCGCGGGCCTCACTTTGACATATGTGGGAGAGTGTAGTGTTCTCGCAGTGCCGAGAAATTTGTACAAGAAGAGTATTTTGGCCTGTGGTATAGGCCCTTTAGGAAGCCAATATGGTGCTGGCTCCTCTGTTCTCCCGCCAAAACTGTGTGACGTCAGTGACATCAGATTGGTCACCGTCAGCGACATGGCACTGGGAGCCAATGAAAACCTCCCTTGGCAAAAATGACGTCACGAAGGCAGGGGGGTCCAGCCGTAGCGCCACTGGCACCAAACAGTCTCACATGGCACGTCAGCGAGGCAAGACGTGCGCCAGGGAATCCTGTCAAGTTGACGGATTACCCAAGCTCCGGTGGATATAAGCGTCTCCTGTTGTCTGCACGCACTCTGAGACGTCTTCCTTCATTCCATGTGTGGACCGAAGAAGGAATTGACGGAATATTGAGCAACAAGTGCTCTGGGACAGGTGCGTTGCAAGAAGTGGACTGGGCAGTGACGTATGTGACGTCTGTGGCAGTTCACCCGTTTAGGAGGCAGCTTAGTGGCTGGGCCATTCCACCGTGAGGAAACCTGGTTGACCGTCTCGTCAACTAGGTTGGATGTGTGAACGACGGTCCTGTCAGTTCGACAGTAGTACGCCGATCCCGTGGAACCTTACGAGTCACCTGTTGTATGCAAGTACGCCAAGAAGTTTTCCTTCATTCCATGTGTGTGGACCGACGAGGGAATTGACAGAATATTGAGCTTCAAGGGCTCTGGAATCGGGTGCTGTGCAGGTGGAGTATAAGCAGTATCGTCTGGGACGTCTGATAGCTTCACAGTGACATCATAGTGGCGGGGCCAATTCCACTGGGAGTGCAGTGAAAGAAGATACTAATTGGGAATCCGTACGACTACCGCCGAGACGTAGGCTGGCAGCCGTAATTGGGAGGAAAGTTGACGGCCAGGAGACCGACTCCAACCCTACAAGACGTGGAGGAGGAGCACGGACCTGTGGAGGACAGAACGCGGCGAGACGCGATAATCCTGGGACGTTGGCTTGAGTTTCTGGAGGGTACACAAGGCGAGAGCATGGACCAGGAGCTACAACTCAACTCTCATCGAAGGATAGGTGAAGTAGGTGATTACAGTTACCCTCCCAATTCCCCTTTAGTTAGCTATATATATATTTAGCCAGAGTATCTTTCATGTAGTGAGCAAGTCTCACCTGGATCTATGTCACAGTAGGCACGGCGTGCGGAGTGAGGCTATACAGAGCACTCACAGTATTCATTTATATATATATATGTGGTGTGTGCAAGCACCTGGATTTACTAAAGAAGTTGCTGTGACGATAATTTATTTCATGTGATTTTAACATGATGATTTAGAGAGAGAGAATATATATACATACTAGTGAACCAGTTATTGGTATTAAGCTACGTGCCCAGTATTTGTATGATTACTATTATTGATATCTATGATTTATCTATGTATATGTATATGCCTGTGTATTGATTAATTTTACATGTGTGAAGTGATTAATTGTGATATCGCCTTTGAGAGGAATTATTGAATCTAAGAACAGTACTGTGATTAAGTGCATTCATTGTAATTATTATCAAGTACAGTTCAGCTCTCTGGTACAGTGAAATATCACGTTAAGTGCGGTAAGAATGAGTTATTGATCGTGAGACCAGTATGGTGGTTTATGGTGTTGTATCGAAATTATAGATATGTTATATGGATGATAAATATAGTGATTCATGAGAAGTTAAAGAAACAGGGCATGCGACGCCAGGAAAACAAGCAATAAACATTCTCACGACTTGCAGGGCGCGGCCCAGTTGATATATTTGACATTTGATGTGGGGGTGGAAGTGTGTTGCCATATCGGTGTGCCCCAAATTATCTGTGAGGAGAAAGCGGATGTTGCACTTGTACTTGTGTGTTTATTGACATATGAATATCTTGATGTTTTAAGTAAAATACCAAAATACCTTGGTGTTTGTATCATCCCCTCCATAAATTTCGTGACTACGGAACACTTGACAGAAGACAGAGTGACAGGAATAATTACTTGCCTGATATCAGATTAATCGAGCGTGCTCTTGCCACAATTACGCAACACCACTGTAGTGTTACTGGACACCGGAAAACACTAGTTGGCGACCTTGTAAGTAGTGTAAGAGTCTTTGCCGGGGCGGGCACACAATTGAAGGAACAATCTGTGTCTCCACTCACTCCTTGACCAAAGGCCGGTTGGGGGATCGATTGGGGGCGTACAGTGGCGCCGAGAGTGTAGAGTGAAGACCCGCAGGACTACGGTGAGTAATGGTTATCGCCAGAGCGACCGTTGAGAGGATATCTAGTTTACTGTTGCTCACCCCTCACGTACCGTGAACAAACAGACACCCCAACATTGGTGACCTTGCCAGGATCACGATCAAGATAAAGGTTGCAATTGTGGTACATTGTTTGTGGTATTAGATATCAGGCACAGGTTATACACCCATGTACAGATTGGCGAAATGACTCAACGGCTTGCTGACTCCTTATTATGATAAAAACTCCAGGCAATATATCTCCTTTAAATTGACTTCAATAAAATAAAGTTTATCTTATTTTTTCTTAGTAAGTAAGAAATAAATTGAGTGGACGGTATGTACTTGTTAAAACTGCCTGAAATTAATCTCACATAAATTGGAGGGACAATTTGTAGCTTAAACCACTTTGTAATGGCTCCTTCTTAAACTACCAATTGTTTACCTAAGTTGATTTATTGTAATTTATGTCATACCACATATGGTGGTCTAATCTACTATTATTTCAATAATTATTACTAGTTATGAATACTACTACTACAATAACTAGAATGGCCTTATCTGAGCCTGTAGTATGGGCCTGCGAAGGCTGTGTAGTTTATTGCATCAAATGGGTGTGGCTCTGTGTCTCATGGTGCCAGTAATGGCGGCTGTGGAGGTCTACAAGGCTGGCATACAGCTAGGTACAATATGTGTTTAGTTCAACTCTGCTCAGCTACTTGCTGCTCCAAGTCACAATTTTACCTGTATGGGATGCAAAGAGTTAATAACAGGTCCCTAAACATATCAATACAGGTATAACATGGAATATGAGGGCTGTAAAAATGGGGTACACGTACATTTAGTTGTTGTTGTTGTTCATATATCATAACCGCCTACCCTTCGATATTAAAAAGTGCACTATTGTAATATACAAATACTTGGTAAGACGGATACGTTCGTTGCTGTGATGTTGATAGGCTGTGTTGCTGGTTGTTGACACGTAAATTGGGTGTCTAGTTCGTTACACCAGCTCTGGAGACATTTACAGCGTAGGGCTGTGTTTGTTATTGTTGTCGTGTGAACGTGGCGACAGTAAGTGACCCTCGCTTTGTGTACTGTTCCAATATTTTGCTGGTTCCACCTCTAAAGTAATTTTACTTTAACAAGGGAATCAAGCTATATTTTGGTGTTAGTAATTATATTCAGTCTTATTGAACACTTTTTATTCATTTAGACATTACACTGTTGTATGAACAGTGTTTAATAATGTAAATATGCGGTGTCGTCGATGACGTCACGGAGTCTCCCATTCTCTAGTTTTAAGAGGATACTGACTAAGGGAAGACTATGCTATTTGTGTATGTGTGTGTCGGTTTCCCGACATAATTCCGGGGGGGAAGAACACGGGTCGAAGTCCCGGTAAGGACTGCGATCACTTTATTCTTCTCCTTCAGAATTATAATGCTGCTTTAATTTGAGTTTACATTGTTGTGCTGCAGTCCTTTGGGGACGTATGTCCCGTACTGGCGTATCGGGTGCTGGAAGTCGTTGAACTTCTTCTTTCCTGGCCAGTTCTAAAGGAACTAATTTCTCTAAAGTTTTGAGAGTAGTGTTGCCTCGGCATTTTACTTTCATTATTCTCAAGATGCCCTGGCTGTCTGGATGAACAGAGACTATTTGACCTATAGGCCACTCTGAGCGTGGTCCATCACTATCCACCAGAACTATGTCACCAGGATTCAAGTTAATTCTGCTGTAGGGGTTGTTTACCCCGTAATGATACTCTCTCAGAGCTGTAAGGTATTCTCGAGTCCATACGTCATTCCACCGACTTATCACCCTTGATAGATGTTTGAAACGTTGAACCAAATCACTCTCTTGGATATATGAAGGATCCTCTGGTTCCTCGTCCATAAGGGACACAAGTGTTTTGAGAGGTCTACCATACATCAAATGAGCTGGACTTAATGGTTCACACTGCAAAACATCATCAGAGAGGTAGGTAAGTGGTCGGTTATTGACTCGTGCTTCTATCTCTATGACTACGGTTTGAAGCTCCTGCAGGTCAATCTTTTGGCGATGTAGGGTTTTCCGTAGAGAACGTTTCACTGTACCAACTATGCGTTCATAGAAGCCTCCGTGCCATGGTGCTCTGGGAGGTATGAATTTCCAATGGCACTGCCGTTGATTTAGGGCTGTGCGTACCTTTGGATGTATCCAGATTTTCCTCAGACATGCTTCTCCTGCCACTAAGTTCGACCCATTGTCTGAGATCATTAACTTAGGACAGGATCTACGTGAAGCAAACCTGCGAAAAGCCTGTAAGAATGCTTCGGCACTCATATCGGGAGTCACTTCTAGATGGACTGCCCTTGTTGTGGCACAAGTGAAATCTACTTCTGTTGTCTCAAAGGGACGAATATGTACGACTCGTTCCTTCGGAAGTGGAGGAGGGCCAGGATATGGACACACTCTGGCATCGTATCTCCGGCAAATAACACAGGATTTGATTATTGATTTTACTGTCTGTCTACCTTGGGGTAGCCAATACTGTTGTCTTAAGTCCGTGAGAGTATCTAATACCCCACCAATCAGAGTGCAGTATTTGTGTATATGTAACACAATTAGTTTGCTTACTATGTGGTGACGAGGGAGCAATATTGGATTTTTTGCTTCCAGATCTATGTCAGCGTGCTGTAAGCGGCCTCCGCATCTGATTATGTTATAATTGTCAGTGTCTAACCAGAGACCCAGATCATGTTGTAGCTTCTTTGGAACATTGTAAAATTCTGTCCCGAATGTGTCGATCTGAGCTCTTTTGACCCAATACCTTAGGGCATTAGGGAATTTATGCTTGATTCCTATTTTCTTTAGAAAATCAAACACTACTTGGGTGACACCTATAAGTTTGTTCAGTTCAGAGTACCGAGTAGGATCAATTACCAAAGTCCGAGGTGGTTCTGGGTTCTCAGTGGGAACAGTAACATTGGTCACAATGACTTGTGGCTTTTGTTCAGGCCACTGGTCGCTGATTAGCCACTGAGGTCCATTGAACCACATCTCTGCCTTTGTTAATTGCCGTAAAGTCAGTCCTCGGGAGAGATAGTCAGCTGGATTCTCTTTAGTGGGTACATATCTTAGTTTATACCCTGCTGATAACTCTCGTATTTCCTTAACGCGGTTACTCACGTAAGGATTCTTACTGTTATTGTTCTTAACCCACTGTAGCACTGCCTCATTATCTGACCAAACTACTGTTTCTTTAAAGTGGATGTGGCTTAAGGCCTTGATCAGATAATGAGCCAATCTTACACCTAGCAGTAAGGCTGTTAATTCCAGTTGTGGCAGTGATCTTTTCTTTAAAGGTGCCACTCTGGCCTTTGATGTGAGCAAATTGGCTTGCCCATTTGAGACCAGGTAAGCTACTGTGCCATAAGCCTTTCCTGAGGCATCACAAAATACATGTAGCTTAATTGGTTCCTTTTTCATTTACTACTGTGTTCCTAGGGAACTTGACAGACTCTAGGGTACTTAAATCTTTTACTAACCCTTGCCATTTTTCTTGTAAGGCAGGTGTCAGAAGATCATCCCAGCCTATCTTTTGTTGCCAACATTCCTGTATTATCAACTTCCCATTAATCAGTACTGGGCTTAATAGTCCTAATGGGTCGAAGGGTTTGCTGACTTGTGATAGTAATTTTCTCATTGTTAAGTTAGTGGTATCAGGCTCCACTGACTTGATTGTCAACTGATCTGTTGTCGTGTTCCATTCGACACCTAGTACCTTTGTCATCTCGGGTACCTGGTAATCGGGAAATTCAGTTGAGATCAGTTGATTTAATTTGTCATTGTTAGAGACCCAAGATTGGAGAGGCATATTGGCTCCCATTAATTCTCGATTGGCCTCATGGTATATGTCCAACAGTTTACTTTCACTGTTGGTTGTACCTTGAAAATTATCCACATACAGTTTTTGCTAATTTCCGTCTTGTTCGGGCTATTGGACTTCTTCAAGTGCGTATCCAAGGTAGCTTGGAGCAGAAAGGGAGATGACGTGGCGCCAAAAAGGACAGACGCAAACCGGTAAGTGATTAATTCACTGTTCGGATCGTTAGGATCCTTAATCCATAGGAACTTTGTGTAGTTCCGGTCTTCTTCTTGAAGACCTACCCTAAGGAATGCCTTGCTGATGTCGGCCGTATATGCATAAGTCCCAATACGGAACTTTAACAGCACGTCGTAAAGCCTTTGTGTTAGGCTAGGGCCAGTTTGAAGACAGTCGTTTAACGAAACACTACTCGGCCTCGTTTTAGCACTGCAATTAAATACTATCCGTAATGGGGTAGTTGCAGAATTTTCTGTACACAATGATGTGGTAAGTAGTGACCTTCCTTTGGGTTATCATTTGTAACAACTTCGATAAATTTGTCATCGAGTTGCTTCTGTATTATTTCATGGTACAACTTCAAGTTCTCAGGTTGTCTTTGTAAGCGCAACACCTGTGATCTCAATTGGTTTTGTGCCATAAAATGGTTGACGGGTAGCTGAGGGTGATTCAGCTTCCATGGTAACCTGACCCAGTATTGATTATCTCTGTATATAACTGAGTCCAGGTATTGTTTGTAAGTCCAGTCATCATCTGGGCTAGGTTGTTCAGGGACAATGCCGAGAGTTGCCAGGTCCCATAACTTATGTACAGGGGGATCAAGCTCTTCCTCGGACATGTCTCTGAGTTGCAGTGGAGACTGGTCTCCTAGTCATGCAACCATTACTGGGTTGGCATGTTGGTGTTCTACAGGTGCGGGTTGTTTAGCCGTAATACTGGGCCTGTTAGCAAATAGCCACCTGCAGATGGTAACACGTTCATACCGTGTTTGTATTCCTTTCCTTTGATAAACTTATGGTAGACATCTGATCCCATAAGGATTCCAATATTGGAAAGGTTGTCTGATTTGATTTTATCAGCCAAATGAATTCCCTTTTTTTCTAGGAATTTGGCTGTTGTCCCCAGACCATATACATACAGATCTGTTGGGAATCTATCTACTACTAGAGCTTGTACATTTTGTTCGTAACCTCCTAATCGTACTTTGGGTTGTACTACCTTGAAGACTCGGGCTCCTGAGTCAGTCAGGAATCCTGCTATGTTTTTCGTGTCTCCTCTACAGGTGTAAGTTTCAGTGTATCTACCAACTCTTTGGATATAAAGGTCAATTGGGACCCTTGATCAAATAATCCACGTACGGTGGCTTTGTTCTCTCCATTTCTAATGATCAATCGTGCAGTAGGTAGAGCTGATTTATGTTTAGACCTTGTTGAGAAGACACTTATGTCAGGTAACACAGTACAAAGCTGTACTGAAGTGGTAGTTCCTTCCTCCTCCTGTGGTTTGGCAGACTTTGTACTTGAGTCCCCACAAAGTGCTGTATGGTGTTGACCCTTATGGCACCTATTACAGGTGCGTATTGTAGATGTGCATGGTCGGGATGATGTTCCCTTATACACTTGGTACATCTATGTAACTCCTTGAGTCGTTTTATGCGTGTTGCACGATCGGGGAAACGTCTGCAATTGTACATGGAATGTGATTGTCCACAGAACAGACATGGTCTCCAGACGTTAACAGTATCTTGAGGAGTCACCGATTTGGGTGACGCGTTACCTGTAGGTTTGGAGGTACCAACTGCATATGTGCCCACACTGCCTTGTTCCACTTTGGGGAGGGAGAAGTTGTCTTAGATTTGTTTGGAGTACTGTTTGTACTCTGTTGTTTACTATTAGTAGTAGACGAAGGTTTAGATGTCGCTTTTTCATCTGGGTTAACTCTTTCTCGTTCTATGATGGTTTGTAACCCCTTTGTAATCTCTGTTACGGTCAGAGATGACTTTCCATACAACACAAACAGCTTATCCAGGATGTCCCTGGGTAATTTGCGTGTCATATGGACTTGGATTATCCAGTCTGATGCATCCAAGTCACTTTATTTTTAAGTGCCTTAAGCAAAGACTCAAGCTCCAATCTAAAGGCTTGGAGTGAGACTGCTGTATTATTTGGATGTTTAATATCTAACAGCTTCTGGGTTAGAATTCTGATAGTCCTTTCAGGTTTTGCATAGTTGTCCATGAGAGTTGTACGGCATTGTCATAATCGTCATCTGTGTGATTCAGATTACAGACTACCTGAAAGGCTTCATCCTTCAAGACACTCTGTAAATACGTAAACTTTGTCGTCTTTGGTACATTGACATTAGAATCCACAGAATCGACAAATTGCTCCAGAAATTGTCCCAACTCTCGTCCTCTGTTCCAGAAAAAGTTGGAGACTGAGTGATGGTAATTTGACTTCTGGTGCTGTCTGATTCTGGGTAGTTGTGGCTGCAATATTTATATTGGCCTTATGGGCGTTTATCAAATCGTCATATTGTTGTAATTTTGCAAACATTGCATCTTCGTAATCAGAGTGTTCTTGTAGTACGTTGTTCATCGTATCTTCATCAATACTGGCAATGTTAAGTAAATTTGATATTCTTTCATTTGTTGCAACACACGGTCATATTTGTTCCGTGTAAGCTTAAGATAGTTTTCCAGTGCTGCATAATTAACTGGAGTTTGGTTACTCATGTCTTCACATTTGTTAATCTGCCTTGTGAGATGCCCTTTTAAGGCATTAAGGGTTAATTTTACATTTTTGAGTGTAGACATCTTGGAAGTACTTGCTAGTCGTATGGACTTTTAACTATTTGGTACTTGAATTAGTACAGCTACTAGTTTCCGAACTAGAGCTGTTTATCATTTAAAATATACACTACTGTATAATCATACACGCTATAATTTGAGTGGTAAGCCTGTATCAATGCTGGTATCCGCAAGTTAGCCCATCATTATCACTCTGGTTGGTACAGAGACACAGGTTAACACTCAAAGGTGAAAGATTATAGTTAAATTATACCTATAGTTATAATATCAGGTTGACAACACAACTCGGGTTGTCATGAATACTGCATAAAAATATGTACTGCTAGGTTGTAATATATGTTCAACTCTAGACAAGTGTAAAATTCTTACCCTTACACCAGGTTAGCACAATAAATTAAACTAGGTTGCTGTACAACACCAGCCTAAAATGTCCTACCCTTGTGCAAGAATTTGCTGTAAATAATGTGGTATGCAGTAAATATTATGTTACTTGTGCAATATTAAGTAATGTTTTTATACTTAAATTACAAAACATTTATAAGTAACTATCAGTAAGTAGCCTCTTATCAACCTCTTGTAATGAAAAAAGCACAATAGTTCTTTATAGGCTTCAGAACTATAATAGTGCTT
>WNGS01004374.1:17888244-17898646 GCA_020271785.1 Procambarus virginalis
CAATCAGAAGCAGGCAGGCTGGTAATGGTAGCTTGCTGGTTGACGACGGACGAGCCGGCGTGGAGGAAGTGTGGAGTTGGGGTACATTTTGCCTCCTGGTCAAAACGTTTTGTGCTACTGGTAGACGTATCTTGAAGGTAGCATCTTATTCTTGTATATATGTAATACCTTTATATAGGGAAAGCAGCTCAATGTCTCAATGAAAGAGATTATTGTCACAACTCTCCCCCGAAGCCTGCTCTTACTGGGTCAAGTTACTTCTTCTGATGGTACAGTGGTAGGTGGAGCTGCCTCTACCTCATAGACTCTGGAGAGGGGTCTGCTATGATGTTGTCAGAACTCTTGACGTAGAAGATCTCCAGGTTGAAATTCTGCAAATATAAAGCCCATCGTAGAAGTCGTTGATTGTTGAATTGGGCTTGCTGCAAGAAGCGTAGGGGATTGTGGTCCGATAGATGGTGGTAGACCGAGCATCTTGTAGGTACGATGCAAAGTGCTGTAAATTCAGGACGATGGAGAGTAGCTCCTTTCGATAGTGCTGTAATTCTTCTGGTGTGGTTTTAAGTTGTAGCTGTAGTAGCTAACAGTAGAACCTCCTCGCCTCGTTGTTGCATCAGGACACCCCCGAAGCCAGTACCACTGGCGTCGACATGGAGAATGAAAGGCTTCGTGATATCTGGCGAGGCGAGAATAGGATTAGAACATGGCAAAGGAGCACTATTACTCCTGTAAATAGGTTTGAAGATCAGTTAGGATTTCCGAGTTGGAAGGCACTGACTCAGTGTTAGTGCTTTCGGGAGGAGAAGCAGGGAAGGTCTCACTCTGGAGGTATGGACCTTTAAATGTGGATACTGATACCAACACAGTGGGGGAGTACCTTGATACTGCTTCAGGAGGTTGACGTGGCACAACTGGGTCTTCCGCCGCCTATCTGGAGTCTCAAGAACGTAGTTGTGGTTGTTTCTGCACTCCATGATGTGGTAGGGTCCTGAAAACTTGTTTTGCAATGGAGAACCTGGGATAGGAAAATATGCCAACACGAAGTCTCCTGGTTTAAATTTCCTTATTTTGCTACTTTGGTCAAATAAGTCTTCATCCTCTCCTTAGCTTTCAATAGATTGTCATTAGGAAATTTACGTACTCTCTCTAGAATGTGTTTTAAGTTTTGAAGAAACTGGGGCACATTCTGAAGGTCACTGAAGGTGGCATTTCTTAGGGAATCTTTAACAGCTTTGAGAGGAGTACAGCACTAACGTCCGTAGAGCATCTCATAAGGAGATACTCCTAGAGACTCATTGGGAGACTTCTGAAAATGCACATAATGAGGTCAAGTTGTTTATCCCAGTCCTTCAAGGTTTCATTGCAAATTTCTTTAGGAGTGCTTTAATAGTCTGATGACTACGTTCAAGAGAACCTTCTGAAGCAGGATGATAGGGGCTGGACGATACCTGTGTGATGTTGAACTCTTCCGTGTCTTCTTGAAGAGATCACGGGTGAAGTTGGTACCACAGTCACTTTAAACCTCTCTTGGAAATCCATACTGGGTGAAGATCTTCAATAGTTGTTTCACACACCGTAGCAGCCGTAATGTTTTTTTACTGGAACTGCTATGGGGAATCTGGTGGTAGGACACAAGATGGTTAGTATATAGGCGTTGCCAGAACTGGTCCGGGGTAAAGGACCAACACAGTCTATGATGAGTCTGTGGAAAGGTTCCGCAGGCACCTGGATGTGAGTCAATGGACCTTGGGGATAGAGATATTAGGTTTACCTGCCATCTGACATGTATGATACTGTTGCACGTACTTTTTGACATTTTTAACCATACCTGGCCAGTAGTAGTGTTGTCTGATTCCGTGGTAGGTTTTGTTAAAACCATAGTGAGAAAGTGCTCCGTGGGCCAGGTGTAGAATATCGGGCCGTAGGCTGGTGGAATCACTAGTTGTTCGTCATTGGCCCAATCGTCATCCTACTTCAGCTTACTGGGTCTGTACCTGCGGTAGAGCAGCTGATTCTCTAGGAAGAACCTAGCAATACTGTCAGGTTGCGTCTCAGCCTGGAAGAATAATGGTTTAATTTAATGAAGGATCTTCCTTCTGTAACTTACGGAACTCCAACTTAGTAAGATTCGGTGGTACATTCTGAGGGTCTTGAGGGACAGCGGTAGCAGTAGAGTCAGCTGGTTGCAGTCGTGCAGCTTGTGCACGGGTGGTCACCAAAACCGGAGGAGAAACTTCACTTTCTTGGACCTCTGCTGGAACATACTCAAAGATGGGATTATCCATTACAGAGGTACACACCTGGGGTTTGTCCATGATTATCAGGTTGGACGGCTGCAGATCTTCTGCCAAGTCGGTGCCCAGAAGAAGTTGCACTCCAGGCATGGGAAAAGGCTTTTCCCTGATGGCGACTTGGACTTCACCGGCCACGAAGGGACAATCCAGGTGGACTCTGGCGAGTGGATACGGAGTGGTAGCAGTGAGGTCAGTGATAAGGACGGTTTCCCCGGTGTAGGTGATGTTAGGCACAGCTGATTTCAATATTATGGACTGAAGAGCCGCTGTGTCCCTCAAGATCTTCAGTGACAGTTCCAGGATACAGGCGGGAGACTATTTCGCATTTGGATGCATTGAGAATGAGGCCCAAAGCTGCTTCTTGCTCCTGGATTTTCCTTATATCCTCCAAAATGGTATCCGAGGTTCTGGCGAGAGTGCCATCATCCAGGTACCAGACGTTCAGATCGCTTGTCAGACTATCAGTGACCTCGTTGATAGCTAAGCAGAAAAGGAGGGGGGCCAAGGGATCACCGTGTTGGACTCCTTCACAGGAGTCTATTTCATGCTGCCCAAAAAAAGCTTAGAGTCCCCACTGTAGCACGATCGGATGAATGGGTAAAGGTGACGGAAATGGTTGTGTACATCCCTGAGGACAGCGTCTCTTCTGACTTGATTGAAGGCATTTTTGAAGTCAAGTTTTACTAGTGCCTTCTGGGCTGGGAGATCAGCAATGTAAGCCCGCGCTGCATGTGCTTCAGCTTCACAGCCAAGGGGTATCCCAAACCCGAGCTGATTAGATTTCAGCAAGGTGGCTGCTTCCTGGCTAATAGATCTCACTGCCGCCTTAGCTACGAGGCGTTGGAGGGTATTGCCAACGGCAATGGGCCTAATTCCCCTATCCTTCTTTAAAGCACAGAGTGCTGCTTTATAAAAGAGAGGCCTGATGTGCTCAGGGCCACCGGCCAAACACATGTTGGAGAATCTGGTAAGTTACACTAGAAGGTCCTTTGTGGCATCTCCCAGCACCGGGTTCAGCATTTGTTTGATGTGCTGGGGTCTTAGGCCTATAAGGCCCCCTGCTGAACCTGTTGGGAAAGACATGGCTGCTTTGTACACCTCATATTCTCGAACAGTCAAGGGTTCAATGCCAGCATTGTTTTCCTGGGGATCCCTGCTGCTGTCGGGGGCTCTGCGTGGGTGTTTGTCTTGAAGAGCCTCTGCTGTCGTGGCGTTCCTGGGGGCAATAGTGTCATCGCTGGTCATGATTCTGATGGCACCTGTGGTATTGCCCTCTTCTATTTTCCTGGTGATCTGTGCTCTCATTTTGTGGTTCTCAGATGAGTTATTGTTGGCCGTCTTGCGGCGGGTGTTCTTGGCACGAAGGGGGAGGCGGACCAGGTTGGATCTTTATGTTTACTTAACAACTTCCTCAAGTTGTTAAGTAAACATAAAGATCTTCTTAATCAATTTACTACCTCATCACCTTCATTACCATATCTATATGGACTTGTTAAGACGCACAAACCTAACAATCCCATGAGACCTATCATCAGTTCTGTGGGATCCATTTCTTACAAGCTCTCCAAATGGCTTACCAAAATCTTGTCCCCATTGTTAGGAACTATTTCCTCTTCTCATTTGACAAATTCTCTTGAATTAGTTAACAAATTGAATAGTGTTCCTGTCACTCCTGATGTAAAGTTAATCAGTTTTGACGTTTGTTCCTTGTTTACAAAGGTACCGGTTGATGATATTCTCGATTATCTTGCTCGAGAACTAATGATCCATGTTTTACCTCTTCTGCTGATATTATTGTCAATCTTGTTAAATTGTGCATTAAAGAATGCAAATTTACCTTTAATAATGAGTTTTATTTACAGACTTTTGGAATGGCAATTGGGAATCCTTTATCGCCATTGCTTTCAAACTTGTTCATGGAATTCTTCGAAAAGAAATTTGTTTCAAAAATAACTCCTGGAATCATTCCATGGTTTAGATATGTTGATGATATCTTGTGTATATGGCCTTCAGATGTAAACACAGATGAATTTGTAGCCAAACTTAATGACCAAGTCACCTCTATAAAATTTACTATGGAGACTGAAATTGATAAATGTTTGCCATTCTTAGATGTTCTTATTCATAGGGAAGATCCTTCACTAAAGTTTAGTGTTTACAGAAAACCTACGAATAATCTATCTTAAGTTCATTATTTTTCAGGGCATAGATACAATGTGAAAAAGTCAATTTTTCATTCAATGTATCTAAGAGCTCTTCGAGTTGTGAGTCCAGAATTCTTAGACGAAGAGTTTAAGAATATTGATTCGATTGGTCTCAAGCTTTCTTGCCCACTGAGTTTTTTGGAAGTTTGCCGTAACAAAGCACGTCGTACATACTATAATAATATATGCAGTGAAAGAATTCGCCCAAAGAATGTGTTATGTTTACCATATTTCTCTGGGTTTGAGAATATTGTCAAGGCCTTGAAACTTTTTAATATACATGTAATGTTTAGCTACGAAAACACTGTTGGTAAGCTATTAGTTAGGAACAGCCCTCGTAGTGATAATTGTGTCATTTATAAAATACCTTGTAAAGACTGTAATAAGTTCTATGTTGGGCAAACATCTAAAGATTTGAAATGTAGAATATCGCAACATAAATACTCTGTAAGACAGGGCCAATTGTCTAATGCTTTGTTTGTTCATTTGTCAGAAGATGCTCACCAAATTGATTGGGAGATGGCTTCTTCAATAACAAATTGTAAAAGCACCTATAACAGAAACATAATTGAATCTGCTTTGATACAGATCACAAAAGAAAGTAATTTGAACATTAGCAGTGGTCTATATAACTTAGATCCATTTTTAATAGATCAATTAAAGGGCGATTTAAGTAGGATCATTGGAACACATTTGACTCACTAATTCATTGTATATATTTACTATTTTATGCTATAATTACCTAGTTGTTGACCTGTGTGTGGTTGCTGCATCAGATGGACCAATAGGCCGTCTGCAGTGTCCACGTATTGTACCTCACCTCACTTTACCCTTCTCTCCTGCCTATTTATGTCCAGTACTCGATCTGTAAAATCACTCCTTCTGAAGATGTATTAATATACGAAAGTACTTAAGGAAATTCCTGTTTCATTTTTCCTCCGTGGTCTGACATTGTCATACATATATATATATATATGTCGTACCTAGTAGCCAGAACGCACTTCTCGGCCTACTATGCAATGCCCGATTTGCCTAATAGGCCGAGTGATTTTCATTGTTTTCAATAATTTTTTTTTAATAATTTATTTGAATTAATATTATTATTTTATATTAAGACGATTATTTAATGACTTAGTTGTGATAGTTCAGGTTAGGTTAAGATAGGTTAGGTAGGGTTGGTTGGGTTCGGTCATATATCTACGTTAGTTTTAACGCAAATGTAAACAAATTAAATTATACATATTGAAATGGACAGATTTATTATTTCATAAGAAAAAAATGGAAAAATAAAAAAATTCAGGAAAAGTTGGCTTAATAGGCAAATCGGGCCGTGCATAGTAGGCCAAGTACGACGTTCTGTCTACTAGGTACAACATATGTATATATATATGTCGTACCTAGTAGCCAGAACGCACTTCTCAGCCTACTATGCAAGGCCCGATTTGCCTAATAAGCCAAGTTTTCCTGAATTAATATATTTTCTCTAAATTTTTTCCTATGAAATGATAAAGCTACCCATTTCATTATATATGAGATCAATTTTTTTTTATTGGAGTTAAAATTAACGTAGATATATGACCCAACCTAACCAACCTACCTAACCTAACCTAACCTATCATTATAGGTTAGGTTAGGTTAGGTAGCCGAAAAAGTTAGGTTAGGTTAGGTTAGGTAGGTTAGGTCGTCGAAAAACAATTAATTCATGAAAACTTGGCTTATTAGGCAAATCGGGCATTGCATAGTAGGCTGAGAAGTGCGTTCTGGCTACTAGGTACGACATATATATATATATATATATATATTATATATATCTATATATATATATATATATATATATATATATATATATATATATATACACTTGAGTGCGTTTCGTAAAACTTATTACATTTTCAAAGACTTTAGTTTACACACACACACAACTATAACTGAATAGAGCTTAAATGTTTTCGATTTTTATATAGCTGCATTTGGGTGAGGTGACATGTTACAATAGTATTGGATGAGGTGAAAACAGATTTTCAACACTAGCCAGAACGGGGTATTGAATGGGATAGAACGGGGTATAAGCTAAAGGGAAGGATGGAAGTAACTGCAGAGGGCCTATTGGCCCATATTTCTTGATGCTTCTATATTGGAGCGGAGTCTTGAAGTGGGTAGAATATAGTTGTGCATTAATTGGCTGTTGATTGCTGGTGTTGACTTCTTGATGTGTAGTGCCTCGCAGATGTCAAGCCGCCTACTGTCGCTGTATCTATCAATGATTTCTGTGTTGTTTGCTAAGATTTCTCTGGTGATGGTTTGGTTGTGGGAAGAGATTATATATTCCTTAATGGAGCCCTGTTGCTTATGCATCGTTAAATGCCTGGAAAGAGATGTTGTTGTCTTGCCTATATACTGAGTTTTTTAGGCTTACAGTCCCCAAGAGGGCATTTGAAGGCATAGACGACGTTGGTCTCTTTTAGAACGTTCTGCTCTGTGTCTGGAGAGTTTCTCATGAGTAGGCTGGCCGTTTTCTTGGTTTTATAGTAAATCGTCAGTTGTATCTTCTGATTTTTGTCTGTAGGGGTAACGTTTCTATTAACAATATCTTTCAGGACCCTTTCCTCCGTTTTATGAGCTGTGGAAAAGAAGTTCCTGTAAAATAGTCTAATAGGGGGTATAGGTGTTGTATTAGTTGTCTCTTCAGAGGTTGCATGGCGTTTCACTTTCCTTCTTATGATGTCTTCAACGAAACCATTGGAGAAGCCGTTGTTGACTAGGACCTGCCTTACCCTACAGAGTTCTTCGTCGACTTGCTTCCATTCTGAGCTGTGGCTGAGAGCACGGTCGACATAAGCGTTAACAACACTCCTCTTGTACCTGTCTGGGCAGTCACTGTTGGCCTTTAGGCACATTCCTATGTTTGTTTCCATAGTGTAGACTGCAGTGTGGAAACCTCCGCTCCTTTCCATGACTGTTACATCTAGAAAGGGCAGCTTCCCATCCTTCTCCATCTCGTAAGTGAAACGCAAAACAGAATTCTGCTCAAGTGCGTCCTTCAGCTCCTGCAGATGTCTGACATTAGGTACCTGTGTAAAAATGTCACCAACATACCTGCAGTATATGGCCGGTTTCAAGTTCATGTCGATTAAGACTTTTTTCTCGATGGTGCCCATGTAGAAGTTCGCAAACAGGACGCCTAGGGGAGGACCCATGGCGACCCCATCTACTTGCTTATACATGTGCCCATCCGGGCTCAAGAAGGGTGCCTCTTTAGTACAAGATTGGAGTAGTTTCCTCAGAATGTTTTCTGGTATGTCAAGAGGAGTACAGGCCAGATCAGGATACACTCTGTCCACTATCATCCCGATTGTTTCATCCACAGGTACTTTGGTAAACAGTGATTCTACGTCCAACGAGGCTCTTATCCCTGTGGCCTGTGTTCCCCGCAGTAAGTCAACAAATTCCTTTGGAGACTTCAAGCTGAAGGCGCAATGGGCATAAGTGTCGGGAAACCGACACACACATACACAAATAGCATAGTCTTCCCTTAGTCAGTATCCTCTTAAAATTAGAGAATGGGAGACTCCATGACGTCATCGACGACACCGTATATTTACATTATTAAACACTGTTCATACAACAGTTTAATGTCTAAATTGAATAAAAAAGTGTTCAATAAGACTGAATATGATTACTAACACCAAAATATAGCTTGATTCCCTTGTTAAAGTAAAATTACTTTGGAGGTGGAACCAGCAAAATATTGGAACAGTACACAAAGCGAGGGTCACTTACTGTCGCCACGTTCACACGACAACAATAACAAACACAGCCTTACGCTGTAAATGGCTCCAGAGCTGGTGTAACGAACTAGACACCCAATTTACGTGTCAACAACCAGCAACACAGCCTATCAACATCACAGCAACGAACGTATCCGTCTTACCAAGTATTTGTATATTACAATAGTGCACTTTTTAATATCGAAGGGTAGGCGGTTATGATATATGAACAACAACAACTAAATGTACGTGTACCCCATTTTTACAGCCCTCATATTCCATGTTATACCTGTATTGATATGTTTAGGGACCTGTTATTAACTCTTTGCATCCCATACAGGTAAAATTGTGACTTGGAGCAGCAAGTAGCTGAGCAGAGTTGAACTAAACACATATTGTACCTAGCTGTATGCCAGCCTTGTAGACCTCCACAGCCGCCATTACTGGCACCATGAGGCACAGAGCCACACCCATTTGATGCAATAAACTACACAGCCCACAGCCTTAGCAGGCCCATACTACAGGCTCAGATAAGGCCATTCTAGTTATTGTAGTAGTAGTATTCATAACTAGTAATAATTATTGAAATAATAGTAGATTAGACCACCATATGTGGTATGACATAAATTACAATAAATCAACTTAGGTAAACAATTGGTAGTTTAAGAAGGAGCCATTACAAAGTGATTTAAGCTACAAATTGTCCTTCCAATTTATGTGAGATTAATTTCAGGCAGTTTTAACAAGTACATACCGTCCACTCAATTTATTTCTTACTTACTAAGAAAAAATAAGATAAACTTTATTTTATTGAAGTCAATTTAAAGGAGATATACTGCCTGGAGTTTTTATCACATAATTTATGGTCCTTTGAACCTGGATGATTATTACAGTTAACCAGTAGGTACATTGCATCTAGATATAAGATCCTGATATATACATTAGTAGTGCAATATTATATACATAGACATTGCTATATATTTACATTTTTCTAGCCTAACTTTTCAATCTCATAGCAAACAAAAGTTTCAACAAGCACTATTATAGTTCTGAAGCCTGACCTAAAGAACTATTGGGCTGTTTTCATTACAAGAGGTCGATAAGAGGCTACTTTACTTATAAGTTACTTACAAATGTTTTTGTAATTTAAGTATAAAACATTACTTTAATATTGCACCAAGTAACATAATATTTACTGCATACCACATTATTTACAGCAAATTCTTGCACAAGGGTAGGACATTTTAGGCTGGTGTTGTACAGCAACCTAGTTTAATTGTGCTAACCTGGTGTAAGGGTAAGAATTTTTCACTTGTCTAGAGTTGAACACACATTACAACCTAGCAAGTACATATTTTTATGCAGTATTCATGACAACCCGAGTTGTGTTGTCAACCTGATATTATAACTATAGGTATAATTTAAGTATAATTCTTTCACCTTTGAGTGTTAACCTGTGTCTCTGTACCAACCAAGAGTGATAATGACGGGCTAACTTGCGGATACCAGCATTGATACAGGCTTACCACTCAAATTATAGCGTGTATGATTATACAGTAGTGTATATTTTAAATGATAAACAGCTCTAGTTCGGAAACTAGTAGCTGTATTAATTCAAGTACCAAATAGTTAAAAGTCCATACGACTAGCAAGTACTTCCAAGATGTCTACACTCAAAAATGTAAAATTAACCCTTAATGCCTTAAAAGGGCATCTCACAAGGCAGATTAACAACTGTGAAGACATGAGTAACCAAACTCCAGTTAATTATGCAGCACTGGAAAACTATCTTCAGCTTACACGGAACAAATATGACCGTGTGTTGCAACAAATGATAGAATATCAAAATGTACTTAAGATTGCCAGTATTGATGAAGATACGATGAACAACGTACTACAAGAACACTCTGATTACGAAGATGCAATGTTTGCAAAGTTACAACAATATGACGATTTGATAAACGCCCATAAGGCCAATATAAATATTGCAGCCACAACTACCCAGAATCAGACAGCACCAGGAGTCAAATTACCATCACTCAGTCTCCCAACTTTTTCTTGAACAGAGGACTAGAGTTGGGACAATTTCTGGAGCAATTTTGTCGATTCTGTGGATTCTAATGTCAATGTACCAAAG
>WNGS01004374.1:17913983-17923983 GCA_020271785.1 Procambarus virginalis
CTGGGAATAACTTTTATGACTTAGAAACTGACTTTGATGATAGAAAGTGACAGAAATTACCTTTGATGTCTGAGAATAACTTTTGAGGACTCTGGAATGACTTGATGTCACAGAGAATAACTTGATGACTCTGAAATTACCTTTGATGAACGAAAATGAGTTTGAGATTACTTTGATGACACTGAAATAACTTTGCTAGCTCTAAGAATAAGTTTTGATGTCTCTGGTGTCTCCCAGAATAACTTTGATGTCTCTGAGAATAACTTTAGACACCTCTGAGAAAAACTTTGATGAATAAAGATATCTTAGAAAGCTTCTCTGATGAACGAAAAGGATACTTAGAGATTAACTTGATGGCAGTAATTACCTTTTTGATGGCTCTGAGGACAACTTTGTTTAATGAGGATGTCTCAGAAAGCTTCTCTGAATAACGAATGTGACTTAGAGATTAACCTGGATGACCCAGATTAACTTTAGAAGTCTCTGAGAATAACTTTAGATATCTCTGAGAATAACTTTGATGGACGAAGAGTAGTTTGGGTGTATCGGAGTGTGGCCCTGATGTCTCGAAGAGTAACTTCGGTGTTTCAAAGAGTGTCTTTGGTGTCTCAAAGAGTGTCTTTGATATCTTGAAAAGTACCTTTGGCGTGTTTGAGAGTGTCTCCTTGATGTCTCGAAGAGTGTCCTTGCCAATTTTTTCTTACTAACGAGGCGAAATTTTAGCTACATTTGACTATTTTGTACTCTATGATGTATACTGTTAGTTACGAAAGTGTGGAACGAAGTTACATTGACTATTTTTCTTACTTAACGACACGTAATTTTAGTTAGGAACAGTGATGAATATGACTATTTTTAGTTGAGGAAAGACAAGAAAATATGATGACGGAGACTATTTTTTGTGCTCCGCAAAGTATAATGTCAGTTATTAACACCGATGAAAGATATTTTTAGCTATTTTTTCTTACTTGACGAAACATAACGGCTGTTAAGAAAGTGCTGAAAGAAGTTACATTTGACTATTTTAGCGAAGTGAAAGGTTATTTTAGTTAAGAACAATATTGAATAAGGTTAATTCCGAATATTTCCAGTTGATTGACGATTACTTTTAGTTAAAAAACAAGAAAAGTGACCATGTTTTTAGTTAATTGGGGAAAGATTTTAGTTAAGGAACGTTAAATAACATGTAAGGGAATGAACACAGAGAACATATGGGGGGAACATGAACACAGTGAACATGTAAGAAAAGTTGATGAATACAGAGAACATGCTGGGAATATGAACTTACAGAGAACATGAAAACATGATAAGGAGAATAGGGCATACAAAGAATGAACAATGAACTTGTGAAGAACATAGAGAATTTGACAAAGAATGTAGAAAACATGTAAGTGAAGGTGATAAACGAAGTGATCTTGTGAGGAACATGAACTTGTAGAGGAACATGAACTTGTAGAGGAACATGAATATTGACAAAGAACACAAAAAATATGGAAGACAGCATGAATATTGAGTATAAAAGTTGTAAAGAGAACATGAGATGAACATGAAAACATAGAAAATATGACTAGAATTTGTAGAGAACATCATGAGACTAAGAGAAAGATCACAGAAAAACATGGAGATACTTGTGAAAATATGAACTGACTGGGCTGTGAATATTTTGAAGAACATGGAGTGAACACGGAAAACAAGGATGAGTATACGAAGAACATAGTGAATATAGAGTAAATATGCAAATAGAGTGCGATTATTTAAGGTTTGGATAAGTTGGGGATGAGAAGGTAAGGGAGGGAAAGTGTAAGGTGAGATTTTTGACCGTGTGATTATTGCTTACTTGGGTAAACAAAAAGGTATTGAAGGTAATGTGTTATATGACCATGTGAATATTACAGACCTGAGTACAACAATGGTATTAAAGGCAGTGATGTTTACTTTGATACACTGGAGAGGGGCTTGATCTGAAATAATTTGATGAACATTGAACTAAGGTGGGGGACATGAGTTGAAACTCGGTTGATTTATTTTACTACGTTAGAAATATATTGGTCTTAAATTTCAGAGGAATTGATCTGATAATAAAGAACATGTACAAATGAGCTTAGGTAGTGGACGTGAGCTAGAGTTTGGTAACTATTTGGAACTATTTTACTACGTCTGAAAATACAGAAGTTACAAATTTTAAGGAAATTAGTCTGTTACTAAACTACTTGTACAAATGAACTAAGGTGGGGGACATGAGCTGGAGCTCGGTAACTGACTTGATTTTATTTCCTGTGTCTGTTATACAGAGGGTATAAGTTTCAGGGAAATTGAATAGGTATTAACGAAGATACGAGATGGAACAAAGGCTGAGGACTGGAGCTAGAACTCAGTAATTGTTCGGATCTTGTTTACTACGTCTTAAATATGACTGTTTAAAATTTCAGGGGGATTGGACTGTTAGTAAAGATTTTATGAGAGGGAACAAAGGCGGGAACTGGAGCTAGAACTTGGTGTTTGTTCGGATCTTATTTACTACATCTGAAATATGACTGTTTAAAATTAGGCTAAAATTGGGCTATTAGTAGCGAAAATGTGGTCTCTAACAAATTTTGGTCCTCAATTGGACTCTGATTAATTTCGAGCATGAACTGGAATCTAACGAATTTTTTACCTTTACTGGACTCTGATAAATTTTTTGGTCTTTACTGGACTCTTGACTAATTTTGCTCACAGAGTAGACGCTGAATAATTTCTGGCCCAAACTGGACTCTGAATATTTTCTGACTAATTTTGCTCACAGAGTGGACTCTGAATAATTTCTGGCCCAAACTGGACTCTGAATATTTTCGGGGACAAAGTGGACTGTGACGAATTTTTGTCTACAAGCGGACTCTGGTGAAATTTGAGCTTAAACTGATCTCTGACAAATTTCTGACTCTGTTAATTTTCAGGGTAAAACTTGACTCTGATTATTTTCAGGCATAAACTGGACTCTGATGAAATTCTGTATACAACTGGACTCTGATTATTTCAGGCATAAATTGAACTCTAAATATTTTCCGGCACAAACTGAACTCTGATGAAATTTGAGCTTAAACTGGTCTCTGAATAATTTCTGTCTATAACTGGACTCTGTTCAATTTTGGTCTTTACAGGTGAAACAGCCATAAATGGTTATAAAACTTAAAGTCATGACTGAGATGTCTGTTTTCCTAGCTGAAGCCCGCAAACCCACAACAGCAGCAGCATAACACATACACAAACAAACGACACATACACATATGTCAACCCATGGTGGACAGGCCACCGAACTTTCAATCCTCCTCTGTCTCTACACCCGCATCCTCTTCCTGAATTTCATCTCCCCATCCCTCTACCCCCCCCCATCCTTTCCAAGCCCTTTGGACATCAAGCTGAAGCTGTTTTCCTTAACAAAACGTCTAAGACAATATTCTCTGAAAATGGTCTTTGAAAAAATACGAGGTGTTGAAAGCTGGCAAAATGTGTCCGTAGAGTTTTACCTGGAAATGCTGTGTCCTAAAGTGGATTTTTTCCTGAATTTTTCCTATAAGATTTTCCTACTTATTTTCCTCATAAGAACACTTAACAAACTTTTAAAATCTCAGAAATTATCTGCCCAAATTCAACTGAAAACCATGACGATCTAAACGGGATATTTGAATTTCTCCCCTAAGAAATCTTAACAAACTTTTATGACATTATTTTCATCATAGGATCTCCTAACAAACTTCTATCATCTCGGAAATTATTTCCCTCATACGAATTCCGTAATTCCAAATCTGTGACTGCTCAAATTCACCTGAAACCCCTGAGACGCTACATGCGAATTTCCAAAAAACTATTAACAAACTTCTATGACATTATTTTCATCATAAGAACTCCTAACATACTTCTACGATCTCAGAAATTATTTTTCTCATAAGAATTCCTTAATTCCAAATCTGTGACTGCCCAAATTTACCTGAAAAACATGACAATCTAATCACGATTTTTTCCAGAAAAAAAATCAGCTTTAGATCGTCATCCCTACTACTAAGGAGTACTAAGCAACAGAAGACAACGAGTCACTGTGAGGGGTGAGGGCTGAGATTGGCGAGACGTCAACAGTGGAGTCCCGCAGGGGTCAGTCCTTGGACCTATACTGTTTCTAATATATGTATATGATCTCCCAGAGGGTATAGACTCGTTTCTCTCAACGTTTGCTGATGATGCAAAAATTATGAGGAAGATTGAAACAGAGGATGATAGTAGGAGGTTACAAGATGACCTAGACAAACTGAATGAATGGCTGCTAAAGATCAACCCGAGAAAATACAAAGTAATGAAACCAGGCGTTGGAAACATGAGGCCAGACACAGGATACAGAATAGGAGATGAAGTACTTAATGAAACGGACAGAGAGAAAGATCTAAGAGTTGATATCACACCAGCCCTGTCTCCTGAAGCCCCACATTAAAAGATTTATGTCTGTGGCATATGCGAGGCTGGCTAACAGCAAACCAGCCTTTAGGAACCTGTGTAAGGAATCATTCAGAATCTTGTATACCACATATGTAATACAAATTCTGGAGTATGCGGCCCCAGTATGGAGCCCGTACCTTGTCAAGCACAAAACGAAGATGAAAAAAGTTCAGAGGTATGCCACTAGACTAGTTCCAGAACTGAGAGGCATGAGTTACGAGAAAAGACAGCGGAAAATGCTCCTTACGACACTGGAAGACGGAAGAGTAAGGGGAGACATGATCACTACCTACAAAATAATCAGGGGAATTGACAGGGTAGATAAGGGTAAACTATTCAACACTGGTGGTACGCAATCAAGGGGACATAGGTGGAAACTGAGTACCCAAATGAGCCACAGGGACGTTAGAAAGAACTTTTTCAGTGTCAGAATAGTTAGCAGGGGGAATTCATTAGGTAGTGATAGTGGAGGCTGACTCCATACACAGTTTTGAATGTAGTTATGACAGAGCCCAGTAGGCTCAGGAATCTGTACACCAGTTGACTGAGAGTTGAGAGGCGGGAGCAAAGAGTCAAAGGTCAACCCCCACAAGCACAAATAGGTGAGTACAAATCCACAAGGGCCGTGACGAGGATTCGAACCTGTGTCCGAGAGCATCCCAGACGCTGCCTTAATCGATTGAGCTACGACATGGTCAAAAGGAGTTGAAACCGAAGTTCTACTCAACTTACTGGACCCTGCAGCCTCTCCGAGGCACAAACCTCGGTTTTACAAAACTCCTCCCCATGCACTCTAGTTATGTCAATAGGCCGTTCTGCCTCTTCGCTCTTACTTACTGCAGGATCCAGTAAGTTGGCACATACAAAGACAACTGATTAATCGTTGTATGTGCTTTGTCCCCCATTTATCCCCTATGTATCCCCCTTGTCTTTACCTCTATTGTACTTGTCTTATCACCTGACTCTGTACTGGAATAAATTAACGAGTTCTGTAATTTCTTTTCACAATGAGACATGCATAACTCGAACTCATACTCGACTGAAGTGACTTGAACCCAGACTGCCAGGAGCACCCTGCTGCCGTACAGGATTCCCCCATATATATATATATACATGTATATATTGTGATGGGAAAGTGTAGGAGTGTAGATGTTCGGCAGTCTTCCTAATGGCTGGTGTCAATCCCTGTCACATTTACAAAAAAAAGGAGACTGCTTGGCAGTTGTCTGTGGTAAAGTAAGGGAAGACACGCAAAACACATAGTATGAACAATGAAACTTTAGTTAACTGGAAAGTAAATCAATAACAAAGACAATCCCTTGGCTATGTACAGTGCAAACAAACAAGTCAAAAAAGTATAACAAAAAATGAAGAAAAAGGATAATTTACTCTAGGAATAATATAAAGACAAAAATGCAATAAAGGTGCTGAGAATATGGGCGCTAGCTGAGAACCTCCACCAATAAACAGGATGTATATCAGTTGGTTGTTCACAGCTTGAGAGCACAAGGATATTCTGACTTCAATGGCTGGATCAAGCTCAGACATCAACTCCTGTAGAGGGCGCTGAGGTGCAGAGGTGCAGGTGTGCAGTTGGCTGGTCACCAATCAGAAGCAGGCAGGCTGGGAATGGTAGCTTGCTGGTTGACGACGGACGAGCCGGCGTGGAGGAAGTGTGGAGTTGGGGGTACATTTTGCCTCCTGGTCAAAACGTTTTGTGCTACTGGTAGACGTATCTTGAAGGTAGCATCTTATTCTTGTATATATGTAAGTAACTTTATATAGGGAAGAGCAGGCTCAATGTCTCAATGAAAGAGATTATTGTCACAACTCTCCCCCGAAGCCTGCTCTTACTGGGTCAAGTTACTTCTTCTGATGGTACAGTGGTAGGTGGAGCTGCCTCTACCTCATAGACTCTGGAGAGGGCGTCTGCTATGATGTTGTCAGAACTCTTGACGTAGAAGATCTCCAGGTTGAAATTCTGCAAATATAAAGCCCATCGTAGAAGTCGTTGATTGTTGAATTGGGCTTGCTGCAAGAAGCGTAGGGGATTGTGGTCCGAATAGATGGTGGTAGACCGAGCATCTTGTAGGTACGATGCAAAGTGCTGTAAATTCAGGACGATGGAGAGTAGCTCCTTTTCGATAGTGCTGTAATTCTTCTGGTGTGGTTTTAAGTTGTAGCTGTAGTAGCTAACAGGTAGAACCTCCTCGCCTCGTTGTTGCATCAGGACACCCCCGAAGCCAGTACCACTGGCGTCGACATGGAGAATGAAAGGCTTCGTGATATCTGGCGAGGCGAGAATAGGATTAGAACATGGCAAAGGAGCACTATTACTGTCCTGTAAATAGGTTTGAAGATCAGTTAGGATTTCCGAGTTGGAAGGCACTGACTCAGTGTTAGTGCTTTCGGGAGGAGAAGCAGGAAAGGTCTCACTCTGGAGGTATGGACCTTTAAATGTGGATACTGATACCAACACAGTGGGGGGAGTACCTTGATACTGCTTCAGGAGGTTGACGTGGCACAACTGGGTCTTCCGCCGCCTATCTGGAGTCTCAAGAACGTAGTTGTGGTTGTTTCTGCACTCCATGATGTGGTAGGGTCCTGAAAACTTGTTTTGCAATGGAGAACCTGGGATAGGAAAATATGCCAACACGAAGTCTCCTGGTTTAAATTTCCTTATTTTGCTACTTTGGTCAAAATAAGTCTTCATCCTCTCCTTAGCTTTCAATAGATTGTCATTAGGAAATTTACGTACTCTCTCTAGAATGTGTTTTAAGTTTTGAAGAAACTGGGGCACATTCTGAAGGTCACTGAAGGTGGCATTTCTTAGGGAATCTTTAACAGCTTTGAGAGGAGTACAGCACTAACGTCCGTAGAGCATCTCATAAGGAGATACTCCTAGAGACTCATTGGGGAGACTTCTGAAAATGCACATAATGAGGTCAAGTTGTTTATCCCAGTCCTTCAAGGTTTCATTGCAAAATTTCTTTAGGAGTGCTTTAATAGTCTGATGACTACGTTCAAGAGAACCCTCTGAAGCAGGATGATAGGGGCTGGACGATACCTGTGTGATGTTGAACTCTTCCGTGTCTTCTTGAAGAGATCACGGGTGAAGTTGGTACCACAGTCACTTTAAACCTCTCTTGGAAATCCATACTGGGTGAAGATCTTCAATAGTTGTTTCACCACCGTAGCAGCCGTAATGTTTTTTACTGGAACTGCTATGGGGAATCTGGTGGTAGGACACAAGATGGTTAGTATATAGGCGTTGCCAGAACTGGTCCGGGGTAAAGGACCAACACAGTCTATGATGAGTCTGTGGAAAGGTTCCGCAGGCACCTGGATGTGAGTCAATGGAGCCTTGGGGATAGAGATATTAGGTTTACCTGCCATCTGACATGTATGATACTGTTGCACGTACTTTTTGACATTTTTAACCATACCTGGCCAGTAGTAGTGTTGTCTGATTCCGTGGTAGGTTTTGTTAAAACCATAGTGAGAAAGTGCTCCGTGGGCCAGGTGTAGAATATCGGGCCGTAGGCTGGTGGGAATCACTAGTTGTTCGTCATTGGCCCAATCGTCATCCTACTTCAGCTTACTGGGTCTGTACCTGCGGTAGAGCAGCTGATTCTCTAGGAAGAACCTAGCAATACTGTCAGGTTGCGTCTCAGCCTGGAAGAATAATGGTGTTAATTTAATGAAGGATCTTCCTTCTGTAACTTACGGAACTCCAACTTAGTAAGATTCGGTGGTACATTCTGAGGGTCTTGAGGGACAGCGGTAGCAGTAGAGTCAGCTGGTTGCAGTCGTGCAGCTTGTGCACGGGTGGTCACCAAAACCGGAGGAGAAACTTCACTTTCTTGGACCTCTGCTGGAACATACTCAAAGATGGGATTATCCATTACAGAGGTACACACCTGGGGTTTGTCCATGATTATCAGGTTGGACGGCTGCAGATCTTCTGCCAAGTCGGTGCCCAGAAGAAGTTGCACTCCAGGCATGGGAAAAGGCTTTTCCCTGATGGCGACTTGGACTTCACCGGCCACGAAGGGACAATCCAGGTGGACTCTGGCGAGTGGATACGGAGTGGTAGCAGTGAGGTCAGTGATAAGGACGGTTTCCCCGGTGTAGGTGATGTTAGGCACAGCTGATTTCAATATTATGGACTGAAGAGCCGCTGTGTCCCTCAAGATCTTCAGTGACAGTTCCAGGATACAGGCGGGAGACTATTTCGCATTTGGATGCATTGAGAATGAGGCCCAAAGCTGCTTCTTGCTCCTGGATTTTCCTTATATCCTCCAAAATGGTATCCGAGGTTCTGGCGAGAGTGCCATCATCCAGGTACCAGACGTTCAGATCGCTTGTCAGACTATCAGTGACCTCGTTGATAGCTAAGCAGAAAAGGAGGGGGGCCAAGGGATCACCGTGTTGGACTCCTTCACAGAGTCTATTTCATGCTGCCCCAAAAAAAGCTTAGAGTCCCCACTGTAGCACGATCGGATGAATGGGTAAAGGTGACGGAAATGGTTGTGTACATCCCTGAGGACAGCGTCTCTTCTGACTTGATTGAAGGCATTTTTGAAGTCAAGTTTTACTAGTGCCTTCTGGGCTGGGAGATCAGCAATGTAAGCCCGCGCTGCATGTGCTTCAGCTTCACAGCCAAGGGGTATCCCAAACCCGAGCTGATTAGATTTCAGCAAGGTGGCTGCTTCCTGGCTAATAGATCTCACTGCCGCCTTAGCTACGAGGCGTTGGAGGGTATTGCCAACGGCAATGGGCCTAATTCCCCTATCCTTCTTTAAAGCACAGAGTGCTGCTTTATAAAAGAGGCCTGATGTGCTCAGGGCCACCGGCCAAACACATGTTGGAGAATCTGGTAAGTTACACTAGAAGGTCCTTTGTGGCATCTCCCAGCACCGGGTTCAGCATTTGTTTGATGTGCTGGGGTCTTAGGCCTATAAGGCCCCCTGCTGAACCTGTTGGGAAAGACATGGCTGCTTTGTACACCTCATATTCTCGAACAGTCAAGGGTTCAATGCCAGCATTGTTTTCCTGGGGATCCCTGCTGCTGTCGGGGGCTCTGCGTGGGTGTTTGTCTTGAAGAGCCTCTGCTGTCGTGGCGTTCCTGGGGGCAATAGTGTCATCGCTGGTCATGATTCTGATGGCACCTGTGGTATTGCCCTCTTCTATTTTCCTGGTGATCTGTGCTCTCATTTTGTGGTTCTCAGATGAGTTATTGTTGGCCGTCTTGCGGCGGGTGTTCTTGGCACGAAGGGGGAGGCGGACCAGGTTGGATCTTTATGTTTACTTAACAACTTCCTCAAGTTGTTAAGTAAACATAAAGATCTTCTTAATCAATTTACTACCTCATCACCTTCATTACCATATCTATATGGACTTGTTAAGACGCACAAACCTAACAATCCCATGAGACCTATCATCAGTTCTGTGGGATCCATTTCTTACAAGCTCTCCAAATGGCTTACCAAAATCTTGTCCCCATTGTTAGGAACTATTTCCTCTTCTCATT
>WNGS01004374.1:17928983-17941975 GCA_020271785.1 Procambarus virginalis
TACATCATGAAACAAAACCAAACACTTCAGCACAAAATAAAACAATACAACTTTATACAAAATTTTACAAAGACACGAAACACCGGCCTGAAGGGCCTACAACAAAAAACAACATAATGATACAAGTAAATGAAACAATACCGGAAATATAAAAAAAACACAACAAAGCACCGGCCTGAAGGGCGCACAATAGGTACAACACATTACAAACAAACCACAGGTCCAAGCACACAGACTACTCAAATTTCTCATACTTATCCAGCCACTCCGCCGCCGGGAAGCGAGTACAATACACCTCCCAAAGTAACAGAACGTCCTCCAAAATAGGTTCATTTCGAACCGTACGAGGAGCAGGCATTGACTCCAGCACACCCTCAACAAAACACCGAGCCCGTCGAACCCAGATGGAAGAAGGGCACCACGGAACAGGACGCACACGGTCATCAACGTGAAACCGCAAAGGATGCTGATCATCATGCACCACTCCGAAGGCCAGGATGATAGGGAGAGTCTCCTTCCCACGATGCCGGGCAATGGGCATCACACTGGGAGCCTCATTGGCTTCCTCACAGGGCCCTGCGGCAACCACCGAACGTTGTACCTGCTGGGACCCCCCACGCTTGGCATCCTTCTTCAGCACCAGCTTGATTCCTCGGCTCGCACCAGAATCCACACCACCCACGTCTGGAGGAGCGACCACCCCCCACTGCGGAGAACCTTCTGCAGGAGAAAGAACAGGAGGTAAATCAGATGCACAACTATCGTCAATAGCAGACACATGGACGTCAGCCACCACCAGCGACGTAGAGCGCGAAGCACCCGGAATCGCCACATCATCGCCCGAAGCGCCACCTACGTCGTAGTCCACCACATCAGCCCAGTCAGTAGAAGAACGCCTGGAACGCTTGGGCACGGGCCACACATCCTCACAGCCGGAGGCGGACCCAGAACCACGGGCCTCACGAACCGGGCGAACCGACGCCCGACGCAGTACGGCAGCAGCCTCAACCACATGTGGAACTGGGCCGCACACAACAGGACACTCCGCATCCCCCCCAACACCCAGCACAGCCGTAACACCAGGCAAGGGTGCAGAACCAGGCACAGCAGCAGGAGACGAGGAAGACGAAGACGACTCGCAGAGACCATCCGGGGGACCCTCGGGAGCAACTGGCACAGCGAAGGGACCAGCGACAGGAGCCACCGGAACACTCGGCGGAGGGACAACAACCACCGGGGGCATGTCGGGTGACGCAGGGGGGGCCGCATCAGCAGCGAATGGGACTTGCCCCTCTTCATCTCCGGAATCCACGCCTTGAGGGAGCGGCGGGAAATTCTCTTCCCGAAACAAGTTAACAGGTGCAGTAGGGGCCTCAGAGCATCCAGCAGCCTGATGTCCTATCTGGCCACACCGGAAACAGGTACGGGGCTGCCATGCATAGTACACCCGAATGTAGTAACCCAGTAGCCGGACAGACGATGGAGTATCCGACCGCAGGCGCATACCTAAGGTACGGATGTTCGTCTGCTTCCCAGCATACTTCCCCGAGGAAAGTGTGTTCAACCTCACACTGATGACAGCACCAAGCATCCCAAAGAAGAGCCGGAGAAGGTCTTCAGGAAACTTCAGGGGCACACCGTGTACACTGACATACGTCAGGGCATCACTTCGGTCGGAGACTGCAACAGAGCCGGCGTCCCGATACTCCTCCTCCCGTACAAACTTGATAATCACCCGGTGGGCCGTAACAAGCTCTACTGCATATACAGCCTCCACCGTGACACGAAGCATGTCACACATTACCAACTCAATGGCTGGATAACCAGCCTTACACGAGAACTCTAGTCCCAATGAATTCACCCGCAAAACAGGAGGAATTGCAAGGCCCCCCATGTCAAAATAGCCACGTCAGCACGTAACCAGGCAGGCAACCACACTAGGAGGGCAGTGACGCCCCACCACCTGGCGACCAAACGGCTAACAAACCCAGCAGTCACGGAGGCAGGGACACGTCTTCACTCCATGGCTGCTCAGGGCGAACTCCAGACGTTTAGTGATATGCTTAAAGGAAGATTTGTCTGCTGTTGTTGGTAAGTGTGTCGGGCCCTCTGAGTGTGGCTTGGTAAGTGTGTCGCGCACCTCTGAATCTGGCTTGGTAAGTGTCAGAGGGGCGCGACTTACATGGTAAGCAGGTCCATGGTAAGCAGGTCCATGGTAAGCAGGTCCATGGAAAGCAGGTCCCATGGTAAGCAGATCCATGGTAAGCAGGTCCATGGTAAGCAGGTCCATGGTAAGCAGGTCCATGGTAAGCAGGTCCATGATTAGCAGGTCCATGGTAAGCAGGTCAATGGTAAGCAGGTCCATGGTAAGTAGGTCCATGGTAAGCAGGTCCATGGTAAGAAGTTCCCATGGTAAGCAGGTCCATGGTAAGCAGGTCCATGGTAAGAAGTTCCCATGGTAAGCAGGTCCATGATTAGCAGGTCCATGGTAAGAAGTTCCCATGGTTAGTAGGTCCATGGTAAGCAGGTCCATGGTAAGCAGGTCCATGGTTAGCAGGTCCCATGGTTATCTTCTTGAGGTTTCTTGAGATGATTTCAGGGCTTTAGTGTCCCCGCGGCCCGGTCCTCGACCAGGCCTCCACCCCCAGGAAACAACCCGTGACAACTGACTAACACCCAGGTACTTATTTCACTGCTAGGTAACAGTGGAATAGGGTGAAAGAAACTCTGCCCTTTGTTTCTTTCCGGCGCCCGGGATCGAACCCGGGACCACAGGATCACAAGTCCAGAGTGCTGTCCGCTCGCCGACCGGCTCCCTTGGTCGGCCGAGGGAGCAGGTACAATGGTAAGCAGGTACATGATAAGCAGGTCCATGATTAGCAGGTCAATGCTAAGCAGGCCCATCAGGTCAATGCTAAGCAGGTGCACTCTTTGCATCAACCACTGTACATCTTGTAACCGTTAAGCATTTACAATAAAGCTAAAAAAAAAAACATAAGGAAGGGGGGTGGTAGGAGAAAAGCACACAGAAACTGTATTGCAGGGGACCCAAACATTCCCTCTTATGCGTTATGTGTGGTTTCCTCCGAAGCTTGGGGTCCTTCTTCCAGCCAGAGGTGGTACTCCCTTCCAATATATATATATATATATATATATATATATATATATATATATATATATATATATATATATATATATATATATATATATATATATAATATATATATATATATATATATATATATATATATTTATATATATATATATATATATATATAATATATATATATATAATATATATATATATATATATATATATATATATATATATATATATTTATATATATATATATATATATATATATATATATATAATATATATATATAAATATATATATATATATATATATATATATATTATATATATATATATTATATATATAATATATATATATATATATATATATATATATATCTAGTCTGACGCGACACTTGAGTGCGTTTCGTAAAACTTATTACATTTTCAAAGACTTTAGTTTACACACACACACAACTATAACTGAATAGAGCTTAAACGTTTTCGATTTTTATATAGCTGCATTTGGGTGAGGTGACATGTTACAATAGTATTGGATGAGGTGAAAACAGATTTTCAACACTAGCCAGAACGGGGTATTGAATGGGATAGAACGGGTATAAGCTAAAGGGAAGGATGGAAGTAACTGCAGAGGGCCTATTGGCCCATATTTCTTGATGCTTCTATATTGGAGCGGAGTCTTGAAGTGGGTAGAATATAGTTGTGCATTAATTGGCTGTTGATTGCTGGTGTTGACTTCTTGATGTGTAGTGCCTCGCAGATGTCAAGCCGCCTACTGTCGCTGTATCTATCAATGATTTCTGTGTTGTTTGCTAAGATTTCTCTGGTGATGGTTTGGTTGTGGGAAGAGATTATATATTCCTTAATGGAGCCCTGTTGCTTATGCATCGTTAAATGCCTGGAAAGAGATGTTGTTGTCTTGCCTATATACTGAGTTTTTTGAGGCTTACAGTCCCCAAGAGGGCATTTGAAGGCATAGACGACGTTGGTCTCTTTTAGAACGTTCTGCTCTGTGTCTGGAAAGTTTCTCATGAGTAGGCTGGCCGTTTTCTTGGTTTTATAGTAAATCGTCAGTTGTATCTTCTGATTTTTGTCTGTAGGGTAACGTTTCTATTAACAATATCTTTCAGGACCCTTTCCTCCGTTTTATGAGCTGTGGAAAAGAAGTTCCTGTAAAATAGTCTAATAGGGGGTATAGGTGTTGTATTAGTTGTCTCTTCAGAGGTTGCATGGCGTTTCACTTTCCTTCTTATGATGTCTTCAACGAAACCATTGGAGAAGCCGTTGTTGACTAGGACCTGCCTTACTCTACAGAGTTCTTCGTCGATTTGCTTCCATTCTGAGCTGTGGCTGAGAGCACGGTCGACATAAGCGTTAACAACACTCCTCTTGTACCTGTCTGGGCAGTCACTGTTGGCCTTTAGGCACATTCCTATGTTTGTTTCCATAGTGTAGACTGCAGTGTGGAAACCTCCGCTCCTTTCCATGACTGTTACATCTAGAAAGGGCAGCTTCCCATCCTTCTCCATCTCGTAAGTGAAACGCAAAACAGAATTCTGCTCAAGTGCCTCCTTCAGCTCCTGCAGATGTCTGACATTAGGTACCTGTGTAAAAATGTCACCAACATACCTGCAGTATATGGCCGGTTTCAAGTTCATGTCGATTAAGACTTTTTTCTCGATGGTGCCCATGTAGAAGTTCGCAAACAGGACGCCTAGGGGAGGACCCATGGCGACCCCATCTACTTGCTTATACATGTGCCCATCCGGGCTCAAGAAGGGTGCCTCTTTAGTACAAGATTGGAGTAGTTTCCTCAGAATGTTTTCTGGTATGTCAAGAGGAGTACAGGCCAGATCACGATACACTCTGTCCACTATCATCCCGATTGTTTCATCCACAGGTACGTTGGTAACAGTGATTCTACGTCCAACGAGGCTCTTATCCCTGTGGCCTGTGTTCCCCGCAGTAAGTCAACAAATTCCTTTGGAGACTTCAAGCTGAAGGCGCAATTGGCATAAGTGTCGGGAAACCGACACACACATACACAAATAGTATAGTCTTCCCTTAGTCAGTATCCTCTTAAAATTAGAGAATGGGAGACTCCGTGACGTCATCGACGACGCCGTATATTTACATTATTAAACCACTGTTCATACAACAGTTTAATGTCTAAATTGAATAAAAAAGTGTTCAATAAGACTGAATATAATTACTAACACCAAAATATAGCTTGATTCCCTTGTTAACGTAAAATTACTTAGAAGTGGAACCAGCAAAATATTGGAACAGTACACAAAGCGAGGGTCTTACAGACGCCACGCTCACACGACAACAATAACAAACACAGCCTTACGCTGTAAATGGCTCCAGAGCTGGTGTAACGAACTAGACACCCAATTTACGTGTCAAACCAGCAACACAGCCTATCAACATCACAGCAACGAACGTATCCGTCTTACCAAGTATTTGTATATTACAATAGTGCACTTTTTAATATCAAAGGGTAGGCGGTTATGATATATGAACAACAACAACTAAATGTACGTGTACCCCATTTTTACAGCCCTCACATACCATGTTATACCTGTATTGATATGTTTAGGGACTGTTATTAACTCTTTGCATCCCATACAGGTAAAATTGTGACTTGGAACAGCAAGTAGCTGAGCAGAGTTGAACTAAACACATATGTACCTAGCTGTTGCCAGCCTTGTAGGCCTCCACAGCCGCCATACTGGCACCATGAGGCACAGGGCCACACCCATTGATGCTAAACTACACAGCCACAGCCTTAGCAGGCCCATACTACAGGCTCAGATAAGGCCATTCTAGTTATTGTAGTAGTAGTATTCATAACTAGTAATAATTATTGAAATAATAGTAGATTAGACCACCATATGTGGTATGACATAAATTACAATAAATAAACTTAGGTAAACAATTGTAGTTTAAGAAGGAGCCATTACAAAGTGGTTTAAGCTACAAATTGTCCCTCCAATTATGTGAGATTAATTTCAGGCAGTTTTAACAAGTACATACAGTCCACTCAATTTTCTTACTTACTAAGAAAAAATAAGATAAACTTTATTTTATTGAAGTCAATTAAAAGGAGATATACTGCCTGGAGTTTTTACCACATAATTTATGGTCCTTTGAACCGGATGATTATTACAGTTAACCAGTAGGTACATTGCATCTAGATATAAGATCCTATATACATTAGTAGTGCAATATTATAGCAGAGACATTGCTATATTTACATTTTCTAGCCTAACTTTTCAATCTCATAGCAAACAAAACTTTCAACAAAGCACTATTATTGTTCTGAGGCCTGAGCCAAAGAACTATTGTGCTTTTTCATTACAAGAGGTTGATAAGAGGCTACTTTACTTATAAGTTACTTATAAATGTTTTTGTAATTTAAGTATAAAAATTACTTTAATATTGCACCAGTAACATAATATTTACTGCATACCACATTATTTACAGCAAATTCTTGCACAAGGGTAGGACATTTTAGGCTGGTGTTGTACAGCAACCTAGTTTAATATTGTGCTAACCTGGTGTAAGGGTAAGAATTTTTACACTTGTCTAGAGTTGAACATATATTACAACCTAGCAAGTACATATTTTTATGCAGTATTCATGACAACCCGAGTTGTGTTGTCAACCTGATATTATAACTATAGGTATAATTTAACTATAATCATTTCACCTTTGAGTGTTAACCTGTGTCTCTGTACCAACCAAGAGTGATAATGACGGGCTAACTTGCGGATACCAGCATTGATACAGGCTTACCACTCAAATTATAGCGTGTATGATTATACAGTAGTGTATATTTTAAATGATAAACAGCTCTAGTTCGGAAACTAGTTGCTTTATTAATTCAAGTGCCAAATAGTTAAAAGTCCATACGACTAGCAAGTACTTCCAAGATGTCTACACTCAAAAATGTAAAATTAACCCTTAATGCCTTAAAAGGGCATCTCACAAGGCAGATTAACAAATGTGAAGACATGAGTAACAAACTCCAGTTAATTATGCAGCACTGGAAAACTATCTTAGCTTACACGGAACAAATATGACCGTGTGTTGCAACAAATGAAAGAATATCAAAATTTACTTAAGATTGCCAGTATTGATGAAGATACGATGAACAACATTCTCCAAGAACACTCTGATTATGAAGATGCAATGTTTGAAAAATTACAACAATATGACGATTTGATAAACGCCCATAAGGCCAATATAAATATTGCAGCCACAACTACCCAGAATCAGACAGCACCAGAAGTCAAATTACCATCACTCAGTCTCCCAACTTTTTCTGGAACAGAGGACGAGAGTTGGGACAATTTCTGGAGCAAATTTGTCGATTCTGTGGATTCTAATGTCAATGTACCAAAGACGACAAAGTTTACGTATTTACAGAGTGTCTTGAAGGATGAAGCCTTTCAGGTAGTCTGTAATCTGAATCACACAGATGACGATTATGACAATGCCGTACAACTTCTCAAGGACAACTATGCAAAACCTGAAAGGACTATCAGAATTTTAACCCAGAAGCTGTTAGATATTAAACATCCAAATAATACAGCAGTCTCACTCCAAGCCTTTAGATTGGAGCTTGAGTCTTTGCTTAAGGCACTTAAAAATAAAGTGACTTGGATGCATCAGACTGGATAATCCAAGTCCATATGACACGCAAATTACCCAGGGACATCCTGGATAAGTGTTTGTTTGTATGGAAAGTCATCTCTGACAGTAACAGAGATTACAAAGGGGTTACAAACCATCATAGAACGAGAAAGAGTTAACCCAGATGAAAAAGCGACATCTAAACCTTCGTCTACTACTAATAGTAAACAACAGAGTACAAACAGTACTCCAAACAAATCTAAAACAACTTCTCCCTCCCCAAAGTGGAGACAAGGCAGTGTGGGCACATATGCAGTTGGTACCTCCAAACCTACAGGTAACGCGTCACCCAAATCGGTGACTCCTCAAGATACTGTTAACGTCTGGAGACCATGTCTGTTCTGTGGACAATCACATTCCATGTACAATTGCAGACGTTTCCCCGATCGTGCAACACGCATAAAACGACTCAAGGAGTTACATAGATGTACCAAGTGTATAAGGGAACATCATCCCGACAGCTGCACATCACAATACGCACCTGTTATAGGTGCCATAAGGGTCAACACCATACAGCACTTTGTGGGGATTCAAGTACAAAGTCTGCCAAACCACAGGAGGAGGAAGGAACTAACACCTCAGTACAGCTTTGTACTGTGCTACCTGACATAAGTGTTTCTCAACAAGGTCTAAACATAAATCAGCTCTACCTACTGCACGATTGATCATTAGAAATGGAGAGAACAAAGCCACCGTACGTGGATTATTTGATCAAGGGTCCCAATTGACCTTTATATCCAAAGAGTTGGTAGATACACTGAAACTTACACCTGTAGAGGAGACACGAATAAACATAGCAGGATTCCTGACTGACTCAGGAGCCCGAGTCTTCAAGGGTAGTACAACCCAAAGTACGATTAGGAGGTTACGAACAAAATGTACAAGCTCTAGTAGTAGATAGATTCCCAACAGATCTGTATGTATATGGTCTGGGGACAACAGCCAAATTCCTAGAAAAAAGGGAATTCATTTGGCTGATAAAATCACAACAGACAACCTTTCCAATATTGGAATCCTTATGGGATCAGATGTCTACCATAAGTTTATCAAAGGAAAGGAATACAAACACGGTATGAACGTGTTACCATCTGCAGGTGGCTATTTGCTAACAGGCCCTGTATTACGGCTAAACAACCCGCACCTGTAGAACACCAACATGCCAACCCAGTAATGGTTGCATGACTAGGAGACCAGTCTCCACTGCAACTCAGAGACATGTCCGAGGAAGAGCTTGATCCCCCTGTACACAAGTTATGGGACCTGGCAACTCTCGGCATTGTCCCTGAACAACCTAGCCCAGATGATGACTGGACTTACAAACAATACCTGGACTCAGTTATATACAGAGATAATCAATACTGGGTCAGGTTACCATGGAAGCTGAATCACCCTCAGCTACCCGTCAACCATTTTATGGCACAAAACCAATTGAGATCACAGGTGTTGCGCTTACAAAGACAACCTGAGAACTTGAAGTTGTACCATGAAATAATACAGAAGCAACTCGATGACAAATTTATCGAAGTTGTTACAAATGATAACCCAAAGGAAGGTCACTACTTACCACATCATTGTGTACAGAAGAATTCTGCAACTACCCCATTACGGATAGTATTTAATTGCAGTGCTAAAATGAGGCCGAGTAGTGTTTCGTTAAACGACTGTCTTCAAACTGGCCCTAGCCTAACACAAAGGCTTTACGACGTGCTGTTAAAGTTCCGTATTGGGACTTATGCATATACGGCCGACATCAGCAAGGCATTCCTTAGGGTAGGTCTTCAAGAAGAAGACCGGAACTACACAAAGTTCCTATGGATTAAGGATCCTAACGATCCGAACAGTGAATTAATCACTTACCGGTTTGCCTCTGTCCTTTTTGGCGCCACGTCATCTCCTTTCTGCTCCAAGCTACCTTGGATACGCACTTGAAGAAGTCCAATAGCCCAAACAAGACGGAAATTAGCAAAAACCTGTATGTGGATAATTTTCAAGGTACAACCAACAGTGAAAGTAAACTGTTGGACATATACCATGAGGCCAATCGAGAATTAATGGGAGCCAATATGCTCTCCAATCTTGGGTCTCTAACAATGAAAAATTAAATCAACTGATCTCAACTGAATTTCCCGATTACCAGGTACCCGAGATGACAAAGGTACTAGGTGTCGAATGGAACACGACAACAGATCAGTTGACAATCAAGTCAGTGGAGCCTGATACCACTAACTTAACAATGAGAAAATTACTATCACAAGTCAGCAAACCCTTCGACCCATTAGGACTATTAAGCCCAGTACTGATTAATGGGAAGTTGATAATACAGGAATGTTGGCAACAAAAGATAGGCTGGGATGATCTTCTGACACCTGCCTTACAAGAAAAATGGCAAGGGTTAGTAAAAGATTTAAGTACCCTAGAGTCTGTCAAGTTCCCTAGGAACACAGTAGTAAATGAAAAGGAACCAATTAAGCTACATGTATTTGTGATGCCTCAGGAAAGGCTTATGGCACAGTAGCTTACCTGGTCTCAAATGGGCAAGCCAATTTGCTCACATCAAAGGCCAGAGTGGCACCTTTAAAGAAAAGATCACTGCCACAACTGGAATTAACAGCCTTACTGTAGGAGTAAGATTGGCTCATTATTGATCAAGGCCTTAAGCCACATCCACTTTAAAGAAACAGTAGTTTGGTCAGATAATGAGGCAGTGCTACAGTGGGTTAAGAACAATAACAGTAAGAATCCTTACGTGAGTAACCGCGTTAAGGAAATACGAGAGTTGTCAGCAGGGTATAAACTAAGATATATGTATAAAGAATCCAGCTGACTATCTCTCCCGAGGACTGACTTTACGGCAATTAACAAAGGCAGAGATGTGGTTCAATGGACCTCAGTGGCTAATCAGCGACCAGTGGCCTGAACAAAAGCCACAAGTCATTGTGACCAATGTTACTGTTCCCACTGAGAACCCAGAACCACCTCGGACTTTGGTAATTGATCCTACTCGGTACTCTGAACTGAACAAACTTATAGGTGTCACCCAAGTAGTGTTTGATTTTCTAAAGAAAATAGGAATCAAGCATAAATTCCCTAATGCCCTAAGGTATTGGGTCAAAAGAGCTCAGATCGACACATTCGGGACAGAATTTGACAATGTTCCAAAGAAGCTACAACATGATCTGGGTCTCTGGTTAGACACTGACAATTATAACATAATCAGATGCGGAGGCCGCTTACAGCACGCTGACATAGATTTGGAAGCAAAAAATCCAATATTGCTCCCTCGTCACCACATAGTAAGCAAACTAATTGTGTTACATATACACAAATACTGCACTCTGCATGGTGGGGTATTAGATACTCTCACAGACTTAAGACAACAGTACTGGCTACCCCAAGGTAGACAGACAGTAAAATCAATAATCAAATCCTGTGTTATTTGCCGGAGATACGATGCCAGAGTGTGTCCATATCCTGGCCCTCCTCCACTTCCGAAGGAAACGGAGTCGACATATTCGTCCCTTTGAGACAAACAGAAAAGTACAGTCTTTTTACTTGTGCCACAACAAGGGCAGTCCATCTAGAAGTGACTCCCGATATGAGTGCCGAAGCATTCTTACAGGCTTTCGCAGGTTTGCTTCACGTAGATCCTGTCCTAAGTTAATGATCTCAGACAATGGGTCCAACTTAGTGGCAGGAGAAGCATGTCTGAGGAAAATCTGGACACACCAAAGGTACGCACAGCCCTAAATCAACGGCAGTGCCATTGGAAATTCATACCTCCCAGAGCACCATGGCACGGAGGCTTCTATGAACGCATGGTTGGTACGGTAAAACGTTCTCTACGGAAAACCCTACACCGCCAAAAGATTGACCTGCAGGAGCTTCAAACAGTAGTCATAGAGATAGAAGCACGAGTCAATAACCGACCACTTACCTACCTCTCTGATGATGTTTTGCAGCGTGAACCATTAAGTCCAGCTCATTTGATGTATGGTAGACCTCTCAAAACACTTGTGTCCCTTACGGACGAGGAACCAGAGGATCCTTCATATGTCCAAGAGAGTGATTTGGTTCAACGTTTCAAACATCTATCAAGGGTGATAAGTCGGTGGAATGACGTATGGACTCGAGAATACCTTACAGCTCTGAGAGAGTATCATTACGGGGCAAACAACCCCTACAACAGAATTAACTTGAACCCTGGTGACATAGTTCTGGTGGATAGTGATGGACCACGCTCAGAGTGGCCTATAGGTCAAATAGTCTCTGTTCATCCAGACAGCCAGGGCATCTTGAGAATAGTGAAAGTAAAATGCCGAGGCAACACTACTCTCAAAACTTTAGAGAAATTAGTTCCTTTAGAACTGGCCAGGAAAGAAGAACGTCAACGACTTCCAGCACCCGATACGCCAGTACGGGACATACGTCCCCAAAGGACTGCAGCTCAACAATGTAAACTCAAATTAAAGCAGCATTATAATTCTGAAGGAGAAGAATAAAGTGATCGCAGTCCTTACCGGGACTTCGACCCGTGTTCTTCCCCCCCGGAATTATGTCGGGAAACCGACACACACATACACAAATAGTATAGTCTTCCCTTAACAGTATCCTCTTAAAATTAGAGAATGGGAGACTCCGTGACGTCATCGACGTCGCCGTATATTTACATTATTAAACACTGTTCATACAACAGTTTAATGTCTAAATTGAATAAAAAAGTGTTCAATAAGACTGAATATAATTATTAACACCAAAATATAGCTTGATTCCTTGTTAACGTAAATTTACTTAGAAGTGGAACCACAAATATTGGAACAGTACACAAAGCGAGCGTCTCTTACAGAGCCACGTCACACGACAACAATAACAAAAACAGCCCTACGCTGTAATGTCTCCAGAGCTGGTGTAACACCTAGACACCCAATTTACGTGTCAACAACCAGCAACACAGCCTATCAAATCACAGCAACGAAGTATCCGTCTTACCAAGTATTTGTATATTATTCTAGTGCACTTTTAATATCAAAGGGTAGGCGGTTATGATATATGAACAACAACACAACAAATGTACGTGTACCCCATTTTACAGCCCTCACATTCATGTTATACCTGTATTGATATGTTTAGGGAAATGTTACTAACCTTGCATCCCAAACAGGTAAATTGTGACTTGGAACAGCAAGTAGCTGAGCAG
>WNGS01004374.1:17942975-17954557 GCA_020271785.1 Procambarus virginalis
CGGAGGTTGATGTTTCTTTACCACTTTTGAGACCCTTGCTGTTCAACTTAATTGGCCTGACGACCAATGGGCTACCCTTCTCAGAGTACATTTAACAGGTAGAGCAGCAGTCACACTCAGCACTTTGGCTTCGGAAAACGACTACACCACCCTGAAACAAGCTGTGTTGGACGCCTACCTTCTCTCCACCGAAAGCTATCGACGAAAGTTTCGTGACTACGTCAAGGCAAGTACCACCACCTTCTTAGAATTTGCTAACACCAAACAAAGATATTTCATGAAATGGCTGGAGGCAGCACATGTCTCTACTTTTTCAGAACTTGTCAACCTCATACTGGTTGAAGAATTTTGAGACGTGTACCTCCTCCTGTCCGCCTATACTTAGCAGACAAGGAAGAGACGGAATTAGTGAAGTGTGCGAAGTCAGCTGACACTTACAGCCTCATCCACCGGCTGACTCCAGATCCTACCAGCAAGAAATCTTGGTACAGTTACGAGAAAGCGAGCCCAGATCAAGGTACCTCTCAACTGTACTGCAGGTATTGTCGATTATATGGACACACCATTGACAAATGTGGTAAGTCCCAATTTAAAGGTAACGTCGAACCCCCTAAGTCTAAAACTACTCACCCTAAGTCCGGTAAGCCTGTAATGAATGTTGGTGTTCATGCTAATGATCTCTCTCTCTTTACCAAGCATCTCTATCCAGGAACTATCTCTACCCACGGTTCAGATTCAGAGGGACGTTTCGGACTTAAGATCCTAAGGGACACAGCGGCCCTACAATCGATCGTTTTGAAATCGGCTGTGCCCAACGTCGCCTACACAGGAGAGACTGTGTTCATCACTGACCTTACTGCTACAACTCCTTATCCACTTGCCCGAGTTTACCTGGATTGTCCCTTCGTGACCGGTGAAGTCCAAGTCGCCGTCAGGGAAAAGCCTTTTCCCATGCCTGGAGTGCAACTTCTCCTGGGCAACGACTTGGCAGAAGACCAACAACCAAACAACCTGATCATCAAGGACATATCCAAGGTAAGCAACTCTGTGGTGGATAACCCGATTTTTGAACATTTCCCAGTAAAGGTTCAAGAGAGTGATGAAGGTTCTCCTCCTGTTATGGTGACCACCCGTGCTCAAGCTGCACGTCCACAGCCAGCCGACTCTACTGCTACCGCTGTCCCTCAGGACCCTTCGAAACTACCCCCTAACCTGACCGCGGTGGAGTTCCGTAAGTTACAGAGAGATGATCTTACATTGACACCATTATTCTTTCAGGCTGAAACCCAATCCGACAGTGTTCCTGGGTTCTTTATGGAGAACGAAATACTCTATCGCAGGTATAGACCCAGTAAACTGAAGGACGAGGACGATTGGGCAAATGTTGAACAACTAGTGATTCCCACCAGCCTGCGGCCCACGATTCTACACCTGGCCCACGGCGCTTTGTCACACTATGGGTTCAACAAGACTTACCATGGAATTCGACAAGACTACTACTGGCCAGGTATGGTAAACGACGTCAAAACTCATGTCAAATTATGCCACGTGTGTCAGTTAGCCGGGAAACCGAACGTTTCCATTCCCAGAGCACCCCTGATACCCATCCAGGTGCCTGAGGAACCGTTCCACAAGCTCATTATCGACTGCGTTGGTCCTTTGCCTCGGACCAGTGCAGGCAACTCATATATCTTAACCATCCTGTGTCCTACCACCAGATTTCCGATAGCAGTTCCAGTAAAAAATATTACAGCTGCTACAGTGGTGAAGAATCTACTGAAAATCTTCACCCAGTATGGATTTCCGAGGGAGATTCAGAGCGACTGTGGTACCAACTTCACCAGTGATCTCTTCAAACGGACTCTGGAGGAGTTCAACATCAAACAGGTACTGTCCAGCCCCTATCATCCTGCTTCACAGGGTTCTCTCGAGCGTAGTCATCAAACCATCAAGGCACTCTTAAAAAAGTTCTGTAATGAGACCTCAAAGGATTGGGATAGGCAAATTGATCTCATTTTGTGTATTTTCAGAAGTCTTCCCAACGAGTCACTAGGAGTATCTCCTTATGAGATGCTCTACGGACGTAAGTGCCGTACACCTCTCAAGGCTTTCAAGGATTCTCTACGTGATGACACCTTCAGTGAGCATCAGAGTGTGCCCCAGTATCTCCAAAATCTCCGACACATTCTAGAGAGGGTCCATTCCTTTGCCAGCAACAACCTACAGAGAGCCCAGGAGAGGATGAAGACTCGTTACGACCGGCACTGTAAAGTAAGGAAGTTTACACCAGGAGACTTAGTGCTTGCCTATTTCCCTATCCCAGGTTCTCCTTTACAGAACAGGTTCTCAGGACCCTACCGTGTTAAGGAGTGCCGGAACAACTTCAACTACGTTCTCGAGACCCCCGATAGGCGGCGGAAGACCCAGCTGTGCCACATTAATTTACTCAAGCCCTACCATGGGGTTCCTCCCACTGTGTTAACCAATTTCACCTCATTTACAGGTCCATACAGCCACAGTGAGACCTTCCCTGCTTCTCCTTCCGAGAGCACTGACACTGAGACAGCGCTCTCTAACTCGGAAATCCTTACTAACCTTCAACATCATTTTCAGGACGATAATAGTGCTCCACTAATCAAACTCGTCAGAGAATATCAAGAGTTGTTTCGAGATGACCCCCAAGAGTGTACTGTAACTCGGCACGACATCCAACTGCTACCTGACACCCAGCCGATTCGCCAACCATTCTACCGAATCAGCCCGAGCAAAACGGAAGTCATGCGGGCTGAGGTACAGTATCTCTTGGACCATGGACTGGCTACCCCCTGTGAGTCCCCCTGGGCCTCACCATGCATCCTGGTACCCAAACCTCACGGCAAAATCCGTCTGTGTACGGATTATAGGAAGTTGAACCAGGTCACAGTGAAGGACGCCTACCCAATACCCAGGTAGACGACATTTTGGATGCCATTGGTAATGCCCGCTACCTGTCTCAGGTAGACCTACTAAAGGGCTACTACCAGGTGAGTTTAACGGAGCGAGCTAAGGTACTGTCCGCCTTTATAACCCCTTTGGTCTCTACAGGTACAATCGCCTTCCCTTTGGACTCTGCAATGCCCCAGCCACCTTTCAGAGAGCTGTCAACCGCGTCATCCAGGGCTTGGAAAACACCTATGCCTATTTGGACGACATCGTGGTAGCATCCAACACCTGGAGCGAACACCTGCTCCAGCTACAACGATTGTTCTACAAGCTCCTGAAAGCCGGCCTCACCATCAATTTGGGCAAGTCCACCTTCGCGAAAGGTAAAGTGCGGTACCTGGGTCATGTTATAGGGAGTGGCAACCTGGCTCCGTTAAACATTCACATTCAAGCAATCCAACAGTATCCACAGCCTACTACCAGGAAGCAGCTCCTGCGCTTCCTTGGTCTTGCTTCCTATTACCGTAGGTTTGTGAAGAATTTTAGCACTGTTGCAACCCCATTAATCACCTTAACCAGTCCCAAGCAACGGTATAATTGGACCAGAGAGCAAACCGTTGCATTCGAACAACTCAAATTCCTCCTCTGTTCTAATCCCATTCTCGCCTCACCAGATATCAAGAAGCCTTTCATCCTCCATGTCGACGCCAGTGGTACCGGCATCGGAAGTGTCTTAATGCAGCAGCGAGGCGAGGAGGTTCTACCTGTCAGCTACTACAGTTGCAAGTTGAAGCCTCATCAGAAGAACTACAGTACTATAGAGAAGGAACTCCTGTCCATCGTCCTGAGCTTACAACACTTTGCACCATATCTGCACGGTGCTAGGTCCACTACCATCTATTCGGACCACAACCCTCTGAGATTTTTACATCAAGCCCAATTTAATAACCAACGTCTGCTGCGATGGGCTTTATATCTTCAAGGCTTCAACTTAAAGATCTGCTACATCAAGGGGCCTGATAACATCATCGCTGATGCCCTCTCCAGAGTGCATGAGGTAGAGGCAGCTCCACCTCCCACTCTACCTCCAGTGGACGTGATTCACCCGAAACGGCAGGCTTCGGGGGAGAGTTGTGACGATAATCTCTTATCAGAGATTTAGCCTGCTATTTCTGCGAATCACGCCTGTCCTCATCAATATACAAGATACGTTTTGTAGTGGCTAAACGTACATATGATAGCCACACGTACCAGCAACTCCCTCCTTCCCCCCCACTGCTGCACCTGGTCGACGCGCCGAACCCTTCAACGGCCTAACGAGCGACTTGCGGCCATCCAGCTTCCTCATTGGCCGCCAACCAACACTCCACTCCGGCTCCCCGCCAATCACAAGACCTCACCAGTTATTGTTGGAGTCCCTTGCGTTTCTGCCAGCCAGAATATTGTGTGCTCGCAAGCTGTGAACTCCTAAGTGACTCACTCTGTGTGGTCAAATAGAGGTTCATAGTTAGTGCATATATTCCAGCATTCATATTTTACTTACTTTTGTATATCAATTCTCCTCCCCATTAACGTAATCTATTTTCATGTTTATATTGTTTATTATTTTTGCCAGTAAGCCAAGATTTTGCATTTATTTCAATTTGTGTTTTTATTGTTATTAAAATCCATATTTTTTATTATTGCTTTTAGTCTTTCCAACCTTACCACAGATTACCAAATCACGCAGTCATTCTTTTTTTTTCTCTTTTTTTTTCCTTTTCTTTTTTTATATATTATATGTGGCCCAGCACTGACACCTGCTAGTTGGAAGACTGCCGACCACCATTTCCAACTCGTTACCGTCACAATATATATATATATATATATATATATATATATATTATATATATATATATATATATATATATATCACTGAAAATTCCATACCCCACGTGGATTCGTATCCAGACAGCCAGGAGCACCTTACAATTGGCCTACCCAGTAACTCAACATAACGACCAACTAAGACCGTACAAAAGTCACTGGTGGCCGAGGCTATATCCCATTGGACCCGACAGCACTTGGTAGTACGCTGGCCCATAGTTAATTCATTGAATAATCTCACTTTGTGGGGCAACGTGAGTAACACAAATGCGAAGAAGTTTGAATGATACCCAAGCATATATGCAACTGAAAACTCAACACTCTAGAAGGATTCGAACCCAGACAGCAAGGAGCACTATCCAACTGGCGTACCTGGTACCTAAACTAGGCCCAAGCTTACCACCAAGTGCCGGCTTTGCTCCAGAATCCCGATCTTTCCTACAGACTCCAGGACTTTGCTTCAGACTCTAAGTCTTTGCTCCAGACTCTAAGACTTTGCTCCAGACTCCAGGACATTGCTCCAGACTCCAAGACTTTGCTCCAGACTCCAGGACTTTGCTCCAGACTCCAGGGCTTTGCTCCAGACTCCAGGGCTTTGCTCCAGACTCCAGGACATTGCTCCAGACTCCAAGACTTCGCTCCAGACTCCAGGGCTTTGCTCCAGACCATTGCTCCAGACTCCAAGACTTTGCTCCAGAATCCAGGACTTGCTCCAGACTACTGGGCTTGGCTCCAGACTCCAGGACTTTGCTCCAGACTCCAGGGCTTTGCTCCAGACTCCAGGACTTTGCTCCAGACTCCAGGACTTTGCTCCAGACTCCAGGACTTTGCTCCAGACTGCAAGGCTTTGCTCCAGACTCTAGGACATTGCTCCAAATCCAAGACTTTGCTCCAGACTCCAGGACTTTGCTCCAGACTACTGGGCTTGGCTCCAAACTCCAGGACTTTGATCCAGACTCCATGACTTGGCTCCAGACTCTAGGACTTTGCTTCAGACTCCAGAACTTTGCTCTAGACTGTAAGATTTTTCTCTAGACTCTAAGATTTTGCTCCAGATTCCAGGACTTTGCTGCAGACTCTAAGACTTTGCTCCAGACTCTAAGACTTTGCTGCAGACTCTAAGAATTTGCTCCAGACACCAGTACTTTACTCCAGACTACAGGGCTTTGCTCCAGACTTCAGGACTTTGTTTCAGACTCTAGGACTTTGCTCCAGACTCCTGAACTTTGTTTCAGAATCCAGACCTGGAGCTCCAGGTCTTTGCTCCAGACTCCAGGGCTTTGCTCCAGACTCCTGGACATCGCTCCAGACTCCAAGACTTTGCTCCAGACTTCAGGACTTTGCACCAGACTACAGGGCTTGGCTTCAGACTCCAAGACTTTGCTCCAGACTCCAGGACTTTGCTCCAGACTATAGGGCTTGGCTCCAGACTCCATGACTTTGCTCCAGACTCCAGGACTTTGCTCCAGACTACTGGGCTTGGCTCCAGACTCCAGGACTTTGCTCCAGACTCCAGGACTTTGCTCTAGACTCCAGGGCTTTGCTCCAGACTCCAGGACATTGTTCCAGACTCCACGACTTCGCTCAACACTCCAGGACTTTGCTCCAGACTACTGCGCTTGGCTCCAGACTCCAGGACTTTGCTCCAGACTCCAGGACTTTGCTCCAGACTACAGGGCTTGGCCCCAGACTACAGGACTTTGCTCCAGACTCCAGGACATTGCTCCAGACTCCAAGACTTTACTCCAGACTCCAGGTCTTTGCTCCAGACTCTAAGGCTTTGCTCTAGACTCCAGGACTTTGCTCCAGACTCCAGGGCTTTGCTCCAGATTCCAGAGCTTTGCTCCAGACTCCAGGGCTTTGCTCCAGACTCCAGGACATTGCTCCAGACTCCAAAACGTCGCTCCAGACTCCAGGGCTTTGCTCCAGACTCCAGGGCTTTGCTCCAGACTCCAGAACATTGCTCCAGACTCCAAGACTTTGCTCCAGACTCCAGGACTTTGCTCCAGACTACAGGGCTTGGCTCCAGACTCCAAGACATTGCTTCAGACTCCAGGACTTTGCTCCAGACAACTGGGCTTGGCTCCAGACTCCAGGACTTTTCTCCAGACTCCAGGACTTTGCTCCAGACTCCAGGGCTTTGCTCAAGACTCCAGGACATTGCTCCAGATCCAAGACTTTTCTCCAGACTCCATGACTTTGCTCCAGACTACTGGGCTTGGCTCCAGACTCCAGGACTTTGCTCCAGACTCCAGTACTTTGCTCCAGACTCCAAGACTTGTCTCCAGACTCTAGGACTTTGCTTCAGACTCCAGAACTTTGCTCTAGGCTCTAAGATTTTTCTCTAGACTCTAAGACTTTGCTCCAGATTCCAGGACTTTGCTCCAGACTCTAAGACTTTGCTGCAGACTCTAAGACTTTTCTCCAGACTCTAAGAATTTGCTCCAGACTTCAGGACTTTGTTTCAGACTCCAGGACTTTGCTCCAGACTCTTGAACTTTGTTTCAGACTCCAGACCTGGAGCTCCAGGTCTTTGCTCCAGACTCCAGGGCTTCGCTCCAGACTCCTGGACATCGCTCCAGACTCCAAGACTTTGCTCCAGACTCCAGGATTTTGCTCCAGACTACAGGCTTGGCTTCAGACTCCAAGACTTTGCTCCAGACTCCAGGACTTTGCTCCAGACTACAGGGCTTGGCTCCAGACTCCAAAATTTTGCTCCAGACTCCAGGATTTGCTCCAGACTACAGGGCTTGGCTCCAGACTCCAGGGCTTTGCTCCAGACTCCAGGATTTTGCTCCAGACTACTGAGCTTGGCTCCAGACTCCAAGACTTTGCTCCAGACTCCAGGACTTTGCTCCAGACTGCAGGGCTTTGCTCCAGACTCTAGGACATTGCTCCAGATCCAAGACTTTGCTCCAGACTCCAGGACTTTGCTCCAGACTACTGGGCTTGGCTCCAAACTCCAGGACTTTGCTCCAGACTCCAGGATTTTGCTCCAGACTCCAAGACTTGGCTCCAGACTCTAGGACTTTGCTTCAGACTCCAGAACTTTGCTCTAGGCTCTAAGATTTTTCTCTAGACTCTAAGACTTTGCTCCAGATTCCAGGACTTTGCTCCAGACTCTAAGACTTTGCTGCAGACTCTAAGACTTTGCTCCAGACTCTAAGAATTTGCTCCAGACACCAGGACTTTACTCCAGACTACAGGGCTTTGCTCCAGACTTCAGGACTTTGTTTCAGACTCCAGGACTTTGCTCCAGACTCCTGAACTTTGTTTCAGACTCCAGACCTGGAGCTCCAGGTCTTTGCTCCAGACTCCAGGGCTTTGCTCCAGACTCCAGAACATTGCTCCAGACTCCAAGACTTTGCTCCAGACTCCAGGACTTTGCTCCAGACTACAGGGCTTGGCTCCAGACTCCAAAACATTGCTTCAGACTCCAGGACTTTGCTCCAGATTACTGGGCTTGGCTTCAGACTCCAGGACTATGCTCCAGACTCCAGGACTTTGCTCCAGACTGCAGGGCTTTGCTCAAGACTCCAGGACATTGCTCCAGATCCAAGACTTTTCTCCAGACTCCAGGACTTTGCTCCAGACTACTGGGCTTGGCTCCAGTCTCCAGGACTTTGCTCCAGACTACTGGGCTTGGCTCCAGTCTCCAGGACTTTGCTCCAGACTCCAGTACTTTGCTCCAGACTCCAAGACTTGGCTCCAGACTCTAGGACTTTGCTTCAGACTCCAGAACTTTGCTCTAGGCTCTAAGATTTTTCTCTAGACTCTAAGACTTTGCTCCAGATTCCAGGACTTTGCTCCAGACTCTAAGACTTTGCTCTAGACTCTAAGACTTTTCTCCAGTCTCTAAGACTTTGCTCCAGACTCTAAGACTTTGCTCCAGACTCTAAGAATTTGCTCCAGACTTCAGGACTTTGCTCCAGACTCCAGGACTTTGCTCCAGACTCCTGAACTTTGTTTCAGACTCCAGACCTGGAGCTCCAGGTCTTTGCTCCAGACTCCAGGGCTTTGCTCCATACTCCTGGACATCGCTCCAGACTCCAAGACTTTGCTCCAGACTCCAGGATTTTGCTCCAGACTACAGGGCTTGGCTTCAGACTCCAAAACTTTGCTCCAGACTACATGACTTTGCTCCAGCCTACAGGGCTTGTCTCCAGACTCCAAGACTTTGCTCCAGACTCCAGGACTTTGCTCCAGACTACTGGGCTTGGCTCCAGACTCCAGGACTTTGCTCCAGACTCTAGGACTTTGCTCCAGACTCCAGGGCTTTGCTCCAGACTCCAGGACATTGCTCCAGACTTCAAGACTTTGCTTCAGACTCCAGGACTTTGCTTCATACTACTGCGCTTGGCTCCAGACTCCAGGACTTTGCTCCAGACTCCAGAACTTTGCTCCTGACTACAGGGCTTGGATCCAGACTCAAGGACTTTGCTCCAGACTCCAGGACTTTACTCCAGACTACAGGCTTGGTTCCAGACTCCAAGACTTTGCTCCAGACTCCAGGACATTGTTCCACACTCCAGGACATTGTTCCAGACTCCAAGACTTTGCTCCAGACTCCAGGACTTTGCTCCAGACTCTAGGGCTTTCCTCTAGACTCCAGGACTTTGCTCCAGACTCCAGGGCTTTCTTCCAGACTCCAGGGCTTTGCTCCAGACTCCAGGGCTTTGCTCCAGACTCCAGGACATTGCTCCAGACTCCAAGACTTCGCTCCACACTCCAGGGCTTTGCTCCAGACTCCAAGGCTTTGCTCCAGACTCCAGAACATTGCTCCAGACTCCAAGACTTTGCTCCAGACTCACGGACTTTGCTCCAGACAACAGGACTTGGCTCCAGACTCCAAGACTTTGCTCCAGACTCTAGGACTTTGCTCCAGACTGCAGGGCTTTGCTCCAGACTCCAGGACATTGCTCCAGATCCAAGACTTTTCTCCAGACTCCAGACTTTGCTCCAGACTACTGGGCTTGGACTCCAGACTCCAGGACTTTGCTCCAGACTCAAGGACTTTGCTCCAGACTCCAAGACTTAGCTCCAGACTCTAGGACTTTGCTTCAGATTCCAGAACTTTGCTCTAGGCTCTAAGATTTTTCTCTAGACTCTAAGACTTTGCTCCAGATTCCAGGACTTTGCTCCAGACACTAAGACTTTGCTCCAGACTCTAATACTTTTCTCCTGACTCTAAGACTTTGCTCCAGACTCTAAGACTTTGCTCCAGACTCTAAGAATTTGCTCCAGACTCCAGGACTTTGCTCCAGACTACAGGGCTTTGCTCCAGACTTCAGGACTTTGTTTCAGACTCCAGACCTGGAGCTCCAGGTCTTTGCTCCAGACTCCAGGGCTTTGCCCCAGACTCCTGGACATCGCTTCAGACTCCAAAACTTTGCTCCAGACTCCAGGACTTTGCTCCAGACTACAGGGCTTGGCTTCAGACTCTAAGACTTTGCTCCAGACTCCAGGACTTTGCTCCAGACTACAGGGCTTGGCTCCAGACTCCAAGACTTTGCTCCAGACTACTGGGCTTGGCTCCAGACTCCAGGACTTTGCTCCAGACTCCAGGACTTTGCTCCAGGCTGCAGGGCTTTGCTCCAGACTCCAGGATATTGCTCCAGATCCAAGACTTTTCTCCAGACTCCAGGACTTTGCTCCAGACTCCAGGGCTTTGCTCCAGACCATTGCTCAGACTCCCGGACTTTGCTCAGACTCGAAGATTTGGCTCCAGACTCTAGACTTTGCTCAGATTCCCGGACTTTGTTCCAGACTTTAAGATTTTCTCCAGACTCTAAGACTTTGCTCCAGATTCTAGGACTTTGTTCCAGACTTTAAGACTTTTCTCCAGACTCTAAGACTATGCTCCAGATTCTAAGACTTTGCTCCAGACTCTAAGAATTTGCCTCAGACTCCAGGACTTTGCTCCAGACTACAGGGCTTTTGCTCCAGACTCCAGGACTTTGTTTCAGACTCCAGATCTGGAGCTCAGGTCTTCGCTCCAGACTCCAGGCTCCACAAGCTCCAACGTCGTATTATTGATTTTCCAGTCATTACCTCGTTGAGATCTACTGGGTGAGGAACCCTTGAGATGTGCCATAGTACTTTATATACTCATGTGATCTTCTGAGAATTATCATAACCTATAAAAGTATGTATAGGTTATGTGAAGTCCTCGGTAACAGACTAGCTACAGCTCTGCCCGATACAGCATCCTTCATATTGCAGTGGGTAGCTTATACATGCCACCTTGCTTTAGGCTTGATATTAATAACAAATATTCCTCCAGACGTTTAGTGATATGCTTAAAGGAAGATTTGTCTGCTGTTGTTGGTAAGTGTTTCGGGCCCTCTGAGTGTGGCATGGTAAGTCTGTCGCGCCCCTCTGACTCTGCCTTGGTAAGTGTGTCACCCCCATTTACATGGTAAGCAGGTCCATGGTAAGCAGATCCCATGGTAAGCAAGTCCATGGTAAGCAGATCCATGGTAAGCAGGTCCATGGTAAGCAGGTCCCCAATAAGCAGGTCCCCAGTATGGAAGTCTCCAGTAAGGTAGGTCCATGGTAAGCAGGTCCTCAATAAGCAGGTCCCCAGTATGGAAGTCTCCAGTAAGCAGGTCCATGGTAAGCAGGTCCTCAATAAGCAGGTCCCCAGTATGGAAGTCTCCAGTAAGCAGGTCCATGGTAAGCAGGTCCATCATAAGCAGGTCCCCAGTAAGCAGGTCCATGGGAATCAATACATATTTATATTCAAAATAATTTTCATAAGTTTAAATGTAAGCCCATTCCTAATCATCCGAAGG
>WNGS01004374.1:18003664-18016978 GCA_020271785.1 Procambarus virginalis
GCCAACCTGTAAACATGGGATATCGGGAGAACAAATGGAACATGTAAGTACGATCACCCTAGAACGTGCAGAAACCTCCTCAATACAGGTAAATGTACCAAAAAGCTGTGAATTCTTTCACCCATAAATTTGCAAGAACTCTTTGGACAGGAAAGAGTGCTTCAATGCTGAATGTCCAGCTTTTCATATAAGAGGTACCAGGCGAATAAAACCGACAGACCGCCACTATGAAAACACCCACTACTCCATCGACCGGGATAATTTTTTAGCAAGAGGAGGAGAAAAATGGCTAAAAATGACCAGACTCTACCACCAACTCGGTCAAATGCTAGAGAGGACACAAACACAGTGGCCTCCTTACCAGAGCCTCAGATATTTACACGAAGTAAGGCATCCAGCACTTCCACTAACATGATAACATCATTTATATTTGCCAACATCCAGGGTATAAAAACACGCAAATCCAACAAAGTTCACTTTATAGATGGTCTCCTTCATGAGGCAAATGAAGTGTTTGCAGCCCTAACAGAAACCCACATAAAGGACTACCATGATGGTGAAGTATGGATCTCAGAGTACAATCTTTTCAGATGTGATAGGAAACACCGGCTTCAGGGTGGGGTCAGCCTCTACATGAAAGACACACTCATCTGTACTGAGCTGCTAAACACCTCCAATGATATGGTGGAAGTGCTGATAATCATATAGGTACCTGGGTGTTAGTCAGCTGTCACGGGCTGCTTCCTGGGGGTGGAGGCCTGGTCGAAGACCGGGCCGCGGGGACACTAAAAAGCCCCGAAATCATCTCAAGATAACAATAAGATAATCAAAATAGAGTTCCTAAATGTACTTATTGTCCTTGTATATAAGTCACCGGAGGCAAACCCTCAGCACATTAAAGACCAACTAATGAAAATAGAACACAGCTTGGAAAACCTCACAAATCCAGCTCCGAACATCATCCTGCTTGGCGACTTCAACCTACGGCACCTGAAATGGAAGCACCTGGCTAATACAGTAATATCAGAAAGAATACCAGGAAGTAGTCTAAATGAACAGGCACATGCAAATGACCTGCTACGGATGTGCGACAGGTTTGCCTTAAACCAGCAAATAGTAGAACCAACTAGGAAGGAGAACACGCTGGACCTCATTTTCACTAATAATGATGAATTGATCAGGAACATAATGATTACAAATACCTGTTACTCAGATCACAACTTAATTGAAGTTATGACAACCATGGAGAATAGACCTTCAAAACCAGTCCAGATTCCAGGTGGAGGAGATTTCAGCAAATTCAACTTTAATAATAAACAGATAAACTGGGAGCAAATAAACCAGGACTTCACAGAAATAAACTGGGAAGAACAGCTAGAAAATGCAAATCTGAACCAGTGCCTGGAAAAAATAAGCTCAGTAGCACTAAAAATATGTTCAAACCGCATACCCCTAAGAAAAAAAAGAAAGAGATGCAGATTGGAACGGGAACGTCATTCCCTATGTAGGCGAAGAAAACGAATCACGGAACAACTTGAGAGTCGCACCCTATCTCAAGAACGGCGAAGAAGGTTACGTAGAGAAATAGAAACAATTGAACTCAAGCTACAAGAATCATACAAAACCAAGGAGAGGCAAAGACAGCAAAAGGCCATTAATGAAATAGAGAGAAATCAGAAATATTTTTTCTCCTTTGCAAAATCAAGATCAAAAACCACATCTAGTATCGGGACCCTGCAAAAGGGAGATGGAACTTCCACCGATGACAACAAAGAAATGAGATAGTTACTGAGGAAGCATTAGGACTGTTTTCAGCGAGCCATTAAACGAACTAAAGATTGATAAACCAAATGAATTTTTCATGGATATGATACCAACATCAAATCATATATCAGACATCACCCTATCCCCACTGCATTTTGAAGAAGCCATAAACAGTATGCTTTTGCACTCTGCACCAGGCCCGGATTATTGGAACTCCATATTCATCAAGAACTGTAAAAAAAACACTATTGCAGACCCTCCACATTCTGTGGAGACAAAGCCTAGATATTGGCGTTATCCCTGATATACTAAAAACAGCAGAGATAGCACCACTTCATAAAGGAGGAAATAAGGCAGAGGCAAAAAATTACAGACCGATAGCGTTAACATCGCACATCATAAAAATTTTTGAGAGAGTGCTAAGAAGTAAGCTCACAAAATACATGGAATCACAGCATCTCCATAACCCCGGACAACATGGTTTCAGAACAGGGCGCTCTTGCCTGTCGCAGTTGCTGGACCACTATGATATGGCATTAGATGCTATGGAAGACAAACAAAACGCTGATGTAATTTACATAGATTTCGCAAAAGCTTTTGATAAATGACCATGGTGTTATTGCACATAAAATGGGTTCAAAAGGAATTACCAGAAAAATAGGCAGATGCATCTAAAATTTCCTGAATAACAGAACCCAATGTGTAATAGTTAACAAAATAAAATCCAGCCCATCAACCGTGAAGAGCTCAGTCCCCCAGGGTACTGTGCTTGCTCCAGTACTTTTTCTCATCCTCATATTGGACATAGACAAGAACACAACCTATAGCACTGTATCATCCTTTGCAGATGACACTAGGATCTTCATGAGAGTAGGCAACATAGAGGACACGGCAAACTTCCAATCAGATGTAGATCAGGTCTTTCTATGGGCTACAGAAAATAATATGGTGTTTAACGAAGATAAGTTCCAGCTCATGCGCTATGGAAAAAATGAAAATATAAAAACGGAAACCACGTAAAAAATCTCAGGCAAATCAAAACATAGAACGAAAAGGCAATGTAAAGGATCTGGGTGTACTCATGTCAGAAGACCTTACCTTTAAAGAACACAATAAAGTAGCCGTCACAACTGCACAAAAAATGACAGGTTGGATAACAAGAACTTTTCACACTAGAGATGCTATACTGATGATGATGCTTTTCAAAACGCTTGTGCTCTCTAGAGTGGAGTACTGCTGCACAATGACAGCCTCTTTCAAAGTTGGAGAAATTGCTGACCTGGAGAGCGTGCAGAAATCCTTTACTGCTAGAATCAACTCTGTAAAATATCTAAACTATTGGGACCGACTAAAGAACCTAAATATGTACTCCCTTGAGCGCAGGTGGGAGAGATACATAATAATTTACACGTGGAAAATATTAGAGGGGCTGGTCCCAAACCTGCACACAGAAATAACATCACATGAGACCAGAAGACATGGCAGGATGTGCAGAATATCCCCGTTGAAAAATAGAGGTGCAACAGGTACTCTGAGAGAGAACTCTATCAACATCAGAGGCCCGAGACTGTTCAACACGCTCCCGCTAAACATAATGGGCATAACTGGCAAACCCTTCACAGTGTTCAAGAGAGAACTGGATAAGCACCTCCAAAGGATACCTGACCAACCAGGCTGTGACTCATACGTCAGGCTGCGAGCAGCCGCGTCCAACAGCCTGGTTGATCAGTCCAGCAACCAGGAGGGGGACGCTAAGCCCCGGAAGCACCTCAAGGTACTTGCCCTACCATCTACATGATTTGATGCTCTGCAAATACAGCACACATCAATTCATTGCACACTTATATAATAATTATTTGAGAATTTATAACAAGTACTTTATATTTAAAAATAATTTTTTTCATATTTGTAGCTATACAATATTTGTATCCCTGGTTGCCATACAGTATATTCTAAGCAAAATATATATTAACAAAACACATCACAACAAATAGTTGACAGCTGGTAGACTGCCAAATAACGAAAAGAGCTTTGAATATATGATCAGATATACTTGAGATGGGACAGGAACCAAACACTCTCCAGGTCCAAAAAGCACACTTGAAGCCTCCCCAAAACCTCCATTCATTCATTCACAAAGTGCTCCCAAGACCATCATAAATTAATGAATGAATGCATGATGGTCTTTCCCCCAAGACCAAATGATCCAAGGTATGATCGAAATATTGAAATATATTCCACAAAGATCAAAATATCCAAGATATGATCAAAATATTCAATCAAAACTAGTGACATCAAATCAGCTTATAGAGTGGGTATCAAATCAACAGGAGGGTATAAATAACAGGAGAATTTGAGTTAAACTAGATAGCTGCTTCTGCAAGTCAGACCTTTTCAAATCTGCAGTATCTAGTAAATCAAATGTTTATGTGAATAAATGTCTGACCAGGTTCAAACAAAATCTCTTATTTAAACTGCGTCGTTTCTGGAAAAATTCCTAAGTAATTAAACATTGTTTTGTGGGAGACGGTAAAATTATAGCTAGGGGGACTGACACTGGAAAAACATATTTTATAACCACGGAAGCTCACCTCAATTCTCCTGAATGACTGTGGGATAGCTGCTGAATAACCAGAATTCAAATTATAACCTCATTTAACTACCAATGTGTACTTTACCTCTGCCTTTCCTTCCAAAAGTTTTTAACTTAAAAAAAAATGGGTCTTCTTTATTATTGTCTCCTTTTTTTTTTTTTTTTTTACTTCCTTGTTCCATAGTACACTGGCTTTGCCTGTGTCCTCTAGTATAAACTTTATCATCCAGTGTACCTGAGTGTATCTCTATTTAATCTACCTCATTTTGTTTTAGTGTTTTAGTGTAACTTTAATATTAAACTATAGTGTACTTATAATATTATAGTACGTAAGTTATTCGTTTTATAGATTTCATAATTGCTTTTTTACTTTTATTGGTCATCCATTGTTATTAATTATTCTAGTTCATTTTTACTTTAAGTTCCCATTAAGTTTTCATTACTTAAATTACCATTAAGTTTATATTACTTTACAATTTTTAAATCTTTAAAATGTATAACTAAAAATGGACAAACTGGAGGAATGGCCCAAAAATATATACACCAGTTGACTGACAGTTGAGACACAGGACCATAGAGCCAATCCTCAACCCCTGTAAACACAACTAGGTGAGTACAAGTTTTGTTTGGAAATTGAATAATGAAGAATGAGTTTTGCTTACCTGTCACAGTTGTATCTTGAGAAAGTCGGTGTTTCTTCTTCATTTTTTTCAAGGACTTATCCTCTTGCTCTACATTCTTGTCTTTTCCTTCACTGATCTTCCTATTTTGATTTTCCTGAGTGTGAACTGAAAATAAGGAAAATCTGAATAAAATATATATCCTCATTAAACAAAAATTGTTTCTCTACAACTGCAGATACAGATAACACGCAGCCACTCTACTTGAATTAATGCACATACTACACACACAAACACACACACACAATAGTTCAAATCTACAAAAGTGACAGCAGAGAAGACCCACTCAATTATAGACATGTATCATTGACAAGTGTAATAGTCAAAATATTGGAAAAAATAACAAAAACTAAATGGGTAGAACGCTGGGAGAGAAATGATATAATATCAGAGAGACAGAATGGTTTTTGATCTGGAAGATCTGGTGTATCGAATTTACTCATTTTCTATGATCGAGCAACAGAGATTTTACAGGAAAGAGATGGTTTGGTTGACTACACCTATCTGGACCTAAAAAAGGCTTTTGATAGAGTTACACGTAAGAGGTTGTTCTGGAAACTGGAAAATATTGTAGGGGTGACAGGTAAGCTTCTAACATGGATGAAAACTTTTCTGACTGATAGAAAAATGAGGGCAGTAATCAGAGGCAATGTATCAGACTGGAGAAATGTTACAAGTGGAGTACCACAGGGCTCAGATCTTGCACTGGGGATGTTCATTGTCTACATAAACAATATACCAGATGGAATACAGATTTATATGAACATGTTTGCTGATGATGCTAAGATAATAGGAAGAACAAGAAACTGAGATGATTGTCATGCCCTTCAAGATGACCTGGACAAAATAAGTATATGGAGAACCACTTGGCAAATGGAATTTAATGTGAATAAATATCATGTTATGGAATGTGGAATAGAAGAACATAGACCCCCACACAACCTATAAATTGTGTGAGAAATCCTTAAAAAATTCTGATAAAGAAAGAGATCTACGGATGGTTCTAGATAGAAAAGTATCACGTGAGGAATACATAAAGAACGTTGTGCGAGGAGCCTATGCTACACTTTCTAACTTCAGAATTGCTTTTAAATACTGTACATGGATGGTGAAATACTAAAGAAATTGTTCACCACTTTTGTTAGGCCAAAGTTAGAATATGCAGCGGTTGTGTGGTGCCCATATCTTAAGAAGCACATCAACAAAATAGAAAAGGTATCCTTATGATCAGGTATCCTTTGGAGGTGCTTATCCAGTTCTCTCTTGAACACTGTGAGGGGTTTGCCAGTTATGCCCCTTATGTGTAGCGGGAGCGTGTTGAACAGTCTCGGGCCTCTGATGTTGATAGAGTTCTCTCTCAGAGTACCAGTTGCACCTCTGCTTTTCAACGGGGGTATTCTGCACATCCTGCCATGTCTTCTGGTCTCATGTGATGTTATTTCTGTGTGCAGGTTTGGGACCAGCCCCTCTAATATTTTCCACGTGTAGATTATTATGTATCTCTCCCGCCTGCGCTCAAGGGAATACAGATTTAGGCTCTTTAGTCGGTCCCAATAGTTTAGATGTTTTATTGAGTGGATTCTAGCAGTAAAGGACCTCTGCACGCTCTCCAGGTCAGCAATTTCTCCAGCTGTGAAAGGGGCTGTCATTGTGCAGCAGTACTCCACTCTAGAGAGCACAAGCGTTTTGAAAAGTGTCATCATCGGTATAGCATCTCTAGTGTGAAAAGTTCTTGTTATCCAACCTGTCATTTTTCTTGCAGTTGTGACGGCTACTTTATTGTGTTCTTTAAAGGTAAGGTCTTCCGACATGAGTACACCCAGATCCTTTACATTGCCTTTTCGTTCTATGTTATGATTTGTCTGAGTTTTGTACGTGGTTTCCGTTTTTATATTTTCATTTTTTCCATAGCACATGAGCTGGAACTTATCTTCGTTAAACAACATATTATTTTCTGTAGCCCATAGAAAGACCTGATCTACATCTGACTGGAGGTTTGCCGTGTCCTCTATGTTGCCTACTCTCATGAAGATCCTAGTGTCATCTGCAAAGGATGATACAGTGCTATAGGTTGTGTTCTTGTCTATGTCCGATATGAGGATGAGAAAAAGTACTGGAGCAAGCACAGTACCCTGGGGGACTGAACTCTTAACGGTTGATGGCCTGGATTTTATTTTGTTGACTATTACACATTGGGTTCTGTTGGTCAGGAAATTGTAGATCCATCTGCCTATTTTTCCTGTAATTCCTTTTGTGCAATAACACCATGGTCACATTTATCAAAAGCTTTTGCGAAATCTGTGTAAATTACATCAGCGTTTCGTTTGTCTTCCATAGCATCTAATGCTATATCATAGTGGTCCAGCAAGTGCGACAGGCAAGAGCGCCCTATTCTGAAACCATGTTGTCCGAGGTTATAGAGATGCTGTGATTCCATGTATTTTGTGAGCTTACTTCTTATCACTCTCTCAAATTTTTTTATGATGTGCGATGTTAACGCTATCGGTCTGTAATTTTTTGCCTCTGCCTTATTTCCTCCTTTATGAAGTGGTGCTATCTCTGCTGTTTTTAGTATATCAGGAATAACGCCAGTATCTAGGCTTTGTCTCCACATTATGTGAAGGGCCTGCGATAGTGGTTTTTTACAGTTCTTGATGGATATGGAGTTCCAAGAATCCGGGCCTGGTGCAGAGTACATAGGCATACTGTTTATGGCTTCTTCAAAATCCAGTGGGGATAGGGTGACGTCTGATATATGATTTGATGTTGGAAACATATCCATGAAAAGTTCATTTGGGTTATCTTAGTGGTGCATATATGCACCACTAAGATGGTGGTGCATGTATTTTATAACACATTTGAACAATGAAACTCTACAAATGATACAGAAGACACAAGAAAATTGGGACTGTAAGAGACACTGAAAAAACAGAAGTTACATGATGTTTAACAGTGATAAGTTACAGGTGCTGAAGTATGGTAGAAAGGAGGAGATTACATGAAACAAGAAACACAGGACACAATCAGACCTACTCTAAGAAGGAAAAAAACATGCAAGAGATCTAAGAATTACGACGTCTGACGACCTCACACTTTGTGAACATAACCGAGCAAATATAGTGGTGGCCAGAAAAATAATCGGATGGTTTATGAGAACGTTACAGTTCAGTGACCCAACCCACAGTAATGCTAATACTATTTAAATAACTGGTGCTGTCCCATCTTGAGTATTGCTCAGTACTCACTCCCCTTTCTGAACAGGAGAGGTCTCTGAATTAGAGGGAATACAGAGACCATAAACAGCAAGCATAGAAATGATAAAACATCTAAATAATTGAGACCGTCTCAAAGCTCTCAATATTGTACTCTCTGGACAGGAGACAAGAATGGTATCAAATAATAAATACTGTATATGGAAGATACTGGAGGGCCAGGTACCAAATTTGCACAGCATAATATAACAACATACTGGAGCTAAAGATACAGAAGGAAATTAATAATAGCAACTGTGAGGAGTAGAGGTGTCATAGGTACAATCAGAGAACAGAGTCTTAACAGTAGGGGGTCAAGGGCTGTTTGCTAGGCTAGGCAAGGGTAGACTAGGCTTGGCTAGTGTTGGCTAGGTTATGCTAGGAAGAAGTAGGCAAGGCTGATTTACTCCACCAGTAATTTGGGGGAAGAGGGGAGGGGGGAACCTCAATAAAAGCCTAACTTGTAGCTTCCTGTTCCCTGACACAATGATTTATTTTGTCAGGCTTTCAGCACAGCCGCATCAAAAACCCTGGTTATTTAATTACAAACAAGAAGGTACACTGGGGATTAAGAGAGAACATAGGAATAATGATTTTACAATCTTGTAAAGCCCCTGGCACGCATACCGTTTCGGGCAAAACTCTTGTGATCTTTTACCTACTAAAAAGCTGAACTGGTCAATTTTGTTGCCCTGGGAATGCCAGTGACTACTCTTATGACATTCCCTAATTTCTGCAATATTGTCAAACTAATGACAATTACTACTAGTTAAATATTACCTAAATAATTGCAGAACTGATGTATAGTAAAGCAGTTAGTTAGTTAGTTTAGTTCATTTATTATGCACCCCATACCCATCTTGTGGGCGGTAGTGGAAAGGGTTACAGAGGCACATAATGGGCTCAGGGACTGAACCCCACAATTCATTTAGCTAAGCAAGTTACAATCTTGATGAGCTAGTTACAAAATTCAATATAAGTCGTCACATCAACAATGGGTTCGAGATCGACCTCAAGTACAGGTTCTAAATTAAGCAACTGACATATGTGGAGAGCTAGTGTCAAAATTTATATGTTTGTCCTGCACACCGCCTCCCATCCAGTGGGCAGCGGTGGATAGGTTACAATCACTTAGTTACTACCTACAGTTAGCAAACTGGGGATATTTGGCTAAAATTTCTGGTAGCAGAACATTTTGAATGAAATATTTACACATCGCTGGAACATTGGTTATAGAATTGTCTCTAAATTCACGTATCTTTTCGCACTCCATCACATAGTGACGGAGGGTGTGCGAATAATTTTGTTGACACAGTTTACATTTGGTCAGGTCTACATCGGCAGATAATGAGAATTCCCAGAGATACTTGTAACCGAGTCTAAGCCGAGCAGCAGTAACATCTAGAAGTCTGCTGATTTTATTGGATGATCCATAGATGTGTGGCTCCTCTTGCATGATAGTATGATGATAGATGGAATTACTGGTGTCAATTTTACTTTGCCTCAGATCTACAAGATCTTGTTGAAGTTCTCGGTGTACTTCTGCTCTCAGATTGCTCATTGACAATCCAAGGTTACACTCAACGGCTCCTTTAAAGGCAGATTCTTTGGCTAACTTATCAGCTCTATCATGCATTCGGAGGCCAACATGAGATGGAGACCACATGAAATGGACTCTGTTACCATCCTTAATAATTTTGTTGTATTTGTGTCTAGCTTCGGACACGAGCATGTTACAGTTATGTCTTAAAGAGTTGAGAGCATTTAAGGATGATAAGGAGTCACTTACAATTAATGTATCAAGTTAATGTATCAATTAATAATTAGTTAATGTATCAATTAATACAATTAATGTATCAAGGAGACTTGTACACATTTCAGTGCAAGGATCAAGGCAAATAGTTCAGTCTGAAGGGTAGAGGCCCAATTGTTTATACGGACTCCCCACTCAAAGTACAAGCCATCGCCCATTGTCAGAACAACTGCACTTCCAGCTGCACCCGTGGTGCGGTGTAGGAACCATCAGTGTATATGATTTGAGAGAGAGAATGCTCTGTGGACAGAGCATCAATATGGCTTAAGGCGTTGAGCTTTGCCTCAAGACGAAGCTTGGGCTTATCTCTAATTTGCTTCTTGGGTGGAAAGGGAGGGATTAAAACTGGAAAGGGTGTAACCTCCCACGGTGCAGGAAAGTGCCGTTGTTGTTTCTCTTGGTACAAATCATGAACCCCATACATTCTGAGTTGAGTTCCAGTTTTTGTTATCCATTTGGAACAATGCTGATCTTCAATAAAGTAAGTCTGGAGGGCTTCTGTGCAAGGATTAGGATGAGTTAGCCTAAGCATTTTTATACCAATTTGACAGTTAATTTCAGTAACACGATCAACAACGCTCAGAATATTAAGTTCCTTTCTCATATTAAGTATCTTTGTGGTACGAGGGCACCCAAGGATTATCCTCAGGGCTTCGTTCTGCAATTTTTCAAGCCCTCCAAGCTTTCTTTCAGGCATCAAAACAAGCAGAGGTGCAGCATAATCCACTAAAGATCTGATGTATGCAAGGTACATCATTTTGACAATTCTGACATTGGCACCATAGCCTGAGTGATAACCTGCAACAGCCTTGAGAGCTCGGAGCCTCTCTTTATACTGACGACAGAGTCTGAATACAACAGGACCATACAGTGGCACCTCAAGGCCAAGGTATTTGAATCTGTTTACATAGTCAAGCTGGGAGCCATCAGATAGTTGCATCTTGCGAACAGCTCCTCCCTGCCTGGGTGGGCGCCGATTTAGTATCTTTGTTTTCTCTGCTGAGATAATTAAACCTAGGTCCTGACATGAATCTAATACAGAGTTAAGAGTGTTCTGCGTGTTAGCATACCCAGTGGTGTGTATCATTATATCATCAGCATAGCTAATGATGTGGACGTTGGGTTTGCTCGGTATAGAGTTTAACAGCGTGTTTATTAAGATATTAAATAAGGTAGGACTGAGGACACCACCCTGCGGGGTACCTAGTTCAAAGTCTCTTGTTACACTCCTATGCCCCTGGAAAAATACAGATGACTTCCTGTTGGATAAGTAACCCCTGATCCAACAAAGAAGCCGACCACCAACATTCATTCTTGCAAGCTCACTCAAGATAACATGTCTATTTGCAATATCAAAGGCAGACTTAAGATCTAGGAAGGTGGTATATGACTTTTCAGTGTGCAGGGTAAGAAAGGTGGTGATGCAATGATGCACACTCCTTCCATGCATGAAGCCATATATCTGGGGGGATAGCATGGTTCTTATTCTATGGAGGAGACGGTTTAGGACCATTCTCTCGAATGTTTTGCAAATGCAGCTAGTAAGGGAAATTGGGCGGAAAGCATTCTCTTGATTTGGCTTGGGAATTGGAATGATTATACTGTTGGTCCAAGAGATAGGAAGTTCCCCAGTAACATAGCTCATATTATACAGCTCAAGCAGGGGATTCCCTGGTACTAAAGGGAGCAGACGCAATATGTCATAAGTGATACCATCTTCACCGGGGGATGTGGCTTTGCCTTTGTTTAGGGCCGCGAGTAATTCAAACTCAGTGAATGGCACGTTGCATTCATCTTCCTTGTGGAGCATGAAGTCAACGAGCCTTTCTCGATCTCCGTAACCAGCATTTAATCTGAACTGTATGTCTGGGGAAGATTATTGAAGCTAGAGGTGGTTGCCCAAGCATCGACTAACTCGTTTGCTCTGTGTAGAGGGTGAGGGTGTGCTACTTGGCCGATCTTATCGCCTTTAATTCTTTTAATATCCTTCCATGCCTGGCTGAGGGGGGTGTGAGAGTTGAGACTGTTAACAAAAGTTTCCCAGTTATCTTGCCTGAGCTCTGTCATGCGCTCCCTCGCCTTGGCTAGGGCTTTCTGAAAGAGCTTGAGCATTGCTGGCGTACGTGTTTCCCTATATGCAAGTCCAACTCGTCTGGCAGTGCGTTTCAAAGTACGCAGTTTGGGGTCATTGTAATAGGCATGACGTTTATTACCTTTCATGTCGTTCCGACTATTGGATGGTGCAGGGGGCCGACCTAAAGGGTCAGCAAACATCTGAATGCTCTGTACTAGATCGTCGTTAAATGTCTGGACTGTGGAGGGATCATAAGTGCTGTACCACTCTGACACATGAGCAACAAAGTCTTCACGTCGAGCAGGAGGAACACTGAGCCGTTTGCGTTTGAAAGTTCCACCGGGCAGGATGGTATCTCCTATACATAGAGTAGTCAATCTAGGGTGATGATCTGACAACAAATCTGTTACAATAGATGATGTGCACCAGACGTGAGAGACGTTGAAACCAACACAGAGGTCTAGAATGCCTCCACAAATATGCGTGGGTTCAAGGTCACCCACAATCTGCACATCTTGGTGACTATTTAGTAGCGACAGCAGTTGATTCCCATTACCGTTACTGAAGCGAGAGCCGCCAATGTCCTTGTGTCTAGCATTGTAGTCACCAAGAATGATGGTTGGCTCTGCTTGAGCGCAGGCCGGAAGATCATATAATTTAACTTTCCTGCTGGAGCATATAGATTAAATACATTGAGGACAGAGTTGCCACATAGATCCTCACTCCATGATACTGTTGACCGGCAGTTTGTTTTTCTGGCAGAAGTTGATGGGGTAGGGATTGTTTGATGTATAGAATGCAAGAGTTACTGGATCTGAGGTGTAAGAAACAAATGAGGGCAATTTCGGGGTGAGGATCTTGCGGGAACTCTGCACTCCTGGAGACATACAATATCGATGTGTTCCAACAATCCATATTAATCCACTGATGTGGCCAAACCCGCTGTTGTTGCCCGGTCGGTCTGTTCATACAGCATACGAAGGTTACAGCTTAACTACCTAACTAAACCATAAAACAACAGAGCCTAAGAATGACTAACCTGAGAATAAGAAATACTAAGGTATGAATATTTACAATAGTACACTGGCTGTTTTTATTGATTTAGGGGCGACGACATGAGTAAACTGGTTATGTTGTTG
>WNGS01004374.1:18019317-18034104 GCA_020271785.1 Procambarus virginalis
TCGGCAAATCGGACCTTGCACAGTAGGCTGAGAAGTGCATTCTGGCTACTAGGTACGACATATATTATATATATATATATATATATATAATATATATATATATATTATATATATATATATATACTATATGCAACTAATGATCACAAAAACACTGATCCAAGTATGCAGAATAACCACATGTGAAAAATAGAAAATGCTTAACGCGTTTTCGGCTAATTCGCCCCCATCAGAGCAAAGTAGAATCAATTGATTCTACTTTGCTCTGATGAAGGGGGGCATTCCAATCCAGTTTGGCTCAAAAAATGCAAAAAATGAAAACTCGTTCGATTTCAATCAAACTTTTTGACAAGTTCTATATGAAAAGTGTTTCATCTGGTCCAAGTTTCAGCATCGTAGCATAAATAGGAAGGGAGAAAAAATATTGAAGTAGTTGTGAAAATTATGCCAAAATGGTCAAAATTGATTATGAATCAAAAGTGTCAACTGAAATCATAGCTATGACTCTTTGCTATCACAATAGCATATATTAACAAATATTATAATTAGTTTAATTGGAAAAAAAATTAGAGAAAAAAAAAAGGATTTTTTTTTTTTTCAATTTTTTTTTTCATTTTTTTGGGGCGATTTGCATCAAACTTACAGACCTTACTGTACGTAAGCCTATCTGTAAGGATGCCAATTTTGGAGAAAATTGGTTGATGTCAACCTCAGCCACAGATTTTAGAACCTTAGACTTTATTAATTTCTGTTTTTTTTTCAATTGACACAAACGTTTACAAAACTTTTTCATTTTTTATTCAATTTACATGAAACTTACACAGTATATAATGTATGGCATCTCTCTACATGTGCAAGTATTCATGTTTCTCTAAGTTCATTTATTGATTTTATAATAGCAATAAACATGCCATATTTGCATAATTTTGGGGGGGAACTTTGAACATTTGTATTAGGAAAACTAAAGATGTTTTGGAAATTCTTTTACTTGCAATCCTTTATTATATACCAATGTGTCAGAAAAGGGTCACAGAATAATTATATCTGAAACGTGTGTGAAGAAGTGTCGAATTGAAAATGTGTAAAAAACGTTTGAAAAAAAAAAAAACTCTCTTTCTATTTACGCTGCAGTACTGAAACTTGGGACAATTTCAGCCCTTTCATATACAACTAGTCAAATTATATTGGTTGACATTGAACAAATTTTAATATGGGATTCAAACGCCCCCTTAAGGCGAATTAGCGAAAACGCGTTAAGCATTTTCTATTTTGCACATGTGGTTATTCTGCATATATATTATATATATATATATATCTATATATATAGATATATAGAATATATATATAGATAGATATAGATAATATATATATATGAGTATATATAGAGATAGATATATAGAGAATATATATATATATATAGATAAGGGATATATATAGATAGATATCTATAGATATATAGAATATATATATATATATATATATATAGATATATATATATATATATATATATATATATATATATATATATATATGTTATTAATATGACCGAAAAAGTAAGATTAATAATTCTAACACGAATTTTCTCAATTTTCCTTATGTTTGTTTTTACTGATGACGGTAAATGAAAAATCAATTCTCCAAAATTCATTCTTTATTTCTTAGTCTGACGCGACACTTGAACGCGTTTCGTAATAACTAATTACATTTTCAAAGACTTTTAGTTTTCACACACAACTATAACCTGAAAGCACTAAACAGTTCTCCAATGGCTCTCCAATGGTTTCATTGAAGACATCATAAGAAGGAAAGTAGAACGCCATGCAACCTCTGAAGAAACAACTAATACAACACCTATACCCCCTATTAGACTATTTTACAGGAACTTCTTCTCCACCGCTCATAAAACGGAGGAAAGGGTCCTGAAAGATATTGTTAATAGAAATGTTATCCCTACAGACAAAAATCAGAAGATACAACTAACGATTTACTATAAAACCAAAAAAACAGCCAGCCTACTAATGAAAAACTCTCCAGACACGGAGCAGAACGCCCTAAAAGAGACAAACGTCGTCTATGCCTTTAAATGTCCACTTGGGGACTGTAAGCCCCAAAAAACTCAGTATATAGGCAAGACAACAACATCTCTTTCCAGGCGTTTAACGATGCATAAGCAACAGGGCTCCATTAAGGAACATATACTCTCTTCCCACAACCAAACCATCACCAGAGAAATCTTAACAAATAACACAGAAATCATCGATAGGTACAGCGATAGCAGGCGGCTTGACATCTGCGAGGCACTACACATCAAGAAGTCAACACCAGCAATCAACAGTCAATTAATGCACAACTATATTCTACCCACTTCAAGACCCCGCTCCAATATAGAAGCATCAAGAAATATGGGCCAATAGGCCCTTCCGCAGTTACTTCCATTCATACCTTCAATTTACCCAGTTAATATCCTGTTAATATCCATTGTTTTCGTGTTCTGTCCTTTGTTGAAAGTTTTGTTCACCTCATTAAAAACTGTTGTAACATATCACCTCACCCAAAACGCGGGTATAAAATGAAAGATGAAAGCTGTTTAAATCTCCACAGATCTCCAGTATCATCACTCGATACTGTTAATGGCTCATAAGGGCCACCACTTACGGCTATTCATGCCCGTGCCACCTCTTGGGTGGCTTAATCTTTATCAATCAATCAATCTGTTTAAATCATAGCATAGTAAAGAACTGTTTAGTGCTTTCAGGTTATAGTTGTGTGTGAAAACTAAAAGTCTTTGAAAATGTAATTAGTTATTACGAAACGCGTTCAAGTGTCGCGTCAGACTAAGAAATAAAGAATGAATTTGGAGAATTGATTTTTCATTTACCGTCATCAGTAAAAACAAACATAAGGAAAATTGAGAAAATTCGTGTTAGAATTATTAATCTTACTTTTTCGGTCATATTTAATAACATATGTCTACAGGAAAGACTGCTACCAAAATATACTATATATATATATATATATATATATATATATATATATATATATATATATATATATATATATATATATATATATATATATATATATATATATATATAATATATATATATATATATATATATATATATATATATATATATATATATATATATATATATATATATATATATATATATATATATATATATATATATATATATATATATATATATATATATATATATATATTATATATATATATATATATATATATATATATATGTACTATAATCAGAGTCAATATTAGGTACTTGGATCCCACCCTGTTGCAGGGTCAGTACAATAATGAATAATATAATGCACTACTAACTAGTTCAAGACTAGTTGAAATAGCTTCTACTAAAGAAACTACTAAGTTGTTTAGTCTCCATTTGTGCAAAACTCAGCACAATCACAGCCTAAGTTCCTACCTAACAAAGGTTGGCTTGAGTTAATTAATGGTGCAGTAATGTGAAAAATATATATGTGCTGTGTTTTTGTTTTTTTTAGATTTTGTAATATATAATTGTGCACTTGCACACACAGGTAAAAATATAAATATATATAGTTAATTTTGGCTTGCTAGTCACAACCTTTTATGATGGTTGATTATGTTGACCAATTTATCAACTACATGTGACCTAGACTCACCTGACAGGTGTACACCATCTCTTGCCAGGTTTTACCTGTATGGTCTGGCTGTAAATTGAATGTAAGTGACATTCAATCGTAATCTTTTCCTCAGCCGAAAGTTTATATATTTGGCAGCCCTTTGGTAATATTCTGGTCTTAGTCCCCAACGATTATCATTACTTAGTTGGCGAGGTTCCACTAATGTGAACACTACTGAACTGCTAACAAGTTGAAATGAGGAAATTATTGTTTTAAGGTGATTAATTACTTCAGCTGGGAGTCGAGTAGGATGGATGTCATTACCACCTAAGTAAGTAATGGTTAGATGGTGAGGCCAATCTAACGCAGGTGTTAATGTAGAGTTATTATAGACATTGTGAGCTGTTCCTCCTGATGACCTGAAGATTCTTACCTCAGTGTGAGGTATAGCTCTGAGTGTTGTGGGCAACTGACTAGGTCCTACTAGTGCTACCTTATACATGAGGTATAGACAGCAAATAAAGTGGTGTGAGTTAGGCTAACATATGTGGTACACTGCCGGTAGCCACAGATAATGAAATATGGTTAGCCTAGGTTACTACACACAGTAATTAGTAATGGTTAATTAGGATAGCTTGATTCTCAGCTATCTATCTGGTTCGAAGGACCAAATTTGTGTCGTGAAGGAGAGCTAACTCTCAATATATTGATATTTAATTGATTGATTCGAATTACTTGAAGGACCACCCTATTTTACTGAAATGGGAAACAGATATATGATCAATAGGAAAGGGCTGAAATACCAGTGCCTGTGGATAATATAATCATTAAGAGTTATTTATTGAATATTAACGGATTGTAGAATAAATTACTATTCAAGAGTTAAACTTTCCCAAACTTCACAATTGGGGGTTAATACCAGAAGTTGAGTTACTCCTAGTATGCTTCATTGAGGCTGGTTCTTCCTCGAATAAAATTTGTAACTCTTACTAAGATATATAAATGATATAAACATTTGATAATTTGGTTGATAACAGGAATATTGAATAATAGTTAGATAAGAAAATTGTTCCTATCTAAAGTTCATGAGGCTATAGAATTATACTTGACTTCCTAGCTCACGTATATTAAATATAATTTCAAATTATTATTAGGTTTCAACTGTTCCTAAGTAAGCAATAACTAAATTGAAATAATCTCAGCTGCTTAGTTGTGACAGTGAACGGAAACGTGGTGTTGAGATGGCGTCATCTGGAACTTGCTGGAACATGTGACCCGCTAGCGTAGCGAGAGAAATTGTTGTACTCACAGCTGCTCCAACACACGCTGGAAACCCAATGTGGTCTACAAATTGTCTACACAAGTTAAATTACATTATTATGATTCAGTGGAAAGGACAAATTAAATTCCCTGTGGACGTACTTGTCGTTTGGGGAGGGATCACAACATAACGATGGACTAAGGGTAAAGTTAACATATAAAGAGCTCTTATATGAAAACTAGACCACTTTACCTGCTGGGTGTCCACCGATGCAGTCCTTGGATTGCTAATGGAGTAATTGCACACTCCAGGGTCTATTAATGTTAAAGGCTGATCGTGTAGTTGATGAAAGTTTCACCTCTACCTGGACTTATGACTGCCATGTTGTCTCAGCTGTCGTTCAACTGCGCCGAGCTCTCGCGTCTCACTCTTCTCCCTCAACCTCTCTCTCGCGAATGTGTAACACATTTTAGTAGAAACGGAAAATTCTTTTCCTTGTAATTACTCTACTTAATAAGTTAACCCTTAAACTGCGCAACGCGCCTGCAGGCTCACGTATAGTTTGTGCAACGCGCCTCCAGGTATTTGTATTTTTCACGTTCCATTCAAAACTCCCGCGGCTACATGGGGTTCACATCAGCTTCCTCAGGGCTCTTGTAAACAGACGCTATCTTTAAAAAAAATTGTGGTCCACATTCCCGGGTGTGGAAGCCTCAGTAGTGAGTGAGCAACCAAGGCTAGCGCTCGCAGCATGAGCGCACAGCACCGCTGTTCAGCATGTGACCACAGCATCGCCTAAAAATGTCAATATATATATATAACTTGTATTATTTAGCCATGATAGTATTATAAAAGAGCCTGATTGTGATAATGACTGGGTACAATGTTCAAAAATCAGTGATTCAATGCTGTTCACGATGTTCACAGCGCTAGCCACAGCACCACAGCATTATTTCGTCCATCTAGGAATCTTCAAATGACTTCTTAGGTTCCTTTTCAAAATAAACTTGTGGTCAATTATTCATTTACAGGAATTAGTGACCAGGATTGTGATCATAGAATGATTGTTGTTATAATTAGCGTTGTGTGTAGTATTGTGGAAGGAGGAATTTTGATGAGGGGGGTGATGGAGAGAATTGAGGTAGCCTCACTGTGTGTGTGGCAGCCACGCTTGTTTTGCTCACCATACTAGCTTAGTGGTTCGGTATGGGCAACACATATGTACATGGGTATATACAGTGTGTGTATATAGTGTAATAACAGCAACAGGAGAATGTTGAGAGGAGCTATTTTGGTGAGGGAGGTTACGTCGTAATCGTAGCGTCGTCTGCTGTGTGATTTTTCATGCAGTGTATGGTGGTAACTGTACTGTTTGGACACAAAATCGGCTTACTTGCATAGTTCTGGTAAATAAAACATGTAGATAGGTATATATAACATGTGTAAATAGTGCAATAAGAACAATAACAGTATGGTGGGAGGAGCAATGTTGGCGAGTAAGATGTTGGAGTGAGGGAGACTGGCTGGGTGTGGTTGCTCTCACTCACGGTGTTCTGAATGTGTTGATGGTGAATGTATATAGTGTGTGACAATGTATAGTGAGTAATTAGATTGTATATATACATAAATTAGCATGATACATAGTAAATATGTGCAGCATATGTGTACACAAGTGTCTTGCACGTAACACAGTGTCTTCGGACAGTATGGATGTTTTACAGCCATAATATAGTGTACGTGTTCATTATACATAGGGTTAGCACATTAAAACAAATAAAATGTATTTGGAACTATGCACAAAAAATGAACATAAATATATTCGCGGCAACTCGCGGGCCCTACTGGCCCCGGGAGCGTACGTCACGGGTGAATGGGGGAATGATGACGTTACGCGCCAACTTACGGACCCCATAGCAGCCAAAGTAAGCACAATTTCGAGTTTTTTTACATACCCACTTTGAGGGAAGGGTTTTTGACACTTTAAAAAATGAAAAGAATTTTTTCCAGAGAATTTATTTCCTGCGCACTGGGGGGGTGTCATATTTGTAGGCAATGCAGTTAAGGGGTTAATGAGAATAGGGTCGCAATTATAGGGAGTTATATATTGTTTACATTCTCGCTGAATAATAATAAATATGAACAGTGTTCTTATTAAACGAGAAATGGAGAGAATTTTCGTTTCCTCCATGACAGTTTAAGATAACAGATAAACAGTTATATAGTGATATTTTAGTTGATAACTCGTTGTTATTGGGTCACTAGTTGTTATATTATCAGGAATTAATTCTTTTAAAGAATACTGACAAAGGTTGAGAATATTCAAACCGTCCTCGCAAATTCGTATAGTCAATATTGACTTATTAGTTACGTGCATAAGTGACATACTAAACATAATAGTTTCCCTTGAAAAGCTTCATAGAAAATACCGACCTTACCTAACCTACTTAGCATGTTAAAATAAGCATCTTATAGCTTTGTAATTACAATTGTTACTTAACCTATTATAGGTATAGTTTAGGTAATAATTGTAATTACGAAGCAATAAGATGCTTATCTTAACATACTAAGTAGGTTAGGTAAGGTGTTTTCTATGAAGCTTTTCAAGGGAAACTATTATGTTAAGTATGTCACCTATGCACATATTTAATAAGTCAATATTGACTATACTAATTTGCGAGGACGGGTTGGAATATTATTCAATTCTCTGGCATGTTGACAATAATTATGCCTTGTGGGATATTATCTGACGCAATACTGTCCCTTGATGTGGATGAATTTGGTAAATGACACGCAAATAGGAAAACATTAATTTATTTTAGTACTACAATTAGTAGAATTAATAGATACTATGCCTAGTATACAATGGTGATGTATTATGATACAATAAGAATGCATTAGTGTTGGAACTTTCCAACACACCCTTTCCCCACTCCCACTCCTCCCCAGGACCTCGCTACTCCCCTATACCCAAGCCCTCCATTCTCTCCCACCCACCTAAACCCTCCATTCTCTCCCACTCCCCTAAGCCCTCCATTCAGTCCCACTCCCCTAAGCCCTCCCTTCTTCCTCACCCCCTTTAGCCCTCCCATCCCCTCCTACCCCCTAAGCCCTCCATTCCCCATTCGTTCCCCTAAGCCCTCCCTTCTTCCTCACTCCCTTTAGCCCTCCATTCCCCCCAATACCTCCCTTCTCTTCTGCCCCCTAAGCCCCCCCCACCTCCCCCATCCCCCAAGCCCTCCCTCCTCCCATACATCCCCAAGCCTCCCCTTCTTCCACACTCCCCCAAGCCTCCCCCTCTCACCCACTTCCCCAAGCCTCTTCCCTCTCTCCCCTAGCCCCCCTTTTCTCCCCCCCAAGCCCCTCCCTCCTCCAACACCCTCCCCATACCAGATCCTTCCAGGCCCTTGCACACCCCAGATCCCCCAGGTTCCCCTTCCTAGGCCCTCCTATGCCGGACCAACCATGTTTCCCTGCTTCAGGTGAATCAACAAAAAGTGAGGAAGAACAGAAGAGAATCAGTTTCAGAGTGATGTACTTAAACTTAGATGGGATTACAAGCAAGGCAAGTGAACTAAGGAAAAGTGCATATGAAGTGACCCCAGATGTAATTGGACTCACAGAAACAAAACTCTCAGGAATCATAACGAATGCGGTGTTTCTCCAGGGCTACACTGTAATAAGGAAAGAGAGGGATGGAAGGGAAGGAGGTGGGGTTGCCCTATTAATGATAAAAGAATGGAGTTTCAAGGAGATGGGTATCCCGGTCTGCGAGGGATTCAGAGACTACATAAGAGGTACCTATACAATGAAACCCTCCACCAAATGACAGAAGACTCAGGCAAGAGTTTGACAGCAACAACGTGGTAGTTAACACTATAAGTGAGAGGGCAGCCACTGCTGTCTGTAGAAAAGATCCCACCTGCTCATCATGGGGGATTACAATCACAAAAGGATAGACTGAAAGTACAAAGAATCGCATAGAGGTGAGGATACTTGGAAAGCTAAACTATTGGATATGGCGACAAGAAACTTTTTAAGCCAGCATTTCAGGAAACCCAAATGAATGAGAGAAAACGACGAACCAGCGAGACTCGACCTAGTCTTCACTCTGAACGGCTCCGACATAAAGGAAATCTGTTTTGAGGCCCCAGTAGGAATGAGCGACCACAGTAAACTGGTGTTTGAAGGAGACTATGGGTAGTTAAAGAAATTCCTAACAGATATAACATGAAAACAGAGCTCAGGGGAAATGCAGCCCTAGACATGATGATAGACTACATCATGCAAAAATGTTTTTCAAATGGAAAACATCGAAATGCAGATGAGAAACCCATGGTTATATCAGAGATGTAGGCTAGCTAAGCAGTAAAGTAAAAGGGTATTGAGAAACTATAGAAATAACTGGACACTTGAGAGCAGAGAATGATACCAGAGTGCCAGGAATAAATATGCTAAGTTGAGAAGAGATGCAAAAGGGCAATACGAAAATGACATCGCAATGCAAGGCAAAGACTCAACTTAAATTGCTGCACAGCTTGTTATGACCCTTGACCTCTGGGTATGGTTCTTCTGCTTTTGCAGTTGTAAAAAATATATAATAATACGGCCTTGCCTACTAAAAGTGTCTAGGGTAAATAATTCAACTGCTTACTCAACAAAGCATTATACTGAAAGTAAGGGTAACAAAGAACATACAAATGGAAATACAGGCAGCCAGAAATATTAATGCACCAGAATACAATAACACAATATCATTTTATAAGCACTGATCACTAATTTACAACTTAAATGGATAGATGGGTATGCACATAATGGTCTTTCCAGGCAAATAGCTATGTTACTAAAGAATAAACAGGTACCACAGACTTATCTCCCAACATGTCCAGACCAGCCAGCTCCACCCACGCGACTGGCGTTGCTGGAGCATGCACGACATAGTGTCTACAAGTTACCAACTAAAAACCACATGAAATCTCTAGATACTTTGCTATCAGAGAGTAATACTTAAGGACATAATTATATCGAAACTTATATGTATATAACACTGCTAAGGTGTAATTAAAAAATTAAGTACAATCAATAAACAGAAATAATTACAGGGGTGAATCAGCGATGCTAGCTTGATACACTGCACGCATTACTGGAACATCCGAAATATGGTCATTCCTCCATAAGATGCCATAGTCTCCACCCACAGGAATGAACATGCAATAGCACTAACAAAATATGCCATACAGGCACACTACAGCATGCTACATATAAATCAAACATGTATACTGGAAAACAAATGGACATAATGGTTAATTTAAATATCTGAGCAAAGGAAGTAATGGACATACATGTTTATCATGATAAATGATAGAATCAAATATATGGATTCGTAACATCCCGCCAAGTCCTTAAAGAAAATGAAATTAACTGAAGGTTAATTTCATTTTTTGACTACATGAGAGTATAGCATTGAGTACTCCAACAACACAAAATCAATGTATGAAACAATCAATAAAATTAAACATATGAAATAACCAAAGGTAAAGACATCCTCATGTATAGAACAATTCACATAAGGGCACTGCAATGGGGAATCCCTGGATAAGGCATCAGCAATTACATTTTGCCTTCCAGGGATATGTTTAATTACTATGTTGAACTCTTGTAAAATCAAACACCAGCTAAGAATTGTTTGGTTCTTACATTTCATGGAGTTAATGAATGTCAGGGGATTATGATCTGTGTAATGACAACTTGATTATCTGACAAGCATGTTTCAAACTTCTTAACAGTCAAAATCAAACAAAGAGCTTCCTTCTCTACCACAGAATAATTGGTTTGTGCCTTATCAAATTTACGAGTAAAATAGTATACAGGATGCTCTAAATTATCTGGTCCTACTTCGAAAAGAACCGCACCTGCTCCTAAACCCGAAGCGTCTATGTGCATTGTAAATGGCTTATCAAATTGTGGACTGTCTAATACAGGTGACGTTGAGAGAATTACTTTCAACTTCTGAAAAGAGTTCTGACACTCCTGTGCCACAACTGAAAAATTCTTACAATATCTTCTATAATATACACACATCCCAATAAACCTCTGCAAGGATTTCTTGCTCGTTAGTACTGGGCAATCCAGGATTGCCTGGATCTTGTCTTGCAATGTGACTATCTAACCTTGTCCGACGTCATGTCCCAAGTAAATTATTGTTCCCTTAGCCCAGCTACATTTATTTACGTTTTCAGTTAGATTAGAATGTCGTAAAACTGTAAACAATTGTTTCAAACTAGAAATATGGTCTTCCCAACACTTACTAAAAATCACATCAGCATCTAAGTATGCTCTATAATCTGGTACATCTGTTAGCAAAGCATTCATCAACTTTTAAAAAGTTACTGGGGCATTTCTCTGTCCAAATGGCATCACATTAAATTCAAAAACTCCATCTGGGGTGACAAAAGCTGTCACTTTCCTAGCAAAGTTAGTAAGTGGTATCAGGTGATACCCCTTAGATAAGTCTAGTTTTGATACATATTTAGCATGACCAATCTGATCAATGCTTTCTTCTAGCAAAGGTAGTGGGTATACATCAACTACAGTTACCTTGTTTAACTTCCTATAGTCCACTACTAACCGCCATTTTCCATCTGGTTTTGTTACCACTAAACACAGTGAACTCCAAGAGCTCTGGCTGGGTCGAAAGAAACCATGGTGAAAATGATAACGAACTTCCTCCTTGATGATACGTCGTTTCTCGGGGGGTCACTCGATAAGGGTGCAGCACAATTGGAGTTACCTCTGTCATTTGAACATCATGAGTAATGAGAGGTGTCTGAGTGGGGACCCCCCAAACAAGTTGGATAACGTCTTCAAAAGGTCCTGGAACTCTGCTCTCTGTTCATCCTGCAAATGACACAACAATTCTTCCCCGGACCTGAAATTAGATAAAAGAGGATTACCATCTTCCCCTATAAAGGGTTACAGACTTTATAGGTAAGTTCGCCGAGACGTTTTACCACTCGATAAGGTCCTACAAATTTGTGTGACATAAAAGTTCCCATACGAGGCTTCAAGACCATTCCTCAATCTCCTGATTCAAAAACTCTGAGTTTGGCCAATATGAAAACTTACATATTTTATGATACATATTGGAAATCCCTTGGTGACCTCCCATAAGGTCATCATGGGCAGCTTGCAATACCTGCTCCCTATACTCCTTGGGTACGACGAGCTGGGTCCTAGACTCACAATCATCTGATAAGGGAGTTCCTGGTGGTCTCCATCGTCTCATCAAACATCGATCATTGAAGTAGCAACCTGTGCTCTCATCCAAGGTATCAATAGTGTCAGCTGCTTCTGTATAACATTCAGCTAGGCTGGGATCAGTACTCTGCAACTCACTCAAGGTCTGGGACTCAACAGCTGGAGCGAGCGGGCAAGGAACTGGTACCTGGGCCACCTCTTCCAGACCATCCTCTGGGTCAGAATAAATTAGGACTTTGGCATCAGCCTCACTCTCGATCCGCGTGAGCTAAGAATGTATCCTCAAGGTCCTCCTCCACCTCCCTGTCTGAAGGGGTCCTGGCCTCGAAAACATCCACCTTGGAATTCACAAGATTTACCTCACCCTGCTTACCCATGGATCTGGTCACAACACAGGCTGGATAGATGACACCATCATCCGCATCCGGTTGAGCTAGCACACAACTAGGGTTAGTAAACATGATAGGACACTCTGTCCCACTAACTTGACACTTGTCAAAATCATTCCCCACAATAACATTAACCCCAGGGATGGGCAACTGCTCCCTAACTGCTACAGTGCACCAGCCTGGTGTAATAGTTGACTTCAGGTGAATTTATACTAATGGTACACGCTGGACATGACCTCCAATACCTTGCAATAATTGAACTTCACCAGTGTCTTCTGTGCTAACATCAGCAAGGGCACGGTTAGAGATTAGAGATTAGGAAGCACCAATGTCCCACAATAACTGCACTGGCTTGCAGCTTCCACTGGTACAAAGTAAGGTACTGGAATATAGGTACGGTTTAAAGTTAGTCATCCAATTGGGCATGACTGGAACAACATTAGAGTTAATTGCTTGCAACCCCCGTCTCATAATCAGATCGGTAGGTCTCAACTCAGGGTGCAAGGAATAACAGGAATTAACCACAGGACCTCTTCTCCTGCAATGCGTGCAATATCTGCCAGTGGTTGAAACAACCGAACCAACTGCAGGTTTGGACGCTACATTATTTGAGGGTGACAACCCTGTCTGCTGTTTCTCAATCTTTGGCTTTACAGAAGAGTTCAGGGGAGTAGGTGAGTTATCTGGTCTGGCCTGGAAAACATGAGATTTAGGAACATGATAATTACTCTTAGAATTATAAGTATTTGATTGTGCTCGAAAAGGCACTTTAGTGAGTAATTCGTGTTCGTCTGCTAGCTTGTCTAGTTTCATAATGTCATTGGTCTGTTTATGTTTAGCTATAAACAAGGCTAATTTCTCTGGTAGACAACCTAAAATCTCCTCTGTCACTATGAGGTTTCTCAAAGTCTCAAAATCTGTAACTGAAAGTCCTTTTATCCATCTATCAAAATGATTAATTTAAACTCTGGCAAAATCAGAAATGGTCTGATCATGAGCTCTCTTTTTACCTCTAAATTTCTGTCTATGGGCCTCTGGGATCTGCTGGTATGCATTTATGATGCTCTGTTGGACAAATTTAAAGTCAAAAGAATTAGCGGCAGGAAGAGATGCACATTTCCTGGGCTTTCCCCTAAAATTGTCCTTGCATGATGGCAACCCATTGATCCACAGGCCAGTTCATACTGGCTGCTAACTTCTGGAAATGCAAAATGACTATTTCTGGGTCCTCCTCATTGAATTGAGGTAAATCTACATTTTTCCTAAACTTTAAAGAACTATCAGTACTATCTGTATGATTATTAGTGCCACCATGCCCTGCTGCAATTCTCTGTTCCTCTGGTCTGTTATTATTTTTTGCTATACTCTGTTGAATTTCCAATTGCTGCCACCTAACTTTTTCTAGTTGCAACTGAGCTTCCATTCTTCTGCTCTGAGCTTCTAGTTCCACTTATTTTTGTTGGTTTTGAGCTTCAATCTCAAGTTGTCTTTGCTGGTTCTGAGCCTCAAGCATCTGCTGCTGAGTCTCCAACTCCAGCTGAGTTTGGCGATTCTGCATCTCCAATCTCTGTTAGCCATCTCTAGCTTAGATTCCATCTCTAACTTTAGAATTGCCACCTGGTCACTTGACTCTTCTTCTAATTCCTCTAACCACTTCTCGTCACTTTTCTCTTCCTCCACCAAGTGTGTGACAATGACTCTTACTAGCCGAGCCTTTAACATTCTCCTGGAAACTGTCAGATTTATTTTTTCAGCCATGTACAACAACCCAGACTTCTTCAAATCTTTAATTTTTCCAAAATTTGGATGCTCCCCCAACACAGCAACTTGTTCCTCCATTGTCAGCTTAATTAACACAACTAGCAATTACAACAACACTGAAGGTTTGCTTGGCCCTTGGCACAAGTTGTACACTTACCTCAATCATGAAGTGTTGAGAAAACTTCCACAAGCAGCTCAGAATGAACAGAGAAATGGTACACAGGCTTGGTACACAGGTACAATGGTACAATGGTACACAGACCAATGACATTATGAAACTAGACAAGCTAGCAGACGAACACGAATTACTCACTAAAGTGCCTTTTCGAGCACAATCAAATACTTATAATTCTAAGAGTAATTATCATGTTCCTAATCACAGGTTAGGTATCACTAGTTAACCCCACAGAGTCAATCAGAGATTATGAAAGTGACTAGAAACAGAGCAATGCAAAAGATGTACAGTGACCACAACACAGCAGTTGAAACATCAGGATC
>WNGS01004374.1:18037895-18053581 GCA_020271785.1 Procambarus virginalis
AGATGGTGTGTTTGTGTGTGTTACTCACCTATGTTTACTCCACCTAGTTGTGCTTGTGAGGTTGAGCTCTGCTGGCTCTTTGGTCCCGCCTGTCAACTAGTCATCCAACTGATGTACAGATTCCTGAGCCTAATGGGTTTCTACCATTTGTACATTTGAAATGTGATGAGTCTAGCCACCACCACATCACGCACTGAGCCTAATGCATTCCACATGTTAACTACTCTGGCACTGAAAAAGTTTCATTCTAACGTTCCCTGTGATTACTTATTTTGAGGTACTCGTTTCTCTCCACCTGGTCCCCTTGTTTGCGCGGCGCACGAACCACCCATGTAACAGTTTATCTTTAATCTACCTGTCAATTTCTTTCCTCTAGCGATTTGGTAGGTAATGATCATGTCTCCCCCATAACTCTCCTGTCTTCCCAGTTTCGTGAGGTGCATTTCACCGCAGCATTTCTTCGTAACTCTGCCTCTTAGTTCTTGGGACTATCCTAGTGGCATACTTCTAGATCTGGATTTTAGGGTCTCGCTCTTGTGCTTGACAAGGTACGGGTCGCCATGCTGGGGGCTGCATTCTCCTGGATTGGGCTTACTTATGTGGTATACAACGTTCTCAACGATTCCTTACACAGGTTCCAGGCGTTCTGATGTTAGGCCAGCTTCGCGAATGCTGCAGATGTAATTCTTTTATTTGTGGGGTTTCTGAAGACAGGTTTTGTGTGTATCAACTCCCTAGATTCTATTCTTTCTCTGTCCGTTTCATGAAGTACTCATCTGATATTCTGTATGCTGTGTCTAGCCACATCCCTGTTTTTTTTCTTTTCCACCGCCTAGTTTCATTTTCTTGCATTTACTCGGATTGAACTTTAGTAGCCATTCTTTGGACCATTCACTAGTCATTCATTTCGTTCTGTCTAGGTCATCTTGTAGCCTTTACTCATCTTCCTCTGTTTTAATTCACCTCATAAGTTTTGCATCATCACCAAACAATGGAGGGAACATTCTATACACCTCTGGGAGATATATACTATATATCAGGAAACAGTATAGGTCCAAAGAACTGAATCCTGCGCGAATCCACTGGTGATGCCTCGCAATCTGAGACCTCACCCCTCATCAGTGATTTGCACTCTTCTGTTGTTTAGGTACTCCCTTATCCAGTGGTGACCTTCCCTTTCTTACTCCTTCCTGCATCTCCACTTTTTTTTCATTAGTCTATTTTTGTGGTACTGTGTCAAAGGCTTTGCAAATGTAAGCAGTTGAATTTTTTCCTAGACACTTTTAGTGCAAGGCCGTATTATTATATAATTTTTTTACATAACTTTTTTACAACTGCGGCCAAGGGTCATAACAATATGAGGGCCTATGTCCGGGAGAATTAAGTTCCCATAATTTAATATACTAAATAATGGTTGTGGCATGTTAATATATTGTTAATAGGTACTGTGTGGTTAACTAGTTTTTTTTGTTTTGGTTTTTTTGGCTGATCGCAGGTGGAATTTATTTGTAACACACAAGGTTCACTTAACACAAACACAACAGAGTGCTCATAACTTTATTTATTTTAAAACCGTTAAAAAATTTTTATTTATATTAAAAACATTAACATTAAATACATGACAACAAAACTAACATTAAATAACCTAGAAAACAGAATTCCAGCAGAAATATAATAACTTTCTGTAGAGTGAACAGTTGGAGCCGTTTCAGAAACCTGCTAAAGGGTCCTACTGCAGAAACTAGTCATAAAACAAGCACTCAACATAGACGTCTTCATATCATTCAGGTAATCCTTCGCTTTAAGCACCCTGTCTATTAATCCTACTATCATTTCTCCTCCAGGTACTTCCACGCTATGGCGCTGCTCAAAATAATTCTCTACTACCAGACATGGCTCCATCATTTCAAGTTCCGTGGACACTCCTCCTTAAACCAGGTGGAGAGTTTGTTGTAACTATCATTCCTGTCTGAGTGTCTGCCATACCAATTGCGCCTTCCTGTAAACCTTGGCACATCTGATTCATATCTATACCCAGTTGAGGGTTCGTTATACGATCGCCGACGCAATGAGTTTTGTGTATCTAGCTGGCGTCCTCTCTCTGCCTCTTCCTCCTCCTTCTGATCGAGGTACCTGTCTATCCTTGTATACAGCTCATTCTCTGCTTACCTCACCTCCTCTACTATCATCCTCGTGTAGGGGTCCATGTGGTTAAGTGATTGTGGTTCGGTCGGGCATCTTGGACTTCGATTTCCTATGCTTCGATTTCTTGGACTGCACATACAGAAGCATTTCTTCACCCACCTGAAGAACCTTTTGGCGGTTTTTAAACACATTGTTATTCAAACGCGAAAGATTTATTCTTAAACTTATATTATGTACTCAAACTATGCACATTAAAGTATATCTTATATGCTAAAATATAGTTAGATAAAGCGATAAGTTGCTAGACAGCTAAAAAGATAGAAAGGTATTTAAAACTGTTAAAATAGTTTATACTACAATATAGTTTAGAAAAGTAGACAAATAGCTAAACAGAGATAGAGATAGATATAGGTAGAGACAGAGAGGAGAGACAGATCTGGGCAACGCCGGGTACTACCACCTTCCCCCCAATCATGTGAATGCAAAAATATGGCAAAGTTATAATGCAGAGATGTTAATAAACGATCGGTGTGATGTTAAAAGATATCGAAGGTGACTAGTTGTTAAAGGTGTTAGTTGTAGTGTTAGTGGTGGTGTTAGTTGAAGTAGTAGTGAGTAGTATTTCTGGTGAAAAGTGTTAAGGACGTGAAAGTATACTAGTGCAAGATGTGTTAATGAGGGGAAGGTGTTTTGTTGCATGAGTGTTAATGAGGGGAAGGTGTTCTGTTGCATGAGTGTTAATGAGGGGAAGGTGTTCTGTTGCATGAGTGTTAATGAGGGGAAGGTGTTTGTTGCATGAGTGTTAATGAGGGGAAGGTGTTCTGTTGCATGAGTGTTAATGAGGGGAAGGTGTTCTGTTGCATGAGTGTTAATGAGGGGAAGGTGTTCTGTTGCATGAGTGTTAATGAGGGAAGGTGTTCTGTTGCATGAGTGTTAATGAGGGGAAGGTGTTATGTTGCATGAGTGTTAATGAGGGGAAGGTGTTCTGTTGCATGAGTGTTAATGAGGGGAAGGTGTTCTGTTGCATGAGTGTTAATGAGGGGAAGGTGTTTTGTTGCATGAGTGTTAATGAGGGGAAGGTGTTCTGTTGCATGAGTGTTAATGAGGGGAAGGTGTTCTGTTGCATGAGTGTTAATGAGGGGAAGGTGTTATGTTGCATGAGTGTTAATAAGGGAAGGTGTTCTGTTGCATGAGTGTTAATGAGGGGAAGGTGTTCTGTTGCATGAGTGTTAATGAGGGGAAGGTGTTATGTTGCATGAGTGTTAATGAGGGGAAGGTGTTATGTTGCATGAGTGTTAATGAGGGGAAGGTGTTCTGTTGCATGAGTGTTAATGAGGGGAAGGTGTTCTGTTGCATGAGTGTTAATGAGGGGAAGGTGTTCTGTTGCATGAGTGTTAATGAGGGGAAGGTGTTCTGTTGCATGAGTGTTAATGAGGGGAAGGTGTTCTGTTGCATGAGTGTTAATGAGGGGAAGGTGTTATGTTGCATGAGTGTTAATGAGGGGAAGGTGTTCTGTTGCATGAGTGTTAATGAGGGGAAGGTGTTCTGTTGCATGAGTGTTAATGAGGGGAAGGTGTTTTGTTGCATGAGTGTTAATGAGGGGAAGGTGTTCTGTTGCATGAGTGTTAATGAGGGGAAGGTGTTCTGTTGCATGAGTGTTAATGAGGGGAAGGTGTTATGTTGCATGAGTGTTAATAAGGGAAGGTGTTCTGTTGCATGAGTGTTAATGAGGGGAAGGTGTTCTGTTGCATGAGTGTTAATGAGGGGAAGGTGTTATGTTGCATGAGTGTTAATGAGGGAAGGTGTTCTGTTGCATGAGTGTTAATGAGAGGAAGGTGTTCTGTTGCATGTGTTAATGAGGGGAAGGTGTTATGTTGCATGAGTGTTAATGAGGGGAAGGTGTTCTGTTGCATGAGTGTTAATGAGGGGAAGGTGTTATGTTGCATGAGTGTTAATGAGAGGAAGGTATACTGGTGCATGAGTGTTAATGAGGGGGAAGGTGTTTTGGTGTATGTGAGTTAAAAAGGGGAAGGTATGTTGGTGCATGAGTGTTAATGAGAGGGAAGGTGTTCTACACTACGCCCTGTCTACAGCACTGTAACCATCTACACTACAATGACTGCATCTCTGTAACCACCTACAATACACTCTGTCTACTCCTTTGTGCCCATCTGCATTACACTATCTACACAAGTGAAACCTTCTACAAAACACTGTCTGTCCCATTGTAACCATTTCCACTACACTGTCAGCACCCCGCTATGACCATATACACTACACTGTCAACACCAATGTAACCATCTATGCTACACTGTCAGCACCACTATAACCATCTTCACTACACTTTGTCTGAACCTTTGTATCCATCTACACTACACTATCTGCAACATTGTAACAATCTACATTACAATGTAAACACCACTGTAATCATATACAGCACTCTATTTGCACCACTGTAACCATCTACAATACACTGTCAGCACCACAGGAAGCAACTGCAATACACTGTCATAACCACTGTAACCATCAACAGTACACTGTCTGCACCTCTGTAACCATATTCACTACACTCTTTCTACGCTTTTGTATCTATCTGCCTTATGCTATCTTCACACTGTAGCCATCTACACTACACTGTTTGCACCACTGTAACCATTTCCACTACACTGTCAGCAACCACTGTAACCATCTACAATATACTGTCAGCAACCACTGTAACCATCTACAGTACACTGTCAGCATCACTGTAACCATCAACAATACACTGTCTGCACCAATGAAACCGTCTGCAATACTGTCAACACCCTTGTAACCATCTACACTACACTGTCAGCACCACTCTAACCATTTACAATGCACTGTCAGCACTACTATAACCATCTACAATGCACTGTAAGCACAACTGTAATAATCTACACTACTCTTTCAGTACCACTGTAACCAACTGCAATACACTGTTTGCATCATTGTAACCATCTACACTACATTGTCAGCACGACTATAATAATCTACAAAACACTGTCAGCACCACTGTAACCATCAACAATACAATGTCTGCATCATTGTAACCATCTACACTACACTGTCAGCACGACTGTAACAATCTACAATACAGTCAGCATTACTGTAACCGTCTACTATGCACTGTGTTACGGTGCCCCCTCCTATTTCTTTCGTTTGCCTGCTTTAAGAGTCATATCAGCTCTCCCTATTGATTCTCTGAGGTACGGGGAGTCTGTGGATTTATGTGGCGACCAGATCGGCCGCCAGTTAAGGGAGAAGGTTGCATTATAAGTTGTAGGTAAGGGGAAAGTGGCGCCCTGATATAAAATGAAAGAGTATCCCCTACTGCAGATATGACGTTTTGGAAGGGACACTAGCTGATCGCGGGTGACCAATCAGAGCCCGCCGTGACGTCACTGAGTGCCCCGGGCAGCGCCAACGTCAGAGTTGACCTGACTGTGGAGGTGAGAGGACACGCCTTGGACAGCTCTCGAGGATTTGAGGCTGTACAAGCCATATTCAGTGGAGTAGAGCTGGCTATCGCAGCCCACCATAGATATTGGAGACCCTGCGCTTCTGGGAAGCAAAAAGGAACCAAGTTCATTGAGCAAAGGAGTGCCAAACTTGGAAAATAGTCGGCGACGAAGCTGGGCGGCGACGCTGGATGAAGGGTCTGGAAGGTGCGGCGGGCAGGCCTAGCTGTGACTGGGTCACATCCACTGAGGGTTTTGGAGGGACGACACCGTTCCTAGGACAAGGAGCAACGCCTTGTGGAAGGGACGAGTGTGTGAATATAGTGATTAGTTCAGTGCCCATTGGTGAACCAGGATTGGGATAGCTGAATCTCAGGGATTGGAACGGCGACGACGCGAAAGCTTCACGTCACCTGAGGACCTGTGGAACGTTCGTGGATCGTCAAGGATCGACTCAGGAAGCGTTGGAACCTCACACCATCGAGGGACAGGCGTCGTGAGCCAGGAATGTAAAGGTAGATCATTTTCCCTCCCATTACCCCTTATGTGAGTTGGCTAGATAGGCCACGATATTTACTTATGTGTGTGGCAGTGTGACATTAATACTTTAGTAGTAGAAAAGGCTGCAAGGCAGCTTGTATCCAGGACTGTTGGAGAGGACAGTGTGTGTGGACGGCAGGACAGTGAAGAAGAGGTGCCGACGTGGTGAAGAGGCCCTTCTGTGTGAGAGTGTGTGACTCCTGTCTGTCTGCCCAGTTGAAGGAGTAGCTGGAGGTCGTGGAAGAAGAGTTGCTGACGATCTCCAGATTTATTATCCTTATTTTCATTTTCATGTATTGCTTGTGATTGTATGTGTGATCATGCAATTTGTATCAGTAAATTCACACATTTTATCATTGTGTTTAAGTGTGCCTCCATTATAATTATTCTCTATGAGCATACACGAAGGTTATCATAGTACCACCTAGGGAACACCACGTTCTCTATAGAAGTTCTTATTGCCTGGAGAGTGGTAAAACAGCACAGACTTATATAAAAGTGTACCCTTAGCCATCCGATCAGTATCGGAACCTGATTGGTGGCAACAAGTAATGTAGTGGCTGGAGAAAGGTAAAGCCACACAATCTTTTATGGGAGAGTACCCTGGGCCGACAGTCCAATAGTAGATCTATGGGAGTAGCAACACTGGCAACAAACAATATATAATACACCCACTGAACTTCATCGCTGGGGTGCAGATATAATAACCCAGCTGGCGACCTTGTTAAGAAGAAGATAGAGAAGACAGGCGGGAAAGGAGTTCCTGCAACCTTTTTGTCTGGCAAGCAAGGCTCAGGGAGGTTATTGTTATAAGGTAAGCCTGAGTCTTCCTTCACTCCTCCATGGGTCTAGGCCAGAATTGCTGATGACAGTTTCCCCGTGGTTGACTGAAGGGCTTCCAGGGTGAATCAGTGGCACCCCTTCAGTTGTGGAAGCAAAGACCTGTGGAGGTGGGCATTGCTGGTCCTCTCCTGTGGGACCAAGGAGACCCCGGTGAATCCCGGGAGTCGGAGGGGCTGAGTATTCTGCCTTCTGAGCCCCTAGCAGCCTAGTGCTAGCGAAGCCCCGGCCCACCCCCCGTGACAAGAACTGGCGACCTTGCCAGGATTCGAACCACAGTAGCCAAGAACTGGAAACTTCGCCAAGACGCGTGGATCAGGCTACAGTATTGCCAAGGTGTGTTAATCATGCTACAATGTTGCCCAAATTTCAAGACAGTGTTGCCAGGGTACAAATACAGTGTGGCCAGTGAACACCGTGGTATTGTTATCCAACCAGCTAAGGGACTGAAACGGTGAAATTGGCACCTACTAACTTGTCTGTGCTGTCGTGTATGCTCGATGATATAGAGATGGAGGACAAAGTAAAGAAATTTATTGACACAAGGGACGAGAAAATTTTGGAAGAGTGTACCAAGGCCCATCTCCAACAAGTGGCAAACCACTTTGGGATCAGGTTGAGGACGCCTAAGGTTGCGGAGCGAAGGATAGAGATCATGGCACAGCTCACAGCTCGAGAGGAGGCGACGGGAGAGGAGCCATCTCAAGGAGAGCCGTCCCAAGAAGAGCCGTCGCAAGGTGAACCGTCCCGACTGGAGCCACCCCAAGCGCCTACCAGTGTGGAGGGAATTCACAGTGAACATGGGAGCAGTGGAAGGTCCAGCTGAAGTAAGAGGAGCCTGTACCTGGAAATAATGAGGATGCAACTGGAAGCCCAGCTGCGACGAGAGGAGAGAGAAGCGCAAATGCAGCGAGAGGAGCGTGAGCGAGAAGCCCGGCTGCAGCAAGAGGAGCGTGAGCGAGAAGCACGGCTGCAGTGAGAGGAAAGTGAAGCTCGGCTGCGGCGAGAAGAAGGAGAGAGACAACTCCTACTGGAGGAGATAAAGGCAAAGAAAGAAGTCGAATTGCGTCGCGTTGAGCATGGGCTGCCCTCACTACCTGCACGGCGGGATGACCTCAAGGTAAGGGAACGTGACTTACCTACGTTCGAACCACAAGATGCTGAGGCGTTCTTCGAACACTTTGAACTGATAGCAACTCTGAAGGAGTGGCCAGAAGACGATTGGGCTGCTCTGGTCCAGAGCAGGTTGACTGGTGAGGCCCGCGAAGCCTTCAACATGCTGGACCTAGAGGAGTGTGCTAGTTACGACGCGATTAAGAATGCGGTGCTCCACTCATTCCGGCAAACTCCGGAGATGTACCGGAAGCGGTTCAGAGAGTGTACAAGAGCGTCGGGAAAGACTTACGCCGAGACCGCCAGGGATATGGAACGGAAATTCCTACGATGGTTGAAGGCGGTGGAAGCGGAGTCGGCGGATGAGATCAAACGACTGATAGTGATGGAAAAGTTTATGTCAGTGCTCCATCCTGAGCTGCGAGTAAGAGTGAGAGAAGCAGGTATTAAGGACCTAAAAGCTGCAGCGGACTGAACCGACATGCTGGAGGAGGCACTACATCTCAGGAGGGAGGAGCCGCCCAGACACTCGCCTTACCCCAGGTCGGGAGGGAACTTTAGGAGTTCAGGAGGAGCGAGGACGGGTGGGGACTCTCCCAAGAGTAGTGTGCCCGATGAAGTAACCCGGTTCAAGAGCTCAAGGGACGCGGGGATGAAGCCCCAAGCTGTGAGCAGTGGACCTAGCTCGGGAGCGAGTGCTGCTGCCCGAAAACCGACGGCGGGGAGTCCTAGGAGGACCCAGGGAACCTCTACCGTTGGTGCTACCAGGGTGACTAGTAGAGGGTCGCCCAGGAGAGGCGGTCGGTGTTACAACTGTGGGGGACGAGGACACTTTGCAAGGAAGTGCGGTCGCCCAAGGCACGGTGGGGAACGTGGCTTTCGCGAGGACAGGAAGCGAAGAAGCCAACGATAATTCAGGTGATATGCCAGTGATAAGGGAGAAGAGGATTCACCCCTTTGTGTGTGAGGGGACGGTGAAGATAAGAGGAGCTGATCCTGTGCCAGCAAGGATGCTGAGGGACACTGGGTCCGACTTTACCCTTGTTAGTGAATCTCTCTTCCCCAAGGACTACAGACGTTCCAGTACAGGGGAAGCCCTGATAAGGACGTTGGGGGGACAAGTGAGGATGCCCCTTCATGAGGTGACTCTTAAATCAGACTATGGTTGTCAGACTCTCGTAGTAGGGGTCTATGCTTTACTGCCCAGGATGGAAGCTCAGGTGATCCTAGGGAATGACTTCAGTGGGGGATGTGTTCTCCTGAATTTGATTAAAGGTGAGGAGTGCATAGAGCCCTATCGACAGAGCAGCAGGACGGACGCCAGCAGTGGCGAAACGGAAATTGCGAGAGTGGTATTTCCGGTATGCGCAGTGACGTCGGGACGAGACCTGAGGGAAGATGATGTGAGCAGATCCAGTCACGCCGATGAGAACATGCCGGGTGACCTGGGGCTCGAACGTTTGTTCCGAGAAGAGGCCAGAGGGCAAGCGACAGGTGAGGAAGGGCCGGATAGAAGTGTCCAAGTTACTCTCACCAGTCCTCTAGGTATTGACCGCACCCGTCTAGGTGAGCTGCAAAAGGAAGAGTTTCCTGAGTTGGTACGGGAGGCGGAAGGAGGTCTCGCTGGACCCGAGTCACCGACTCACTTCTTCGTGGAGAAGGGAGTGCTAATGAGGCAGTGGGGACCAGTTAGGGAAGAAGCGGGTGATGATATGCTGAGAGTGAGGCGTTAGGTGGTGGTGCCGGCGCGGTACAGAAACGTGGTACTGAAGCTTGCACACTCAGTGGATCCCGCGGGTCACTTGGGAGTGACCAAGACCTTAAGCAGGCTTCGGGAACATTTTTATTGGCCGGGCACGGATGCAGATGTAAGAAGAATTTGCAAGACGTGTTTCCCGTGCCAGAGAGCGGGGAAGAACGTCCCCGCCATCCCAAAAGCACCTTTGGTTCCAGTTCCTGCATTTGGCCAGGCGTTTGATCTCCTAATAATCGACGTCGTGGGACCATTACCTAAGACAAGAAAGGGAAATATTTACTTATTGACTATCATATGTGCTTCGACGAGATTTCCAGAGGCGATCCCAGTGCGGAAGGTGACATTGAGATGCGTCATGGGACACCTTCAGCGGTTCTTTGCTTGGGTAGGTGTGCCCAAGGAGATCCAGTCCGACTGTGGAAGTGTTTTCCAGTCGAGGTGGTTTAGGCAGGTTATTGTGAGCTGGGCCCAACTACGATCGTCTCCTTATAGACCTCAATTGCAGGGAGCGATTGAGAGGTTCCATTCCACTCTGAAGACCATCTTAAGAGTGTATTGTGCAGAACAGGGAGCGGAATGGGATGAGGCTGTCTGTCCAGCCCTGTTTGCGATCCGAGATGCTATAGTTGAGTCTCTGGGTTTCTCTCCATTCCAGCTAGTGTTTGGGTACGAAGTAAGGAGCCCGTTATTGATGCTGAAGGAGCAGTTGACGGCGGAGAAAACGTTAGTGACAGTGGAAGAGTATGTGCAGAAATTCCACGAACGATTGAAAACGGCGAAGGAGCTGGCTGCTGATCACCTGAAGACAGCTCAAGAGAAGATGTCGATCTGGTACGACAAGAAGGCTGTCCCAAGGGAGTTCGAGGCAGGAGCCAGAGTGATGATGTTGCTACCTGGGAGAGGTAGAGTGACGGAATCACGCTTTGGTGGTCCATACTCGGTTATTCGGCGTGTGGGTCCTGTGAGTTATGAGATCAGCAAGCCAAATCGCCCCAGTCACAAGTATGTCACATCAACCGTTTAAAACCATACTTCCCAGAGGAGCAAGAGAGTGCGGGAGTGAAGGGAGCAACACAGTCGCGAGAAGAGAAATTGGCTCTGTGTATGGAAATGAGCCAAGTGTTGCCAGCAGAGGAAAGACAGTGGGCCCGTGCCGATGGTACGCGCCTGTCAAACACAGAGAGTTTGGTGCATCTAGAAGAGAGGCTGCGTCATCTGGATAAAGGGAAAAGGAGAGATCTAGTGACCCTGATACGAAGGAACAAGTCGCTCTTCACGGATGTGCCCCGACGGCACAAGAGTGGACGTATATGCGGAGGAAAGCCAATCAAACAGAGCGCTTATCGGGTGAGTCCTGAGAAGAGGAGGATCATGCGACAGGAGGTGGAATATTTGTTAGCAAATGATCTCGCTGAGCCCAGCAATGGTGAGTGGAGCTCGCCCTGTGTGCTGGTCAAGAAGAGTGACGGATCCTATCGTTTTTGCACCGACTATCGCAGAGTGAATTCCATAACTGTGTCAGATTCTCACCCGATGCCTCGGATAAGTGATTGCGTCGACCAAGTGGGAAACGCAAGGTTGGTCACCAAAGTCGACCTGATGAAAGGATATTATCAAATTCCTTTGTCTCCGAGTGCGAGAAAGATCTCAGCGTTTGCTACTCCAGACGAATTGTACCAGTATAAAGTACTTCCGTTTGGTATGAAGAACAGCGGAAGTTGTTTCCAGAGGATGATGAACGAAGTGCTAGGAGGGATGAAAGGCTACGCCGTGTATATAGACGACATAGTGGTGTACGCCGATAGCTGGAAACAACACTTGAATCGACTGACGGAGTTATTCCACCGGTTGGAAGAAGCGAACCTGACAGTTAATCTATCCAAGAGCGAATTCGGAAAGGCCCGATTGGAATACTTAGGTTTCGCCGTGGGTCAAGGGAAAGTGACTCCAGTAGACCAGAAAGTGAAGGCAATCAAAGAATATCCGAATCCCAGGACGAGAAAAGAATTGTTACGATATCTAGGGATGATCGGATACTATAGACGATTTTGCAAGAACTTCTCGACAGTGGCACACCCTCTGACTGAATTGCTATCTAAGAACGTTAGATGGAAGTGGGGGAAAGCATGCCAGGAGTCCTTCGAGAAGACTAAGAAGTTATTAACTGAAGCGCCAGTGCTGATTTCGTCCGACTTTGAGTCAGACTTTATCTTGTACGTCGACGCTAGCGACGTGGGAATTGGAGCCATGTTGGCTCAAGAGAAGGACGGAGTTCACCGTCCAGTAGCATTCTACTCGAAGAAATTCGAAAAGTACCAGAGGGCTTATAGTACAGTGGAAAAGGAAGCCTTAGCCCTGATCCTGGCACTGAAGCATTTTGACGTCTATGTGGGTGGAGGTACTAGACCGGTGCAAGTGTTCACCGATCATAACCCCTTGACGTTCGTGCACATGATGAAGAACACGAACCAAAGGCTGACAAGATGGGCCCTACTGTTACAAGAGTACTGGCTAGAAATCAGGCACATTAGAGGAAGGGAGAATGTAGTAGCAGATGCCCTCTCCCAGATTTACTAACCGATATGACTCTTATTTTAAGGGGAGGGGTATGTTACGGTGCCCTCTCCTATTTCTTTCGTTTGCCTGCTTTAAGAGTCATATCAGCTCTCCCTACTGATTCTCTGAGGTACGGGGAGTCTGTGGATATATGTGGCGACTAGATCGCCCGCCAGTTAAGGGAGAAGGTTACATTATAAGCTGTAGGTAAGGGGAAAGTAGCGCCCTGTTATAAATGAAAGAGTATCCCCTACTGCAGATATGACGTTTTGGAAGGGACACTAGCCGATCGCGGGCGACCAATCAGAGCCCGCCGTGACGTCACTGAGTGCCCCGGGCGGCGCCAACGTCAGAGTTGACCTGACTGTTGAGGTGAGAGGACACGCCTCGGTCAGCTCTCGAGGATTTGAGGCTGTACAAGCCATATTCAGTGGAGTAGAGCTGGCTATCGCAGCCCACCATAGATATTGGAGACCCTGCGCTTCTGGGAAGCAAAAAGGAACCAAGTTCATTGAGCAAAGGAGTGCCAAACTTGGAAAATAGTCGGCGACGACGCTGGGCGGCGACGCTGGATGAAGGGTCTGGAAGGTGCGGCGGGCAGGCCTAGCTGTGACTGGGTCACATCCACTGAGGGTTTTGGAGGGACGACACTGTTCCTAGGACAAGGAGCAACGCCTTGTGGAAGGGACGAGTGTGTGAATATAGTGATTAGCTCAGTGCCCATTGATGAACCAGGATTGGGATAGCTGAATCTCAGGGATTGGAATGGCGACGACGCGAAGGCTTCACGTCACCTGAGGACCTGTGGAACGTTCCTGGATCGTCAAGGATCGACTCAGGAAGCGTTGGAACCTCACACCATCGAGGGACAGGCGTCGTGAGCCAAGAATGTAAAGGTAGATCATTTTACCTCCCATCACCCCTTATGTGAGTTGGCTAGATAGGCCACGATATTTACTTATGTGTGTAGCAGTGTGACATTAAATACTTTAGTAGTAGAATAGGCTGCAAGGCAGCTTGTATCCAGGACTGTTGGAGAGGACAGTGTGTGTGGACGGCAGGACAGTGAAGAAGAGGTGCAGACGTGGTGAAGAGGCCCTTCTGTGTGAGAGTGTGTGACTCCTGTCTGTCTGCCCAGTTGAAGGAGTAGCTGGAGGTCGTGGAAGAAGAGTTGCTGACGATCTCCAGATTTATTATCCTTATTTCATTTTCATGTATTGCTTGTGATTGTATGTGTGATCATGTAATTTGTATCAGTAAATTCACACATTTTATCATTGTGTTTAAGTGTGCCTCCATTATAATAATTCTCTATGAGCATACACGAAGGTTATCATATTACCACCTAGGGAACACCACGTTCTCTATAGAAGTTCTTATTGCCTGGAGAGTGGTAAAACAGCACAGACTTATATAAAAGTGTACCCTTAGCCATCCGATCAGTATCAGAACCTGAATGGTGGCAACAAGTAACGTAGTGGCTGGAGAAAAGAAAAGCCACGCAGACTTTTATGGGAGAGTACCCTAGGCCAACAGTCCAATAGCAGATCTATGGGAGTAGCAACACTCTTGCAACAAACAATATATAATACACCCACTGAACTGCATCGCTGGGGTGCAGATATAATAACCCAGCTGGCGATCTTGTTAAGAAGAAGATAGAGAAGACAGGCGGGAAAGGAGTTCCTGCAACAAGGAGTTCCTGCAACCTTTTTGTCTGGCAGGCAAGGCTCGGGGAGGTTATTGTTATAAGGTAAGCCTGAGTCTTCCTTCACTCCTCCATGGGTCTAGGCCAGAATTGCTGATGACAGTTTCCCCGTGGTTGACTGAAGGGCTTCCAGGGTGAATCAGTGGCACCCCTTCAGTGGTGGAAGCAAAGACCTGTGGAGGTGGGCATTGCTGGTCCTCTCCTGTGGGACCAAGGAGACCCCGGTGAATCCCGGGAGTCGGAGGGGCTGAGTATTCTGCCTTCTGAGCCCCTAGCAGCCGAGTGCTAGCGAAGCCCCGGCCCACCCCCCGTGACAAGAACTGGCGACCTTGCCAGGATTCGAACCACAGTAGCCAAGAACTGGAAACTTCGCTACAAACTGCACTGAAAACTGCAGGGGGGGTTTGGGCAAAATATGACCCATCGCCGTTTTCAGTAATTGGCATATTTTCGGTATAAAAAGTCGTAATTTGAAAATGAAAATAGGTGCAAAGAGTCAGAATTCGGCTCATGAATGAACCTAAACAGACAAATTTCCCACATATTAGATATTTGGAAAACTGCATAGGGGTTTGGCCTAAATATGACCCATTGTATTTTTCAGTATTTGGTGTATTTTCGGTATAAAATGTCGTAATATGAAAATGAAAATAGGTGCAGAGAGTCAAAATTCGGCTCAAAATTCACGCCCAGGAGCCAAACTTCCCACATTTCAGATATTTTGAACACTACAGGGGTGGGGGGTCGAAATCTGACCCACTGCCGTTTTAAGTAATTGACATATTTTCGGTATAAAAATTCGTAATTTGAAAATGAAAATAGGTGCAGAGAGTCAGAATTCGGCTCAAAAATCCCGCTCAAAAGTCAAATTTCCCACATTTCAGATATTTTGATAACTGCAGGGGGGTTTGGGCAAAATATGACCCATCGCTGTTCTCAATAATTGGCATATTTTTGGTAAAGAAATTCGTAATTTGAAAATGAAAATAGGTGCAGAGAGACAGAATTCGGCTCAAAAATCACTCTCAGGAGTCAAATTTCCCACATTTCAGATATTTTGAAAACTGCAGGGGGGGGGGGGTTTGGGCAAAATATGACCCATCGCCCTACTTAGTAACCGGACTATTTTTTTATAGAAATCATAATTGAAAATGAAAATAGCTGCTGAGAGTCAGAATTCGACTCGAAAATCACGCTCAGGAGTCAAATTTCCCACATTTCAGATATCTTGAAAACTCCTGGGTGATTTGGGCAAAATATGACCCATTGCTGTTTTTAGTAATTGGCATATTTTCTGCATATAAAGATATAATTTGAAAATGAAAAAGGTGCAGAGAGTCAGATTCGTCTCAAAAATCACGCTCAGGAGTCAAATTTCCGACATTCAGATATTTTGAAAATTGCAAGGGGGGTTTGGGAAAAATATGACCCATCGCCATTTACAGTAATTGGCATATTTTTGGTATAAAAAGTTGTAATATGAAAAAGAAAAGGTGCAGAGAGTGAGAATTCGGCTCAAAAATCACGCTCAAGAGTCAAATTACCCTCATTT
>WNGS01004374.1:18119851-18133803 GCA_020271785.1 Procambarus virginalis
CGTAGAATTCAAGTAACCCTGTGAAGCAAGACCTGCCATCCCTGAACCCATGTTGATGCTGTGTTACAAAGTTCCTTCGCTCCAGAAATTCCACTAGCTTTCTTCGCACAATCTTCTCCATCAGCTTGCATGGTATGCAGGTTAGGGACACTGGCCTGTAGTTCAGTGCCTCCTGTCTATCCCCTTTCTATTATATCGGGACTACGTTAGCTGCTTTCCAAATATCTGGCAGTTCCCCTGTTGCCAGTGATTTGTTATACACTATGGAGAGTGGTAGGCACAGTTATTTTGCTTCTTCCTTTATTAACCATGGGGAGATTCCATTTGGGCCTATAGCCTTTGTCACATCCAACTCTAGTAAACAGTTTCTCGTGATGTGGCTATGCAGCAATTTAGGCTGAGTCTTTGCCATGCTTGCGATGTCATTTTCATATTGTCTTTCTGCCTCTTTTCTCATTCTGACATATTCATTCCTGGCATTCTGGTATCTTTCTCTGCTCTCCAGTGTCCTGTTATTGCAATAGTTTTCCATGCCCTTTTACTTAGCTGCTTAGCTAGCCTACATCTCTGATTACACCATGGGTTTCTCATCTTCATTTCACTGTTTTCCTTTTGGACTGGGATAAACTTGTTTGCTGGGTCCTTGCACTTCTGGGTGATGTAGTCCATCATATCTTGGGCCGTCTTTCCCCTAAGCTCTGTTTCCCATGCTATATCTGTTAGGAATTTTCTAATCCCCTCATAGTTTCCTTTTCGGTATGTTAACCTTTTGTTTTCAGTACCCCTCCTCGAGTTCAATAACCCTTCTACAATCAGGTACTCAAACACCAGTACACTGTGGTCGCTCATTCCTACTGGGTCCTCAAAACCGATTTCTCTTATGTCGGAGTCGTTCAGAGTGAAGACTAGGTCGAGTCTCGCTGGTTCGTCATTGCCTCTCATCCTTGTGGGTTCTCTGACATGCTGGGTTAAAAAGTTTCTATTCACCACCTCCAATAGTTTGGCTCTCCACGTATCCTCGCCTCCATGCGGTTCCTTGTTCTCCCAGTCAATCCTTCCGTGATTGAATTCCCTCATGATGAGCAGGTGGGATCTATTTCTACAAGCAGCAGAGGCTGCCCTCTCAATATAGTGTTAACTACCATGTTTGTGTGTGTGTGTGTGTGTGTGTGTGTGTGGTGTGTGTGTGTGTGTGTGTGTGTGTGTGTGTTGTGTGTGTGTGTGTGTGTGTGTGTGTGTGTGTTGTGTGTGTATTTGTTTGTTTGTGGTGTGTGTACTCACCTAGTTGTACTCACCTAGTTGTGTCTGCAGGATCGAGCATTGACTCTTGGATCCCGCCTTTCGAGCATCAGTTGTTTACAGGAATGACTTCTGTCCCATTTCCCTATCATACCTGGTTTGAAATTATGAATAGTATTTGCTTCCACAACCTGTTCCTTAAGTGCATTCCATTTTCCCACTACTCTCACGCTAAAAGAAAACTTCCTAACATCTCTGTGACTCATCTGAGTTTCCAACTTCCATCCATGTCCCCTCGTTCTGTTACTATTCCGTGTGAACATTTCGTCTATGTCCACTCTGTCAATCCCTCTGAGTATTTTATACGTTCCTATCATGTCCCCCCTCTCCCTTCTTCTTTCTAGTGTCGTAAGGCACAGTTCCCTCAGGCGCTCCTCATACCCCATCCCTCGTAGCTCTGGGACGAGTCTCGTTGCAAACCTCTGAACCTTTTCCAGTTTCATTATATGCTTTTTCAGATGGGGACTCCATGATGAGGCGGCATACTCTAAGACTGGCCTCACGTAGGCAGTGTAAAGCGCCCTAAATGCCTCCTTACTTAGGTTTCTGAATGATGTTCTAACTTTTGCCAGTGTAGAGTACGCTGCTGTCGTTATCCTATTTATATGTGCCTCAGGAGATAGATTAGGTGTTACGTCCACACCCAGGTCTCTTTTGCGCGTCGTCACAGGTAGGCTGTTCCCCTTCATTGTGTACTGTCCCTTTGGTCTCCAATCTCCTAGTCCCATTTCCATAGTTTACATTTGCTCGTGTTGAATTCCAGTAGCCATTTCTCTGACCATCTCTGCAACCTGTTCAGGTTCTCTTGGAGGATCCTGCAATCCTCATCTGTCACAACTCTCCTCATCAACTTTGCGTCATCCACAAACATCGACATGTAGGACTCTACACCTGTAAACATGTCGTTAACATATACAAGAAATAGAATTGGTCCCAGCACCGATCCTTGTGGTACTCCCACTTGTTACTGTTCGCCAGTCCGACTTCTCGCCCCTTACCGTAACTCTTTGGCTCCTTCCTGTTAGGTAGTTCCTTATCCATGCTAGGACCTTTCCCCCACCCCGCCTGCCTCTCGAGTTTGAACAGCAGTCTCATGTGCGGTACTGTATCAAAGGCTTTTTAGCAGTCCAAAATATGCAGTCTGCCCAACCATCTCTGTCCTGTCTTATCCTCGTTATTTATCATAGAATTCCAGAAGGTTTGTTAGGCACGATTTCCCTGTCCAGAACCCATGTTTGATGTTNTCAACGCAATGTCACATAAAATAATTAAATCAATAATTAAAATAGATCGAAATCTATGAAAATTAATTTGCCAATGGAATCAGAAACACTGAAATGGAATTGTAACATATTTAGTACAGTCTGTGTGTTGCTCTTACGAGCAACAGATGGCGCTATTTCATAAAAAAAAGTTTTTCCTGTCACAGGTGAGGCATATATATAGTAGGTATATAAAAACATGCGCCTATTCGAATGCAACGTTGTGTCAAAATTTAAAAGCAATCGGCAAAGAGGTTTCGAAGATTTCCCTCACATGAAAAACACATGAGAAACACTTTTTTTAAAGCATGTTTTTCCCCCTTAAAGACGTGACATCTATATAGTATGTATATAAAAACCCGCTCGGATGCGAATGGAACGTTGTGGGAAAATTTCAAAGAAATCGGTGAAGAACTTTCGGAGATTAACAGTTTTGAATAAACGAACATTTACATTTTTATTTATATAAATAAAAAAAATTAAATGTATATAGTTAATTTTTTTAACATGTATATTGATTACTTGCAGTTCATAGTTTGTTCACTCACTTTGATACAAATTGTAGTAAATTAGCAGTTCCATATACGAGGATTAGCCGTCGTCCATAGTTCAATTATACCGTTGCAAGAGTTGCCATATGTTTAAAACACTTCAATAATATAAGAAACAAGTACATAAGATATGTACCTCTCCAAAAGGAATAATAAATGTTGTTAAGGCTGCCACACAAGATAACGGAATTAGTACTAAAGAAAAGAATATGGGAAGAGTGGACAACTTAACTCACTTTGATCAAACTGTCAAGATTTGACAAGGAAATAATTTGATGAATTGACTATTTTACTATTGAATTCTAAAAAAATATGCGATGACAAGATCCACGTAAGCAATTCAGGGACATAATGAACTTATTTGAATGGATTTCGCGTAAACAGACCAATGAACGCCTGGATGGGCGAGAAAGTGGCAGTTCCCAGGTGGTACCAAAGACGAATCCACACACATGTGGACCAGAATGTGTCGAACGTAATTCCGAAATCATTAGAGTGGATTGGTATAGGGCCTGGGGCTATCTACTTGTGGGCGGAGTTAGCTAGTTGGTCCCAAAATAAATACTCGGGGAGCTGTAGATTCGAGAGGATAGAGCAATAGGAGAGACGGCACAGCAGAGCAGGGCAGAAGACAGCCGTCGAGATCGGCTGTCGGCCTGACGGGGGTTGATGCTGCCTGTCAACTGCAGACCCTCCCCCCTGTCTATTCAACTTAGACTCAGTCCTCGGTGAGTGAACGTGAAGGTGACTTGGTCGTGTTTACTAGTGTTGTGTGACTATCAGGGGGCAGACAGTTGTAGTGATCTCGAATTCTTGGGTAATGACTCACTTTATATAATAATATTAAACCTTCAGTTTGATTCCTTGAATTATGCTATCTATCCTGATAAATATACTTGATGCATTATTGAGAAATATATACTTGATGCATTATTGAGAAATATATACTTGATTCACTTTACTTGTAATCTGATTTTAATTGTTCCTAGATCTGGGATTTTTGGATACAATATGCAAACTAGAGTGTAGAGTACTCTTGAGACTATGGAATTAAAACAATCTTGCCTGGAACATGATTCCAGCTAATAACATCTTTGATATACAGACAAGTTCCATTCCTTGTCTTGCATGTACTGATTAGAATGGATGGTGGCAGCCTTTATACTTCTACTATCTACTCTTCTGCTTCTACTTATCTCCTAACACTGCTTCCTACTCTCTCTCTCTCCTCTCCCTCCGCCTCTCTCCCCCTTTCCCTTTCACTTGACAACCCTCCTTACTCCTCCCTCCTCTCTACCTCTCTCATCTCGAACCCTCACTCATTATTTCATTATCCATTTTTTTCCTTTCGGTTCTCTTATACGTTTGTGGCAGTGAAATGTTCTAGAGTTTCTCTCTAGAGTTGCGGGTAGCCGATCAGGTACAATGCCTTGTGGATGTAGCACCTAGGTAGTCAAATACCTAGGTTACAAGGTGTTGAACTGGAGAGGTTGTGGTAGGAACTCTGGGGGAAGTCTAGGATAGCTAACTGGGGGCGGGATGATGGACCAAAGAGAGCTGTTTCCCCCACCCCCCGTTACAAACCTTTAATGAGGTTGAGTGTCAACCTCAGTCACTCTCGAGGGTCCTCAGTTACATGCTCACCCCAATACTGCTAATTCCAACGGAAGTACTGAAGAATTTGTTTCCTGAATTAAGTGACCCGTTTAACACTGGTCACAATATTCGTGTAAGTGTATCATTTAAGCTTACATTTTATAATTTAAAATTTACACAATACTTGTGTAAGTTTATTATATAAACAAACGGATGAAATCTGCTTCTTTTATTAAGGAACTTGTAAACAATGTTTATGACAGTGTTGAACAGCACCTTGATAATCAAACCACACATCAGAAAATTCAGAAACGAAGACATGTAACGGTCCGGGGTGAGCCCCGGACCGTTACCAAGTCCGGTAATCGAAATGGTCTGAAAGAGACATAAATAAGGCAAGAAAGTGAGAGGCAAAGTAAGAAGCATGTAAGATATAGCAATATGTTAGGGTAAGATGAAATGTATGAATACTAATAAAATGAAAGGTAAGAAAAAGATTTTGAAAGGTATGAGTAAGATGAAGGTAAGATTTGGGATGAAGGTAAGAATAAGATGAAAGGAAAGAATAAGATAAAATTATACATTGAGCGTCTCGGATAGAGTAAAGGGTGGAGAAGAAGGAAGGACAAATAAACTCAAACTGCAAGAGGTCAAATAGTAAATAGATAATACTTAATAACACACGAGACAGAAGGAAAAGAGTGGATAGAGAGCCAAAGCTTAAGTCAGATCAAGTGGTTTAAAAAAAATGAGAACATTTTAGTATTTACTGTGAAAAAAATCAATAGTAAACAAGCCAACACTAAAGTTCGTTTTGGGTATGTTGTGTATCAGAGCATAGTCGACAAGGCAGCGTCTGGGGAGAGTAGAGTCAGGAAAGATTATTTTAGAAGAAGACCAATCTATAGGATGATTAGAGTCCCTAACGTGACAGAGGAAAGCATTGTTTGTGTCTGTAGACTTAACACTTCTTTTGTGTTCCTTAATTAAGTTTGTCAGAGTACGGCCAAATTCACTAAAGCATTGGAGAAGAGAAGACAAATTGGAAATATAGTAGACACCAGCAGCATTGCAAGTCGGAGGAACAGTGTGAATGTCTATCGTTTGAATGAAAGATGTTTGAGATATCTTTCTAATGACAGGAATAAGGATATTGACCGTCTTTATTTTCTAATGTTCTACTTTTCCCTAAATGGGCAGCTAAAACCTTGATATTAACACTATATTCCATCACTCAAGTGCTAATATAGATCTCTCCCTGCGTTCAGATTCTACTTACTAACAGTATCAGTTCAGATCATACTTACTAACAGTATACAAATAAAGAAAGCACAGTGAAAATAACAAATTTATCAACACTGAGCCACTGTTATGTGTTCATATCACATTCTCCACATACAATGTCTTCTTTTGATCCCTTCTAATGGAAGACACACACAACAGCAATCAATGTATTGACAAGCGTCACTCTCCACAGAGTATCCCCAGGGAGTGGGAGGCAGCGATTTTAGGTCCCAAGACGCGGCAGGAGGTCAGGGTCAGATCACCACCACGATACGACGCCACACTACAGAAATAATATATATTTTTTTAACATTTAACGACTCGTGAGGACACCTGCCACACGCAAGCTGAGTGAGGGAGCCCTGTTGCTACGACGGCTCGTCAGGGCTCGTTCACTGTTACTTCTCTCACCTGCATTATAGGATTAGTTGTTTGTCAGACGTAGCTGAGTGAGGGTAATTGTCGTACAACTCTTGACTTCGTATTGTCACGTTGCTTCTATATTGCTTTCTTTGAGCTTTTGTATTAGGTTAGATCTGTATTCTTACGATAGATCTGTATTTTTGTATCTTATATATGTATTATTACGTTAGATCTGTGATCAATGCGTACATGGGGCGAACATGAGACAAATGACGACAGATTTATATGTAAGAACATACCACGACTGACGAGAGCAATACATAAGAACATAAGAACAAAGGCAACTGCAGAAGGCCTATTGGCCCATACGAGGCAGCTCCTATTTATAACCACCCAATCCCACTCATATACTTGTCCAACCCACGCTTGAAACAATCGAGGGACCCCACCTCCACCACGTTACGCGGTAATTGGTTCCACAAATCAACAACCCTGTTACCGAACCAGTATTTACCCAAGTCTTTCCTAAATCTAAACTTATCCAATTTATACCCATTGTTTCGTGTTCCGTCTTGTGTTGATACTTTTAATACCCTATTAATATCCCCTTTGTTATGTCCATTCATCCACTTGTAAACTTCTATCATGTCACCCCTAACTCTTCGCATTTCCAGTGAATGAAATTTAAGCTTTATTAATCTTTCTTCATATGAAAGATTTCTAATTTGGGGAATTAACTTTGTCATCCTACGCTGGACACGTTCAAGTGAATTTATAACCATTCTATAGTTACTAACGATTCGATTAATAAATCAGAGTGTCCTATTTGCCTTATTACGAACATTCATGCATTGATCGTTTTGTTTTAAATTCTTACTAATTATAACTCCCAGATCCCTTTCGCAATCCGACTTCGCAATCTCAACACCATCCAACTCGTATCTTGTAACTCTATCATCATTACCTAGCCTCAAAACATTACATTTATTAGCATTAAACTGCATCTGCCAGTCCTTTGACCATTTTAAAACCCTATTTAGATCAACTTGAAGTAATAGCGAGTCTTCTTTCGTGTTAATTTCCCTACCGATTTTTGTATCATCTGCAAATTTGCAAATGTTGCTACTCAAACCTGAATCTAAATCAGTATAAACATTATTATAAACATCAAAATATTATAAACAACAGAGGTCCCAGGACAGAGCCTTGAGGCACTCCATCAATAACATTATCCCACTCTGACTTAACCCCATTCATACTAACTCTCTGTTTCCTTTGAAATAGCCATGTTCTAATCCAACTTAATATAGCACCCCCAATACCATGAGCCTCTATTTTTTTAATTAGTCTTTCATGTGGCACTGTATAAAAAGCTTTGCTAAAGTCAAGGTACACAACATCACAATCCTTACCACTATCAACTGCCTCAACTATGCTGGGATAAAAAGATAGCAAATTTGTTAAACATGAACGGCCATTTGTAAAACCATGTTGCGACTCATTTATTAATTTATGTTTTTCAAGATGAAGACGAATTGTATTTGCAATTATCGATTCAAGTAACTTTCCCACAATAGACGTTAGGCTAATTGGCCGATAGTTTGACGCAAGTGATCTATCTCCTTTCTCAAAAATTGGTACCACATTTGCTGCCTTCCATGACTCTGGCTCTATGCCTAACTCTATTGATTTATTAAATATGGTAGACAGTGGCTTGGAAAGCTCCTCTTTGCATTCTTTAAGCACCCTGGCAAACACTTCATCCGGCCCTGGGGATTTGTTTGGTTTTAGTTTTACTATTTGTTTAATTACATCCTCCCTGGTAACTGCTAAACTAGTCAACCTGTCCCCATCCCCACCCATGTAGACTTGTTCGGCTGAAGGCATATTGTTAAGTTCTTCTTTAGTAAATACAGATATAAAATATTTGTTAAAAATACTACTCATCTCCTTGTCATTATCCGTTATTTGACCTGTCTCAGTTTTTAATGAAATAACATGGAAGAACATGTTACCCCTGACGATAGGTATACATAGAGAAACCTGCGACTACTGACGACAAGTATACATCAACACAAGGCGTGAACGTTGGTTTACATCGGAGAAAATAACACGCCATATGATGCCTGTATATGGAGAACAAATATACCACATAGAATGGAGGAACAACTGCTGCTGCTGCTGTTGCTGCTGCTGCGGCGGCGGCTGCTGCTGCTGTTGCTGCTGCTGTTGCTGTTGCTGCTGCTGTTGCTTCTGCTGTTGCTACTGCTGCTGTTGCTGCTGAAGCATCTGCTGCTGTTCATGCTTATGCTGTTGCTGCTGCTGCTGCTGCTGCTGGTGGTGGTGGTGCTGCTGCTGTTGCTGGTGGTGGTGGTGCTGCTGCTGCTACTGCTGCTGCTGCTGCTGCTGCTACTGCTGCTGCTGATCCTGCTGTTATGTTATTGCTGCTGCGGCTGATGCTGCTTCTCCTGTTGCTGCTGCTGATGCTGGTGGTGGTGGTGCTGCTGCTGTTGCTGCTGCTGGTGCTGGTGCTGCTGCTGTGGTGCTGCTGCTGTTGTTGCTACTACTACTGCTGCTGCTACTGCTGCTGCTGCTGATCCTGCTGCTGCTGCTGCTGCTGCTGCTTCTACTATTGCTGCTGCTGCTGCTACAGCTGCTGCTGCTGCTACAGCTGCTGCTGCTGCTACTGCTGCTGCTGCTGCTGCTGCTATGGCTGCTGTTGCTACTGCTGCTGCTGCTGCTACAGCTGCTGCTGCTGCTACTGCTGCTACTGCTGCTTCTGCTGCTACAGCTGCTGCTGCTGCTGCTACTGCTGCTGCTACTGCTGCTGCTGCTGCTATAAATGCTGCTGCTGCTGCTGCTAAAGCTGCTGCTGCTGCTGCTGCTGCTGCTGCTCCTGCTGCTACTGCTACTGCTGCTGCTGCTGCTACTGCTGCTGCTGCTGATCCTGCTGCTGCTGCTTCTACTGCTGCTGCTGCTTCTACTGCTGCTGCTGCTACTACTGCTGCTGCTGCTGCTGCTGCTGCTGCTGCTGCTGCTACAGCTGTTGTGCTGCTACAGCTGCTGCTGCTGCTGCTGCTGCTGCTACTGCTATGGCTGCTGCTGCTACTGCTGCTGCTATAGATGCTGCTGCTGCTACTGCTGCTGCTGCTGCTTCTGCTTCAGCTGCGGCTGCTGCGGCTGCTGCTGCTGCTGCTGCTATAGATGCTGCTGCTGCTACTACTGCTGCTGCTGCTGCTACAGCTGCTGCTGCTACTGCTGCTGCTGCTGCTGCTACTGCTGCTACTGCAGTTACTGCTGCTGCTGCTACTAGTACTGCTCCTACTACTACTACTGCTCCTACTGCTACTGCTACTACCACCATTAATGTTACTACTACTAATACTACTGGAGAAAAATACTGCAATGCTATAGTATACTAATACTATGGCATTGCATAGTATGTTTCTATGCAATAGAAATATGCAATACTTATAACTGTTGCTATATTTTTTTCATTTAAAAACTAGCTGCTCCCAGCGACACGTTGCTGAGCCACAGCAACGCGTGGCCGGGAACCGCTAGCCTCGCAGTCCTCCCCACCATTCTCCCCACCATTCCCCCTTCCCCCGTCTCCTTGTCCTCCCCACCATCCCCCACTCCACCGTCCCCCTCGACCTCCCACTCCCCCATCCTCCCTACAATTCCACCCTCCCCTGTCCCTTCTTCCTCCCCACCATCTCTCACTTCCCTGTCCCCTCGTCCTCCCCACCATCCCCCCCTCCCTTCCCCTTGTCCTCCCCACCATTCCCCACTGCCTCTTCTGATGCATTCCCAAATGATCTGATGTTCTCATCACTGAAAAATAAGAAGAACAGCTAAAAAATCGAGATGAAAAAATAAAAAAAATAACATATAAGCTATACTCACGAAATGAACGGTATGGTAAACAACACAGCTCAATTCCAACGCAATGTCACACAAAATAATTACATCAAAATGAAAATAAATCAAAATCTATGAAAATTTAATTTATCAGTGCAATTAGAAACATTGATGGAATCATAACATATTTAGTACAGCGTGTGTTGCTCTTACATGTAACAGATGGTGCTGTTTAAAAAAAAACATGTTTTTACCTATCACAGGTGTGGCATCTATATAGTAGGTATATAAAAAAAACATGCGTGTATTGGAATGAAACGTAGTGTCAAAATTTCAAAGCAATCGGTGAAAAACTTTCGGAGATTACATCATGTGCTGCTCTATGTCCAACAGAGGGCGCTGTTTTTCAAAAAAACATGTTTTTTCCTGTCACTGGCGAAGCATATATATAGTAAGTATATAAAAACACGCACCTATTTGAATACAACGTTGTGTCAAATTTTCAAGCAATCGGTAAAGAGGTTTTAAAGATTTCCCTCACATGTAAAACACATGTAAAACACAGTTTTTTAAAAGCTAGTTTTTTCCCATCACAAATGTGACATCTATATTGTATGTATATAAAAACCCGCTCGGATGCGAATGGAACATTGTGTCAAAATTGCAATGCAATCGCTGAAGAACTTTCGGAGATTAGCTATTTTGAACAAACAAACGAACAAATACATTTTTATTTATATAGATATTAGGTATGGAATGTAGCTGTACTCACCTATTTGTACTCACCTATTTGTGCTTGCGGGGGTTGAGCTTTGGCTCTTTGGTCCCGCCTCTCAACTGTCAATCAACTGTTGTACAGATTCCTGAGCCTACTGGGGTCTATCATATCTACATTTAAAACTGTGCATGGAGTCAGCCTCCACCACATCACTGCCTAATGCATTCCATCTGTTAACTACTCTGACATTGAAAAAGTTCCTTCTAACGTCTCTGTGGCTCATGTGGGTACTCAGTTTTCACCTGTGTCCCCTTGTTCGTGCACCATCAGTGTTGAATAGTTTATCCTTGTATACCCGGTCGATTCCCCTTAGGATTTTGTAGGTTGTGATCATGTCTCCCCTCACTCTTCTGTCTTCAAGTGTCGTAAGGTGCATTTCCCGCAGCCTTCCCTCGTAACTCATGCCTCTTAGTTCTGGGACTAGTCTAGTGGCATACCTTTGAACTTTTTCCAGCTTCGTCTTGTGCTTGACATGGTACGGGCTCCATGCTGGGGCCGCATACTCCAGAATTGATCTTATATTTGTGGTATACAAGATTCTGAATGATTTCTGATACAGGTTCCTGAACGCTGTTCTGATGTTAGCCAGCCTCGCATATGCCGCAGACGTTATTCTTTTTATGTGGGCTTCAGGAGACAGGTTTGGTGTGATATCAACTCCGTGATCTTTCTCTATGTCTGTTTCATTAAGTACTTCATCTCCTATTCTGTATCCTGTGTCTGACCTCCAGTTTCCACTGCCTAGTTTCATTACTTTGCATTTGCTTGGGTTGAACTTCAACAGCCATTTGTTTGACCATTCATTCAGTCTGTCTAGGTCATCTTGTAGCCTCTTACTATCATCCTCTGTTTCAATCCTCCTCATAATTTTTGAATCACTGCAAACATTGAGAGAAACGAGTCTATACCCTCTGGGAGATCATTTACATATATCAGAAACAGTATAGGTCCAAGGACTGACCCCTGCGGGACTCCACTTGTAACCTGTCGCCAATCTGAGACCTCACCTTTCACACTGACTCGTTGTCTCCTGTTGCTTAGGTACTCATTTATCCAATGGAGTACCTTCCCTTTCACTCCAGCCTGCATCTCCAGCATTTCCATTAACCTCTTGTGTGGTACTGTATCAAAGGCTTTCTGGCAATAAAAAAATATGCAATCTGCCCACCCTTCTCTTTCTTGCCTAATTTTTCTTGCCTGGTCGTAGAATTCAAGTAACCCTGTGAGGCAGGACTTGCCATCCCTGAACCCATGTTGATGCTGTATTACAAAGTTCTTTCGCTCCAGATGTTCCTCTAGCTTTCTTGGCACAATCTTCTCCATTAGCTTGCATGGAATGCAGGTTAGGGACACTGGCCTTTAGTTCAGTGCCTCCTGTCTATCCCCTTTCTTGTGTATCGAACTACATAAGCTGCTTTCCAAATTTCTGGCAGTTCCCCTGTTGGCAGTGATTTGTTATACACAATGGAGAGTGGCCGGCACAGTTCTTTTGCTCCTTCCTTTAGTATCCAAGGGGAAATTCCTTCTGGGTCTATAGCCTTTGTCACATCCAACTATAATAAACACTTCCTTTCTTCCCCCACTGGTAGTCTCAAACTCTTCCAGTGGTTCCTGGTTAACAATTCCCTCTCTTATCTCTGGAATTTCTCCTTGCTCTAAGGTGAAGATCTCCTGGAATTTCTTATTCAGTTCTTCACACACTTCCTTGTCGTTTGTAGTGAATCCTTCAGCCCCTATCCTTAATTGCATAACCTGTTCCCTTACTGTTGTTTTTCTCATGATGTGGCTATGCAGCAATTTAGGCTGAGTCTTTGCCATGCTTGCGATGTCATTTTCGTATTGTCTTTCTGCCTCTCTTCTCATCCTGACATATTCATTCCTGGCACTCTGGTATCTTTCTCAGCTCTCAAGTGTCCTGTATTCCTATAGTTTCTCCATGCTCTTCTACTTTGCTGCTTAGCTAGCCTACATCTTTGATTAAACCATGGGTTTCTCATCTTCATTTCACTGTTTTCCTTTTGGACTGGGACAAACTAATTTGCTGCGTCCTTGCACTTCTGCGTGATGTAGTCTATCATATCCTGGGCCGTCTTTCCTCTGAGCTCTGTTTCCCATGCAATATCTGTTAGGAATTTTCTTATCTCCTCATAGTTTCCCTTTCGGAATGCCAACTTTTTGTTTTCAGTATGCCTCCACGAGTTCAATAACCCTTCTTCAATCATGTACTCAAACACCAGTGCACTGTGGTAGCTCATTCCTACTGGGTCCTCAAAATCGATTTCTCTTATGTCGGAGTCGTTCAGAGTGAAGACTAGGTCGAATCTCGCTGGTTCGTCATCTCCTCTCATCCTTGTGGGTCCTCTGACATGCTGGGTTAAAAAGTTTCCAGTCACCATCTCCAATAGTTTGGCTTTCCACGTATCCTCACCTCCATGCGGTTCCTTGTTCTCCCAGTCAATCCTTCCGTGATTGAAGTCCCCTATGATGAGCAGGTGGGATCTATTTCTATAGGCAGCAGAGGTGGCCTTCTCAATTAAATTGTTAACTGCCATGTTGTTGTTTTCATACTGGGTCTGGGACTGGGTCTTCTGTCATTTGTTGGAGGGTTGTATATTACTGCTACTACTATTCTTGGTCCTTGCATTATCATGGTGCCTGCTATGTAGTCTCTGAAACCCTCACAGCCAGCGATAGCCATCTTCTTGAAACTCCATTCCTTTCTCATGAGTAGGGCCACTCTGCCTCCTCCCTTTCCTTCCCTCTTTCCTTATCACTGTATACTCCTGGAGAAACACAGCATTCGTTATGATTCCTGAGAGTTTTGTTTCAGTGAGTCCGATTACATCTGGGTTCACTTCTTGTGCTCTTTCCTTTAGTTCACGTTGCCTTGCCTGTGATCCCATCTATGTTCGAGTATATCACCCTGAAACTGACTCTCCTCTGCTTTTCCTCTGG
>WNGS01004374.1:18153756-18201211 GCA_020271785.1 Procambarus virginalis
AAGTCATAAGGGATTTCCGAATTAGAAATGCCGCCTGTCTCAGGTGTCCAGTGTTTTCGGAAAGGAGAAGCAGGGAAGGTCTCACTGTGGCTGTATGGATCTGTAAATGCGGTAAAGTTGGTTAAACACAGTGGGAGGAACCCCATGATAGAGCTTGCGCAGATTGATGTGGCACAGCTGGGTCTTTCGCCGCCTATCGGGGGTCTCGAGAGCGTAGTTGAAGTTGTTCCGGCACTCTTAAACACGGTAGGGTCCTGAGAACCTGTTCTAGCTCAAGGGAGAACCTGGGATAGGGAAATAGGCAAGAACTCAGCCTCCCGGTTTAAACTTCCGGTACTTGGCAGTGCTGTCGTAACGAGGGCTTCATCCTCTCCTGGGCTTGCTGTAGGTTGTGGCTAGCAAAAGGAATGGACCCTCTCTAGAATGTGTCGGCGGTTTTGAAGATACGGGGGCACATTCTTATGCTCACTGAAGGTGGCAACCCGTAGAGAATCCTTGAAAGCCTGGAGGGGTGTACGGCACTTACGTTCGTAGAGCATCTCATAAAGGAGATACTCCTAGTGACTCCGTTTGGGAAGACTTCTGAAAATACACATACTGAGATCAAGGTTGCCTATCCCAATCCTTTAAGGTCTCAATGCAAAACTTTTTTAAGAGTGCGTTGATGGTTGGATGACTACGCTCGAGAGAACCCTGTGAAGCAGGATGATAGTGGCTGGACAGCACCTGTTTGATGTTAACCTCCTCCAGAGTCCGTTTGAAAAGATCACTGGTGAAGGTGGTGCAACAGTCCGTCTGTTATCTGCCCTCGGAATCATATTGGGTTGAAGATTTCAATAATAATTCTTCACCCTGTTAGCAGCCGTAATGTAGATAGAGTCCCGTGTGGCCGGTGTAGAATCGTGGGACGCAGGCTGGTAGAAATCACTCGTTGTTCAACGTTTGCCCATCGTCCTCGTCACTAGTTCAGTTTACTGCGTCTAGACCTGCGATAGAGTATTTCGTTCTCCAAGAAAAACCCAGGAACCCTAGCTGGATTGGGTCTCAGCCTGAAAGATTAATGGTGTCATGGTAAGATCTTCTCTCTGTAACTTACGGAAACCCCAGAGCGTTCAGATTTAGGGGGTAGCTTCGAAAGGGTCTTGAGGGGCACCAGCGGTCGCAGTAGTCAGCTGGCTGTGGTCGTGGCTTGAGCACGGGTGGTCACAATAAAAGGAGGAGAACCTTCATCACTCTCTTAAACTTTTGCTGGAACATGCTTAAAATCGGGTTATCCAACACAGAGTGGCTCACCTGGGATATGTCCTTGACTATCAAGTTGGTCGGTTGTTGGTCTTATGCCAAGTCGTTGCGAGGAGGAAGTTGCACTCCAGGCATGGGAAAAAGGCTTTTCCCTGAAGGAGACTTGGACTTCACCGGCCGAAGGGACAATCGAGGTGGACTCTGTCGAGAGGATAAGGAGTAGTAGCAGTAAGGTCAGTGATGAAGGCAGTCTCTCCTGTGTATGCGACGTTGGGCACAGCTGATTTCACGACGATCGATTGTAGAGCCGTTGTGTCCCGCAGGATCTTAAGTCCGAAACGTCCCTCGGACAAATCTGACCCGTGGGTAGAGATAGTTCCAGGATATAGGTGTTTACTAAAGAGAGACAGATCATTAGCAGGAACACCAAACATTCATTACAGGCTTACAAGACTTAGGGTGAGTAGGTTTGGGCTTAGGAGGTTCTAGGTTACCTTTCGATTGGGATTATCCACATTTTTCTATGGTATGTCCTTAGAGTCGACAATACCTGCAGCACAGTTGTTAGAGGTACTGTGATCTGGGCTCGCTTTCTCGTAGCTTTACCAAGACTTCTTACTGGTCGGTGGTCCTGGTGTCAGCCGGTGGATGAGGCTGTAAGTGTCAGCGGACGTCGCACACTTCACTCCCACAATCGGCTCTTCTTTGTCTGCTAAGTATAGGCGGACAGGAGGAGAGTACACGTCCGTTCAAAATTCTTCACCAAGAGGAGGTTGACAAGCTCTGGAAAGTAGAGACATGTGCTGCCTCTAGAGCATTTTCATGAAATATCTCCGTTTGGTGTTAGCAATTCTAAGAAGGTGGTGAGTACTTTGCCACATGATGTCGTCACGGACATTTCAGTCAGGGGGAGGCTAGCTCTCGGTGGAGAGAAGGTAGGGGTCCAACACAGCTTGCTTCAAGGTGGTGTAGTCGTTTTTCCGATGCCAAAGTGCTGCGTGTGACTGCTTGCTCTACCTGTTAATGTACTCGGAGAAGGGTAACCCATTGGTCCGTCAGACCAACTAAATTGATTAGCAAGGGTCTCCAAAGTAGTGAAGAAAACATCCACCTCCCTTTTCTATGAAGGGGTGCATTAACTTACTTGCAGGGAGACATTGAAACTGGAGGGAAGACTAGCTGCAGCGTGTTGAGTTGAGCTTGGGGTGCAGCGTCCCTCTTGAGTTCTCGGTCACGACATTCTAGAAACTGTTTCTGCCTGCCTTTTGTCGTGTTCACGTTGTATCTCCGGATCGCTCTGTATAAGGCCAACTCACGTTCACTTTCTTCTTCTCTCAGTGCGGCCTCCTTCTTCTAAACTGGAGCTCGCGTTCGTTGTTCTTCCTTTCTGATTGCAGTTGCTTCCTGTTGTTGCTCCCCCTTGATCTTAGCAAGTTCTAGCTTGAGCTTTATTGCTGTCAATTCATGTTTATCTGAAATGGTATATGTTCGTTAGTATTAGAATCTATAATACGTTCATCCGCAAGATAATCTAAAATTATATTTATGTATGGTCATCCTTGTGGCGTCAGAGGGAACTTCTAAGTGATACTCATGCGCAAGAGTTCTCAATTCGACCCTCTTAGCATTACGCAACTGCTCTTATTTCACCTTCTGGACTCTGCCTTGAAAGTTTGGATACGAAACCATAGTGAAAATGGCAAATAAATGAGACACGAATATACTGTGAGAATATGGTGAATGTCAGAAAACGGAAACGTGGACACTGATACCTATCCTGTGGAATTATTAATAATTAAAAGTTAAATTCAAGATGGTAAATGAATAGGTCGCTGGAATCTTGTACCTGGTACTCACTGATGGGGAGGATAAAGGCAAGAAAATCCTACTAATTAGTGGAAACTGAGTTTCAAAAGACCAGTGAAACACTAAATGGTTCCTAAGTCAATGAGGTAGTCCAAAAAAGTAGTTATCCCTTGCCGAGTCACTATAGAAACATAGCAAGGTACCCCACTGAAATTGAATATGGTATTTACAGAATTAGCGAGCTTCGTGCTCAAAAGAAGAAAGCTAATTCCCTACCTGAGTAAATTTCATAATCTCTGACCAATGCGTAGGGGTGCGAATGTCAAACTGGTGACGAGAACTATCGGCGCGGCCCCAATTCGCCAATACATAGTCCGTGCTAGGGGATCTTTGGCCCTCTTTTTCCTCCTAACGTCGGATTGCAGAAATTAGGTGCTATTGACCCGGGACAGACCACAGTACCAGGGTACCTATGTGATAATCTGTCACAAATGTGAGAAATATCTGAGGGGACAAAAGATGTTAAACACGAATAATAACACAGAAAGGGGAGACGACCAATTAAGATTATGACTGCGGCCTACAGTCACCACGGTAATCCAAGTTGTCTCACACTCACCAGATGCTACTCCCATAATGCACAATAGACAGCACACCATATGAATAAATAAAATGATTAGTGTAAATATTGAAAGGCCAGGGAAATGGAAGCAAGTCCGCTTTACCACAATTACCAATACCTTGAGTGAAGCTCCTAGGTACAGGCCCCCAATTATATTAACTGTGACGTGTGTGACGGTGCTGTCGTGTTGAAATGGTGGTACGGCCAAGCGTTCATAGTCGCTTGTGTAATACAGATAGGTGTTCAATGCTGCTGGTGGCCACATACTATGTGTTAGGTTATAAAAAAAAGGTAAAAAAAAAAGAGTGACTGCGTGACTGATAATCTTGGTAAAGTAAGATCCTGCTTGACACGAGAAACACACAATATAAAAAAATGCACTTTACTTAATCATAGAAAAAAAGAAAAACAGACACTTCCTTGCATTTAAATAAATAATGTAATTTAAGTAAGCACTAAAAAATATATATAACAACGTGAGAAAGGGGGTGAACTGGTTAACGTTACCAGGAATAAAAGATAAATGGTGCTGGGAATATCTAGCAAGCCCTATCAACCTCTATTTGATCACAAGGTGGGTCAAGTAGTGTTCACTACAGGCAAGCAGAGCACTAGTAAGTATTCTGACTTGGAGAACTGCTGGCGGTCCTGACTTGGCTTGCGAGGACTGTGATTGGCGTGAAGCGGATGTGGTGTGATGGTTATGACGGCCAATGAGACATGCAGGACGGCCGTCAAGTTGGTACGTTTGGTTGGAGTACAGTTGGCTGGGTCAGATCCAGGTGATTGCAGGAGTGGGGGGAGAGGGAGTTGCAGGTGAGTTATGGCTGTCTTGATAATACGATTAAGCCACATAATAACGTATCTTGAATATGTTGTGTTGATCGTTGATGCTAGCAGAATGGACAGGCTCAATCTCTGGAGAAGTTATACGACACCGGAAATAAGGACTGGAGGAGCAGTGGAAGGTGGAGCGTGACGTTAAATATAAAAATATACAATACTGACAAATAATGTATTAAAAAAATAAGAACATGGTTCGAGGGAAAATACAATCATTTAGTTGGAACAAATGGTCATGTTTACTGCTCTAACATTAGGACTATGGGCTGGGAGATTACAATTTATTCTGCATCGCGTAACTTACTGCACAGTTACAAATTGAACGCTATTTAATGCTATGAGTAGGGGATCAGTGGTTACATGTAGGAATAACGTTGATATCAGCGGTAACTCTTTCCTCTCTTGTGAAAAGATACATGAATTCAGAGACAATTCTATAAAAATGTCCAAGATGTGTAATATTTCATTCAAATGATCTGACTACAAAAGTTTTAGCCAAATATCCCACATTTGCTAACTGTAGGTAGTACAAGGGATTGTAACCTATCCACCGCTGCCCACTGGATGGTGGGGGGGGAGGGGGGCGGTGTGCAGGCTAAACATGTAAATTTGACTCTAGCTCTCCACATATGATAGAGTGTCTTATTTAGAAATTGTGTACGTTCTGTCCGATCTTCACTAACCATTGATGATGTGACAGCTTAAATTGAATTTTTGTAACTAGTCATGAAGATTGAAACTTGCGTAGCAAAATGAATTGTGGGGGTTGTCAGTCCCGAGCCAGTTATGTGCCTCGCATACCTGTTCCACTACCGCCCACGTAAGATGGGGTATAGGATGGCCATAATAGTAACGTAAACTAACTCCTCTGCTCCTCAGTCTCCTCTCCTCCCATCTCTCTCTCATTCTCTCTCTACCATCTTCTCCTCCTCCTCTCCTCCTCCTATTCTCTCACTCGTCTCCTCTCTCTGCTCTCATCTCTATACTCTACTCTAACACTGAGACTATATTACATCAAGCTCGGGAATCCCACGTTGGAGGAGTCTATGGGGCGACGAACAAATATTATCTTCGTGCAAAGGTCTTTAAGGCTTTTATCGTGACTGCAAGTGGAAATCTACAGGCAGTTTCCTTACCTTCCCGGGAAAACTCCACATTCATTATCTGAGTCTCTAGTTGGTGCGAACTTTGTATTTGCCTGATTTAAGAAGTTAGTGTGGTGTGTACTCACCTAGTTGTACTCCCACTAGTTGGTGCTTGCGGGGGTTGAGCCTCTGGCTCTTTGGTCCCGCCTCTCAACCGTCATCAACAGGTGTTACAGTTCTGAGCCTATGGGGCTTATCAATACACTTGAAACTGTGTATGGAGTCAGCCTCACACCAACATCACTTCCTAATGCATTCCATATTTTCAACCCTCTGACACTCAAAAAAGTCGTTCTTTAATGCATCTCTGTAGCCTCATTTGGGCACTCAGTTTCCACCTGGTTCCCCTAGTGCGGTGCTCCCTTGTGTTAACAGCCGTCTTATTATCAACCCTGTCGATTCCCCTGAGAATCTTGAATGTGGTGATCATGTCCCCCCCTAACTCTTCTGTCTATCCAAACGAAGTGAGGTTTTAATTCCTGCAGTCGCTCCCGTAGCTTCATACCTCTCCCGGGTACTAGTCTGGTGGAAACCTTTGAACCTTTTTCCAGTTTCGTCTTATGCTTGACTAGATAGGTGACTACCGTGCTGGAGCCGCATACTCCAGGATTGGTTGACATATGTGGGTATATAATGTTCTGAAAGATTCCTTACCAAGTTCTAAAGGCCGTGTTCTTACTGGTTGGCCAAACCTGCATATGCTGCTGATGTTTATCCTCTTGGATATGAACTTCAGGGGACAGGTCTGGCGTGATATCAACCCCAGGTCTTTCTCTCTCTCCGACTCTTGAAGTATTTCATCTCCCAAATGGTACCTTGTATCTGGTCTCCTGCTTCCTACCCCTATCTTCATTACATTACATTTGCTTGGTTAAACTCTAACAGCCATTTGTTCGACCATTCCTGCAGCTTGTCCAGGTCTTCTTGAAGTCTCAAGCTGTCCTCCTCTGTCTTAATCCTTCTCATAATTTTGGCGTCGTCAGCAAACATTGAGAGGAATGAGTCTATACCCTCTGGGAGATCATTTACGTATATCAGAAACAGGATAGGTCCAAGTACAGAGCCCTGTGGGACTCCACTGGTGACTTCACGCCAGTCTGAGGTCTCACCCCTCACTGTAACTCTCTGCTTCCTATTGCTTAGGTACTCCCTTATCCACTGGAGCGCCCTACCTGTTACTCCTGCCTGTTTCTCTCAGCTTATGCATCAACCTTTTATGGGGTACTGTGTCAAAGGCTTTCCGACAGTCCAAAAAAATGCAGTCCGCCCACCCTTCTCTTTCTTGCTTAATTTTGTCACCTGATCGTAGAATTCTATCAAGCCTGTAAGGCAAGATTTACCCTCCCTGAACCCATGTTGATGGGTTGTCACGAAGTCTCTTCTCTCCAGATGTGTACTAGGTTTTTTCTCACAATCTTCTCCATCACCTTGCATGGTATACAAGTTAAGGACACTGGCCTGTAGTTCAGTGCCTCTTGTCTGTCACCCTTTTTGTATATTGTACTACATTAGCAGTCTTCCATATTTCTGGTAGGTCCCCCGTTTCCAGTGACTTACTATACACTATGGAGAGTGGTAAGCAAAGTGCTCCTGCACACTCTTTCAATACCCATGGCGAGATTCCATCCGGCCCAACAGCTTTTCTCACATCCAGCTCCAATAGGTGCTTTTTGACCTCATCTCTTGTAATTTCGAACCTATCCAAGGTCACCTGGTTTGCTGCCACCTCTCCCAGCGCCGTGATATCTCCCTGTTCTATTGTAAAGACCTCCTGGAACCTTTTGTTGAGTTCTTCACACACCTCTTTGTCATTCTCTGTGTACCTGTCCTCGCCCACCCTAAGTTTAATCACCTGTTCCTTCACTGTTGTCTTCCTCCTGATGTGACTGTGTGTGTATGTGTGTCTGTGTGTGTATGTGTACTCACCTAGTTGTACTCACCTAGTTGTGCTTGCGGGGGTTGAGCTCTGGCTCTTTGGTCCCGCCTCTCAACCGTCAATCAACAGGTGTACAGTTTCCTGAGCCTAATGGGCTCTATCATATCTACACTTGAACTGTGTATGGAGTCAGCCTCCACCACATCGCTTCCTAATGCATTCCATTTGTCAACCACTCTGACACTAAAAAAGTTCGTTCTAACGTCCCTGTGTGTGTGTGTGTGTGTGTGTGTGTACTCATCTAATTGTACTCACCTAATTTTGCTTGTGTGAGTTGAGCTGTGGACATTTGGTCCTGCCTCTCAACTGTCAATCAACTGATGTACAGATTCCTGAGCCTACTGGGCTCTATCATATCTACATTTCATTTGAAACTGTGTATGGAGTCAGCCTCCACTACATCACTACCTAATGCATTCCATCTGTTAACTACTCTGAAACTGAAAAAGCTCTTTCTAACGTCCCTGTGGCTCATTTGGGTACTCAGTTTCCAGCTGTGTCCTCTTGTTCGCGTACTACCCGTGTTAAACAGTTTATCTTTATCTACCCTGTTAATTCCTCTGAGAATTTTGTAGGTAGTGATCATGTCTCCCCTTATTCTTCTGTCTTCTAGTGTCGTGAGGTGCATTTCTCGCAGTCTTTCTTCGTAACTTATGCCTCATAGTTCTTGGGAGTAGCCTAGTGGCATATCTCTGAAATTTTTCAAGCTTCGCCTTGTGCTTGACAAGGTACGGGGTCCATGCTGGGGCCGCATACTCCAGGATTGGTCTTACATATGTGGTATACAAGGTTGTGAATGATTCCTTACACAGGTTCCTGAAGGCAGTTCTGATGTTAGCCAATTTCGCATACGCCGAATATGTTATTCTTTTGATGTGGGCTTCAGAAGACAGGGTTGGTGTGATATCAACTCCTAGATCCTTCTCTCTGTCCGTTTCACGAAGGACTTCATCTCCCATTCTGTATCCTGTTTCAGGCCTCCTGATTCCACTGTCTAGTTTCATTACCTTACATTTACTCGGGGTTGAACTATAATAGCCATTTGTTGGACCATTCATTCACTCCGTCTAGGTCATCTTGTAGTCTCATACTGCTTTCCTCTTTCTTAATCCTCCTCATAATTTGTGCATCATCAGCAAACAATGAGAGGAATGATTTTATATGAGCTGGATGATCATTTACATATATAAGAAACATTATGAGTTCAAGGACTCAACCCTGCGGTACCCCACTGGTGACGTCTCGCCAATCTGAGGCTTCACCCCGCACAGTGACTCGCTGCCTTCTGTTACTTTGGTACTCCCTTATCCAATGGAGTACCTTCCCTTTCTCTCCTGCCTGCACCTCCAGCTTATGAACTAGTCTCTGGCGTGGCACTGTGTCAAAGGCTTTCTGGCAATCCAAAAAATATGTAGTCTGCCCACCCCTCTCTTTCTTGCCTGATTCTTGTTGCCTAATCGTAGAATTCAATTAATCCTATGAGGCATGACTTGCCATCCCTGAAACCATGTTGGTGTTGTGACACAAAGTTCCTTCGCTCCAGATGTTCGATTAGGTTTTTTTCGCAAAATTTTCTCCATTAGCTTGCATGGTACGGAAGTTAGGGGACACTGGCCTGTAGTTCAGTGCCTCCTGTCTATCCCCCTTCTTGTATATTGGGACCACGTTTGCTGCCTTCCAAATTTCTGGCAGTTCACCTGTTTCCAGTGATTTGTTATACACCATGGAGAGTGGCAGGCACAGTGCTTCTGCTCCTTCCTTTAGTATCCATGGTAATATTCCATCTGGGCCTATAGCCATTGTCACATCCAACTCTAGCAAAAGCTTCCTTACATCTCCACTGGTAATCTCAAATTCCTCTAGTGGTGCCTGTTTAACTATTCCTTCTCTTATTTCTGGAACTTCTCCTTGCTCTAATGTGAAGACTTCTTGGAATTTCATATTGAGTTTCTCGCACAGTTCTTTGTCATTTGTAGTGAATCTGTCTGCCCTTATCCTCAGTTTCATTACCTGTTCCTTCACTGTTGTCTTTCTCCTGATGTGGCTGTGCAGCCATTTGGGTTGAGTCTTAGCCTTGCTTGCAATTTCGTTTTCATATTGCCCTTCTGCCTCTCTTCTCACCCTGGGGTATTCATTCTTGGCTGTCTGGTAACCTTCTCTTCTCTCAAGTGTCCTCTTGTTTCTATAGTTTCTCTATGCTTTTTTACTTTGTTGCTTAGCTAGCTTACATCTCTGATTAAACCATGGGTTTCTCATCTGTTTTTCAGGTTTTTATTTTTTGGGCCGGGATAAACTTCTCTGCTGCCCCTTTGCACTTCTGAGTGATGTATTCCATCATGTCTTGGGCCGTCTTTCCCCTTAGCTCTGCTTCCCATGTTACATCCGTTAGGTGTTTTCTTATCTCCTCGTAAATTCCCTTACAGAATGCTAGCCTTTTGCTTTCAGTTCCTTTGAGTACTAACCCTTCTTCGACCAGAACTCAAACACCATACACTTGATCACTCATTCCTACTGTGACTGGTGTGGGGAGGGGAAGCACACGTGAGCACGAGCTCTGTGAAAAACACTATATATCTCGGGATATTTCAGTGATACAGGAACTAAACACAGTCAGATAACTCATAAAGTGCGTCTCAACTTATTAAACAATATACCATAGTGATTGACATCCGACTTTTGTGCTTTAAGGAAATAACAAGTGAATTTCGTGTGGAGTCCACCTCGTGGTGCCAGAACCCAGCCCTTAGGCCCACATCCTGTGTGGCCGCCGTGTGTGTGTGTGCTTACTAGCAAATTGGTTTCCAACAAGTGTAATAGGGGAATGTGGATCGAGAAATTAGTAATAGAGAAAGTGAATACTATTGCAAGTCGGGAATAAAGCAGAAAATCCCTTATTGTAATACAAGCGAATTAATATATCAGTGTTATAACCCAAGTAACTGGCAACTGAGGGCCTCCAGCCGCGGCCTGGGACAACAAGTGTCAACGGTACAGCCTCTGGGACCCTCCCTCACCCTCGACCGTGTGATAAGTACTGACCATACTGTAGAACAAATAAACATATATACTATTACAAACATACGGTATACATATAATATTATAAATATATAGATATATACAACAAAACAAGGCAAAATGGGAGTAAATAAACAAATTTGTGGCCACTGTAACATCTCCTTAAAGTCGAAGGCAACGGGAATTGAATGTTATATCTGTAAGAATAGATTTCATTCGGCTTGTACAGGAGTGAGTAACACTGCGGCACTGAGAGCTGGCCACTTGCTCTGGGTGTGTAAACATGACCAGCCAGCTTGGAATATCCTAAAAAACCTTCTAGATAACATGACGCATGAACGGAAAACATCGTTCATTGGAAGCCTACCAGCCATCCAGAAGGAGTGGGAAAGGAACAACAATTGTAATATACCAGGGGCGGAGGCTATAGTCAGGGATGAAACTGAGGCTGAAACTCAGGAAGTTGTAAACTCTGACTCAGTAGGCCCGGATGTGGATGACAGTAAACTAGAAAGTGTAACAGACAGCACTGACAGCTCGGTAGGTACAGACACTACAACGGTTCCCGATAGAGAGAGTCAGAACAGAAGGACAGACTTATGCAAATTTTATGCAAAGGGCATATGCAGACATAGATATGCTGGTAATAAGAAAGGATTAGAATGCAGTTATCAACATCCCAAAAATGTTTAAATATGCTTAGGAAAGGTGAGTGTCGATTTGGATCAATATGTAGGTTTTTCCATCCTGAGATGTGCCAAACCTCACTGGAGGACAGAAAATGCTATGACCTCAGCTGCCCATACTTTCACGTGAAAGGCACGGAACGCTACATAAAGAGTGGCAAGCAGGATAATGAATTTGGAGGAAATTCGATAAATTTTTTATACCAGACCGAAAGAGAATTCAAAAGGAGGAGCATGGAGAATGTATGGAACTGGATGCCAGACCCACTTGCATACCAGAATTACAGATACAACTACACACCGAAAGGGAACCACAACTACAACAGGCAACTGCCCTACAACAATCAGCACTGGTCAGAACAAACTCAATATGTCCACGCATAATGGGCTTGCCGAAAAAGTCTCCCAGTCAAACTATCACTAATAGAGTAACCTCATTCATCTTTGCCAACATACAAGGACTGAAAACAAGAACAAACAATAAAGTACAGTTCATAAATGGCCTCCTCACGGAGTCAAATGCAGTATTTGGAGCTTTCACAGAAACCCATGCAGGGGAATTCTTGGACAGTGAGATCTGGATTCCAGGATATAACCTATACAGGTGTGATAGGAAAATTAGGTCACATGGAGGAGTGGGTCTGTATATTAGGGAAGACCTTGTGTGCTCGGAGCTCCTAAACGTTACAAATGAGGTGGTAGAGGTACTGGGATTAAAAATAGAGAAAATAAATTTAGTGATTATTCTAATATACAAACCGCCAGATGCAACGGCTGAGGAATTCACAGAACAGATAAACAAAATAGAGAATAGCCTTGATAATTTGGAGAACCCAATACCTGATATTATCTTCTTAGGTGACTTCAACTTGCCTAGTCTCAGGTGGAGAATAGCAAACAATAATATTATACCAGGGAATCTATCAGGACCTAACCAACCACAGATTAGAGAACTACTTAGATTCTGTGACAAATTTTCACTCACTCAGCAGATATCGGAGCCAACGAGAAATGAAAATATTCTAGATCTGGTCTTTACGAACAATGAAGACATTATCAGAGACATTACGATATCAGATACCACATATTCAGATCACAAGCTCATTGAAGTGCAAACTACCATCAATACTCAGAATAGACCTAAAACGTTGATAAAGCGAGAGGGGCTATTCAGTAAATTCAATTTTAATAATAAAAGGATAGACTGGGAGATAATAAACAGGGAACTTAAAAACATTCCATGGGAAACTGTTTTAAGTAATAAAAGTCCTACAGAAGGAATAGAAAAACTGACTTCGGAAGCGTATCAAGTCTGTCTGAAACATGTTCCTTTGAGGAAAGCCAGAAAGAGATCCAACGTAGAAAGAGAACGCAGAAGACACTATAAACGCAGGAAAAGAATAACGGAACTGCTTATGCAGACACGAATTTCCCGTCAAAGAAGGAATAATTTAAATAGGGAGATTGAAGAAATCGAGCGGAAATTGAAACACTCATATGAAACTGAAGAAAGGCAGTTAGAACAGAAAGCAATTCAGGAAATAAAGAAAAATCCAAAATACTTCTTCACATATGCGAAATCAAAAGCAAAAACTACTGCCAGTATTGGACCTATTCGTACAAGTGAAGGTTCATACACGGAGGATGACAAAGAAATTAGTGAAATCCTAAAAAAGCAGTATGAGGACATGTTTAGCACTCCAATAAACAACATGAAAGTAGAAGATCCAGACAATTTCTTTATGCGGGATATCCAAACCCCTGTAAATATAACTGATATCAACACGAGCGCACTAAATTTTGAAAGAGAAATTGAAAACATGCCCATGCACTCGGCCCCAGGTCCAGACTCATGGAATTCAATATTTATAAAGAAATGCAAAGTGCCGGTAGCACAGGCACTCAGTATAGTGTGGAGGAAGAGCTTGGACACGGGGGAGATACCAGATGCACTTAAAGTAGCAGACATAGCCCCTCTACACAAGGGAGGGAGCAAAGCATTGGCAAAGAATTATAGACCAGTTGCACTAACATCGCACATAATAAAAGTATTTGAGAGAGTGATTAGGAGTCAGGTCACCAATTTCATGGAGACCAATGACCTTCACAACCCAGGCCAACATGGATTTCGAGCGGGAAGATCGTGCCTCTCACAGCTACTTGAGCACTACGATAAAGTCACTGAGGCATTAGAAGAAAAACAGAATGCTGATGTGATATACACGGACTTCGCAAAGGCTTTCGATAAATGTGACCATGGCGTGATAGCACACAAAATGAAGTCAATGGGAATAACCGGTAAAGTAGGACGCTGGATACTCAGTTTTCTGTCAAACAGGACTCAGCGAGTAACGGTCAACCATATAAAATCTAGTCCAAGTGCAGTTAAAAGCTCTGTACCTCAGGGTACAGTCCTTGCACCGCTGCTTTTCCTTATTCTCATATCAGATATAGACAAAAATACAAGTCACAGCTTCGTATCATCCTTTGCAGACGACACAAAAATCAGTATGAAAATTACCTCGGCTGAAGACATTGAAAAACTTCAAGCTGATATTAATAAAGTTTTCGACTGGGCATCAGAAAATAATATGATGTTTAACAGTGACAAATTCCAGGTACTCAGGTACGGTAAAAATGAGGACCTTAAACATAATACAGGGTACAAAACACAATCAAATGTGCCCATAGTAGGAAAACAACATGTAAAGGATTTGGGAATAATGATGTCTGACGACCTAACGTTTAGGGAGCATAACCAAGCAAATATTGCGACAGCCAGAAAAATGATAGGATGGATTACGAGAACTTTCAAATCCAGGGATCCCATCACAATGCTTGTACTCTTCAAGTCACTTGTGCTGTCCCGTCTTGAGTACTGTTCAGTACTCACTTCCCCCTTCAGAGCAGGAGAGATTGCTGAAATAGAGGGAATACAGAGAACATATACGGCACGCATAGACGCGATAAAGCACCTAAATTATTGGGATCGTCTCAAAGCTCTCCAAATGTACTCACTAGAAAGAAGACGAGAGAGATATCAAATAATATACACCTGGAAGATACTGGAGGGCCAGGTCCCAAATCTACACAGTAAAATAACAACGTACTGGAGTGAACGATATGGAAGAAAATGCAGAATAGAACCAGTGAAGAGCAGGGGTGCCATAGGCACAATCAGAGAACACTGTATAAACATCAGAGGTCCGCGGTTGTTCAACGTCCTCCCAGCAAGCATAAGAAATATTGCCGGAACAACCGTGGACATCTTCAAGAGGAAACTAGATTTATTCCTCCAAGGAGTTCCGGACCAGCCGGGCTGTGGTGGGTATGTGGGCCTGCGGGCCGCTCCAAGCAACAGCCTAGTGGACCAAACTCTCACAAGTCAAGCCTGGCCTCGGGCCGGGCTTGGGGAGTAGAAGAACTCCCAGAACCCCATCAACCAGGTATCAACGAGGTACTGGTTCCTCGAAGTCAATTTCCCTTATGTCGGAGTCATTCAGAGTGAAGACTAGGTCGAGTCTCGTTGGTTCATCGTTTCCCCTCATCCTATTGGGTTCCCTGACATGTTGGCTTAGAAAGTTTCTTGTCGCCACCTTCACTAGTTTGGCTCTCCATGTATCCTCTCCTATGTGCGGTTCCTTGTCCTCCCAGTCTATCCTTCCATGATTTAGGTCCCCCATGATGAGCAGATGGGATCGATTTCTACAGGCAGCAGCGGCTGCCCTCTCAATTATAGTGTTAACTGCCATGTTGTTTCTGTCATACTCTTGCCTGGGTCTTCTGTCATTTGGTGGAGGGTTATATATCACCACTACTACTACTCTAGGTCCACCCATCGTTATGGTGCTTGTTATGTAGTCTCTAAACCCTTCACAGCCTGGGATAACCATCTCCTTGAAACTCCATTCCTTTCTCATGAGTAGGGCCACTCCGCCTCCTCCCCTTCCCTCCCTCTCTTTCCTTATCTTCTTCTTCTAGACAATAGGTGCAGTTTGCATGAAGGGTTAACCCTCCCGATGACTGCACCAGGACAGACGTAAGGAGACGAGTTGACAGTTAGGAGGAGAAGAAAGTCAAAAGCGGTAGATGTGATGGGCCGTAGAGAGAGGAGAGGCGACGAAAACAGAGGCGAACGTTAGAGGGAGACGCCCCGCACCGGGGGGGGGGGGGGGAGGGCGTCGTGGTCACTGTGGCAGCTGACCCACGCACGGCTTAGCAGTGTGCGCAAGACGGGAACTAATACTTCTCCGGAAACTTGTGTATCGGAAAGCGCAAGCAGTACGCTTCCCAAATCACCCGCAGGTCAGCAGGCAGCTGGCCACCAGGCGGCGCCCTCGGCTGAGACATCCTATCTGGCACCCTATACACAAACTCCTTGACCCGCGACACCCAGACAGTGGACGAGCACCACGGGATCGGAAGCACCCGGGCATCTCGATAAGGGCCCAACTCCGGACCCTCACAGGGCACGACCTCAGCAGACGGGACTAGGCAATCCCCAGACCGGAGCAAGGAAGGAGGGGATACAGCAGGGGATGCAGGCGCGGCACCGACCCCACCACCAGGCACAGGAGCCGAGGCCCCCCGGCGCACATCTTTCCGCAACATCACGACGAGGTCCCGATCATCAGGGACAACCCCCGACTGAGGAGATCCAACAGCAAGAGATGCAGGAGGAGAGGCACAGGTAGCAACTTCGGAGCCTCGCACATCACCATCATCCTCGGCGGGGGGCGCCAGATCACCATACTCCCCCACCTCCTCCCAAGGCACACCACGAAGGGGAGACACACTCCGAGCCCGCCGTGAACGCTTCGAGACAGGTCGCACCACACCACGCCCAGCAGGCCCCGCCACAGGCACGGCCACCATCTTCACATCCACACAGGCCACACCCGCACCGTCCGAAGAGTTCACAGAGGCCACATCACCCACACTGTCCACATCATCCAGGGGAAACAGCCTCAGAACACCGACGCGCACGCTTCTGCAAAGGGATGGAAAGAGCAGAACTACAGTCACCAACACACACAGGCACGGCAGGCACCTCCCCCTGCCGGAGCACCCCCTCTAAAACAGCAGAACCCGCGTTCCCGGGAGCCGGTACCATTTCCACAGGCGGGGGTGGGACATGAACCTCCACCGGGACATCCTGCACTACACGCAGCTCAGGCGACGGCCCGACACCCACACACACCGGCTCAACAACCCCAAGGGCCACAGCAGTCACCAGACGTGTCGCGCAGGCCGTAGAACTCGCCTCAACAGGCGGAGCAGCTGACAGGCAATCAGGCGCCTCAGGCACAGCACCTACTTCGTCCTCAGAACCGTTCGAACGTAACAAGGACGGGAAATCCTCCGCACGAAAAACATGCACCCGACCAGTTGCTCCCACGTCGCACGCTGCGGCCAGATGACCCTTGTGACCACACCGATAACAGGTGCGCGGTTGACCCCGATACTGGCAGCGAAGCGTGTATCCCAACACGGACAACGACGACGGCACACTACACTTCAGCGACATTGTCAGGGTGCGGGAGCCATCAAGCATACCAACACAGTGCCCGGCAATGACCTTGTTCCAACGAACACTTAACACCGTCCCAAATCGCTCAAAACAGGAGGTTAAAAAGTCGTCCTGAAATTCGAAGGGGGCACCATGCACCGCCACAGACGTCAGGGTGACACTAAGATTCACCACCTTAACTGAGCCAGCGGAATCAGGGAGAGGGTAAACACGCCCCTCACAACGCTCGAGAAATGCCTGAAAGGCAGCCTGGAGGCGGAACTTTACCACAGCACGGTTGCCCTGAAGCAGCTGGATGCCCACCAGGTCCGACAGCTGCACATGAAGCACGTCCACCAGGGCGACACCAACCAATGGATGATCCACCGGCACCGTAAATGCCAGACCAGCCGACAATGTCCTCTGCACTGGAGGGCGAGGCGACCCTATGGCTAAGGCAAACGTCACCCTGTCAGTGGCAAACCACCACCAGCAGGGCAAACCAGCAATCACCCAACGTAAACACTAGCCAGTGCGGAGAGACCTCAGGAGCGTCCGACCTGGCCGGTGGTCACCACGCAACCTCTCTTTCCTTATTAGAGTGTAGTCCTGGGGCAACACCGCATTTGTTATGATTCCTGAGAGTTTTTTTTCCGTGATTCAAATTATTTTCGGGTTTACTTCTTGTGTTCTTTCCCTAAATTCACTCGCCTTGCTTGTAATCCCATCTATGTTCATGTACATCACCTTGAAGCTGACTCTTTTCTGGCCATGCCCAGTTTATGGTGCTTCCACTGGAGTGGGTAAACATGGTGGGTCTGGGATGAGGAGGGGGGAAGTGGGGGTCCTGGGTTGTGGGGGGAGCTGAGAGTGAGGGGGACCTTGGTTGTGGGGGGGGGGTGGGGGGCTGTGTGTGTGTGTGTGTGTGTGTGTATTCACTTAGTTGTGTTTGCAGGGGTTGAGCTCTGGCTCTTTGGTCCCGCCTCTCAGCCGTCAGAGAGGCGGTTGCAGCAGAGAGGCAGAGAGCAATTCCTCACTATGCTGGTGGGAGTTGAGGAATTGACAAAGGCTTGAGAGGTAAACGGTTGTGAACTATTGGAGCAGTTGAGTGGATTTCATCGTATAATTCACACATGTTCACGGCCCTTTTGATGTTTTTAAGCTGCAGCTAAGAAACTTTGCGTTTGTGTTCATTGTGTCACGGTAATCTCTCTTAAAAGGAGATTATGCCTGCTCCCTCATCATCTATTCGACTACACCATGCCTACATATTTAAAAACTCAAGAATGTACATCAGCAACAATGACAACAAGCACTTCTCAGACGTCTAGACAGAGTACCACCAGTCTACCTCCGCCAGGGCCAGACCCTCGCAGCTGGTGACGGCCTCAGGGTCACGCCATTGCCTGAAACAAGTGCACCGGTGGTTAGAGTGAGCCGGTTCCTACTTATCGACGATACCAGCGCCACCTAGACGGCCGTTTCTCCTATATATAGAGGCTTGCCAGCTCCAGCAAGCCAGAATACTCTCTCGTGCTCTACTTCTTAGATCTGTTGGCATACCTTGGTTTGGTAGCAGGTTTATGCAGACTAGTTTTCAGTATTCCAACACCATTTTATTTATTTGCACTTTAACGTAACGCAAATTTGACTGTTTGTTTATATTGTTCATTTTACACACTGTTATTAAAGCCAAGTTTGGATAATATTTTTATTTTTATATAATTAATTAAGGTAAATTGAAATTAGTAAATTATTTTAAATTTTTGTCTCCCTATGTTTTATCTTACAGTCTCCTCAGTGTGAAGTTAAATAGCAGTCTAATTCATTTATACTTGTTTTGTTTTATGTGACTGTTATTCCATCTGCCATTGAGAGACTGCGATACCATCAATTTTTCCCGTCATATGCACACATGTGCATGGCCCTATTGATGTGTTTTGCTGCAGCTAACAAACCTTGTGTTTGTGTTCATTGGTTAGATCATGACAGGAACAGTCCAGTGGTACTACGGTGACCGTCTTAAGCCGATTATGTACTGTGCTACCGTGATCAGAACATCACTTATATGAATACTCTTTGCTCGGCATGGCTACAGAGCAGAATTTTATGTGAAGTTCTTTGTTGTAGTGAAGAGAGGTACGACAACACTGTTCTCCCCTGGGGACTACCTGAGGTTAGAGGTGAAGTCTCCACTGACCCACTGGGAGCCGGTCGGCCGAGCGGACAGCACGCTGGACTTGTGATCCTGTGGTCCTGGGTTTGATCCCAGGCGCCGTCGAGAAACAATGGGCAGAGTTTCTTTCACCCTATGCCCCTGTTACCTAGCAGTAAAATAGGTACCTGGGTGTTAGTCAGCTGTCACGGGCTGCTTCCTGGTGGTGGAGGCCTGGTCGAGGACCGGGCCGCGGGGACACTAAAAAAAAGCCCCGAATTCATCTCAGGATAACCTCAAGATAACCAAATCTGATGTCATATGACGCCATCCCAGCTCTCAGAAAAACTCTTGACTTCCTTCCATTGTGGTGTGGGATCTGCAGCGTGACTGACTCATAATGAGAGTTGTCGCGATATTGTCTTACGTCTGTGTTGCTGACCACGAGACGGAGCCTCCAGCCACGCTGTTGCTGGTGTGCTCCTCATTGTGTGTGTGGAGCTATCACATACTGGACGTGCTAGCACATACTGGACATGCTAGCACGTACTGGACGACCTAGCATGTACTGGACGTGCTAGCACATGTTGGACGTGCTAGCACATACTGGACGTGCTAGCACATACTGGACGTGCTATCACATATTGGATGTGCTATCACATACTGGACGTGCTATCACATACTGGACGTGCTATCACATACTGGACGTGCTAGCACATACTGGACGTGCTAGCACATACTGGACGTGCTAGCACATACTGGACGTGCTAGCACATACTGGACGTGCTAGCACATGTTGGACGTGCCAGCACATGTTGGACGTGCTAGCACATACTGGACGTGCTAGCACATACTGGACGTGCTATTTTATACTGGACGTGCTAGCACATGTTGGACGTGTTAGCACATGTTGGACGTGTTAGCACATACTGGACGTGTTAGCACATACTGGACGTGTTAGCACATACTGGACGTGTTAGCACATACTGGACGTGCTAGCACATACTGGACGTGCTATCACATACTGGACGTGCTATCACATACTGGACGTGCTATCACATACTGGACGTGCTAGCACATACTGGACGTGCTAGCACATACTGGACGTGCTAGCACATACTGGACGTGCTAGCACATACTGGACGTGCTAGCACATACTGGACGTGCTAGCACATACTGGACGTGCTAGCACATACTGGACGTGCTTGCACATACTGGACGTGCTTGCACATGTTGGACGTGCTAGCACATACTGGACGTGCTTGCACATGTTGGACGTGCTAGCACATACTGGACGTGCTAGCACATGTTGGACGTGCTAGCACATACTGGACGTGCTAGCACATGTTGGACGTGCTAGCACATACAGGACGTGCTATCACATACTGGACGTGCTATCACATACTGGACGTGCTAGCACATACTGGACGTGCAAGCACATACTGGACGTGCTAGCACATGTTGGACGTGCTAGCACATACTGGACGTGCTAGCACATGTTGGACGTGCTAGCACATATTGGACGTGTTAGCACATGTTGGACGTGCTAGCACATACTGGACGTGCTAGCACATGTTGGACGTGCTAGCACATACTGGACGTGCTAGCACATGTTGGACGTGCTAGCACATACAGGACGTGCTATCACATACTGGACGTGCTATCACATACTGGACGTGCTAGCACATACTGGACGTGCAAGCACATACTGGACGTGCTAGCACATACTGGACGTGCTAGCACATGTTGGACGTGCTAGCACATGTTGGACGTGCTAGCACATGTTGGACGTGCTAGCACATACTGGACGTGCTAGCACATACTAGACGTGCTAGCACATACTGGACGTGTTAGCACATACTAGACGTGCTAGCACATGTTGGACGTGTTTGCATATACTGGACGTGCTAGCACATACTAGACGTGCAAGCACATACTGGACGTGCTAGCACATGTTGGACGTGTTGGCATATACTGGACGTGCTAGCACATACTAGACGTGCTAGCACATACTGGACGTGTTAGCACATACTAGACGTGCTAGCACATGTTGGACGTGTTAGCATATACTGGACGAGCTAGCACATACTAGACGTGCTAGCACATACTGGACGTGCTAGCACATGTTGGACGTGTTAGCATATACTGGACGTGCTAGCACATGTTGGACGTGCTAGCACATACTGGACGTGCTAGCACATACTGGACGTGCTAGCACATACTGGACGTGCTAGCACATACTAGACGTGCTAGCACATACTGGACGTGCTAGCACATACTGGACGTGCTAGCACATACTAGACGTGCTAGCACATACTGGACGTGCTAGCACATGTTGGACGTGTTAGCATATACTGGACGTGCTAGCACATGTTGGACGTGCTAGCACATACTGGACGTGCTAGCACATACTGGACGTGCTAGCACATACTGGACGTGCTAGCACATACTAGACGTGCTAGCACATACTGGACGTGCTAGCACATACTGGACGTGCTAGCACATACTGGACGTGCAAGCACATACTAGATGTGCTAGCACATGTTGGACGTGCTAGCACATACTGGACGTGCAAGCACATGTTGGACGTGCTAGCACATACTAGACGTGTTAGCACATACTAGACGTGCTAGCACATACTAGACGTGCTAGCACATACTGGACGTGCTAGCACATACTGGACGTGCTAGCACATACTAGACGTGCTAGCACATACTAGACGTGCTAGCACATACTAGACGTGCTAGCACATACTGGACGTGCTAGCACATACTGGACGTGCTAGCACATACTAGACGTGCTAGCACATACTAGACGTGCTAGCACATACTGGACGTGCTAGCACATACTAGACGTGCTGGCACATGTTGGACGTGTTAGCATATACTGGACGTGCTAGCACATACTGGACGTGCTAGCACATACTGGACGTGCTAGCACATGTTGGACGTGTTGGCATATACTGGACGTGCTAGCACATGTTGGACGTGTTAGCATATACTGGACGTGCTAGCACATACTGGACGTGCTAGCACATACTGGACGTGCTAGCACATACTAGACGTGCTAGCACATACTAGACGTGCTAGCACCTACTGGACGTGCTAGCACATACTAGACGTGCTAGCACATACTGGACGTGCTAGCACATACTAGACGTGCTAGCACTTACTGGACGTGCTAGCACATACTAGACGTGCTAGCACATACTAGACGTGCTAGCACATACTGGACGTGCAAGCACATACTAGACGTGCTAGCACATGTTGGACGTGCTAGCACATGTTGGACGTGCTAGCACATACTGGACGTGCTAGCTATAAAACACAAACCCTGTGATTATTTAATACACCAACACTGATTATCAATACACACACTAGGTTACTTATCTCTCGACGAAGGATAACAAGAGGATTATAAACGTTCTCGCACGACCAATATGAACAGGAATACTCCTATTGGTAGAGAATGTTATAGAGTAATTGTTCACTGTGTCCTGGAGGAGTGCAGAGGCGTACTCTGGGCGTGTATATGTTGGGATTTACATTTCTCGTTAAGCATTAAATCCAATTTGTTTATTTCATGTCCTGCACGTTTTACCTAATTCGTTTTATATCTACGTTGCAGCATACACTTGTGTATTACGTGGCAAACTGGGTGTAGGAACGATTACCACTACCCCCACCACCACCACCACCACCATTCTCTAGGATGTGGGACCCAGGTCCAATCGTTTTGTACCCAGGTCCACTCGTTTTGTACCCAGGTCCACTCGTTTTGTACCCAGGTCCACTCGTTTTGTACCCAGGTCCACTCGTTTTGTACCCAGGTCCACTCGTTTTGTACCCAGGTCCACTCGTTTTGTACCCAGGTCCACTCGTTTTGTACCCAGGTTCACTCGTTTTGTACCCAGGTCCACTCGTTTTGTACCCAGGTTCACTCGTTTTGTACCCAGGTCCACTCGTTTTGTACCCAGGTCCACTCGTTTCGTATCCAGGTCCACAAGTTTAGCTTGACAAGTTTTCTAACTAATAAACAACAATATTCTCCTTCATTGTCGAGGCTGTTCAACCTAATCACGTGAATTCTCAGAGACCCTGGTAGTGATGAGGCAGGTACTAGTAGCTGCTGTGTTGGTACTAGTAGCTGGTGTGTTGGTACTAGTAGCTGCTGTGTTGGTACTAGTAGCTGGTGTGTTGGTACTAGTAGCAGGTGTGTTGGTACTAGTAGCTGCTGTGTTGGTACTAGTAGCTGGTGTGTTCGTACTAGTAGCTGGTGTGTTGGTACTAGTAGCTGGTGTGTTGGTACTAGTAGCTGGTGTGTTGGTACTAGTAGCTGCTGTGTTGGTACTAGTAGCTGCTGTGTTGGTACTAGTAGCTGCTGTGTTGGTACTAGTAGCTCCTGTGTTGGTACTAGTAGCTGCTGTGTTGGTACTAGTAGCTGTTGTGTTGGTACTAGTAGCTGCTGTGTTGGTACTAGTAGCTGCTGTGTTGGTACTAGTAGACGCTGTGTTGGTACTAGTAGCTGCTGTGTTGATACTAGTAGACGCTGTGTTGGTACTAGTAGCTGCTGTGTTGGTACTAGTAGCTGCTGTGTTGGTACTAGTAGCTGCTGTATTGGTACTAGTAGCTGCTGTGTTGGTACTAGTAGCTGCTGTATTGGTACTAGTAGCTGCTGTGTTGGTACTAGTAGCTGCTGTGTTGGTACTTGTATCTGATGTGTTGGTACTAGTAGCTGCTGTGTTCGTACTAGTAGCTGATGTGTTGGTACTTGTAGCTGCTGTGTTGTACTAGTAGCTGCTGTGTTGGTACTAGTAGCTGCTGTGTTGGTACTTGTAGCTGCTGTGTTGGTACTAGTAGCTGCTGTGTTGGTACTAGTAGCTGCTGTGTTGGTACTAGTAGCTGCTGTGTTGGTACTAGTAGCTGCTGTGTTGGTATTTGTAGCTGCTGTGTTGGTACTAGTAGCTGCTGTGTTGGTATTTGTAGCTGCTGTGTTGGTACTAGTAGCTGCTGTGTTGGTACCAGTAGCTGCTGTGCTGGTACTAGTAGCTGCTGTGTTCGTACTAGTACCTGCTGTGTTGGTACTAGTAGCTGCTGTGTTGGTACCAGTAGCTGCTGTGCTGGTACTAGTAGCTGCTGTGTTGGTACTAGTAGCTGCTGTGTTGGTACTAGTAGACGCTGTGTTGGTACTAGTAGACGCTGTGTTGGTGCTAGTAGCTGCTGTGTTGGTACTAGTAGCTGCTGTGTTTGTACTAGTAGACGCTGTGTTGGTGCTAGTAGCTGCTGTGTTGGTACTAGTAGCTGCTGTGTTGGTACTAGTAGTTGCTGTGTTGGTACTAGTAGACGCTGTGTTGGTGCTAGTAGCTGCTGTGTTGGTACTAGTAGACGCTGTGTTGGTACTAGTAGCTGCTGTGTTGGTACTAGTAGCTGCTGTGTTGGTACTAGTAGACGCTGTGTTGGTACTAGTAGCTGCTGTGTTGGTACTAGTAGACGCTGTGCTGGTACTAGTAGCTGCTGTGTTGGTACTAGTAGCTGCTGTGTTGGTACTAGTAGCTGCTGTGTTGGTACTAGTAGCTGCTGTGTTGGTACTAGTAGCTGCTGTGTTGGTACTAGTAGCTGCTGTGTTGGTACTAGTAGCTGCTGTGTTGGTGCTAGTAGACGCTGTGTTGGTACTAGTAGCTGCTGTGTTGGTACTAGTAGCTGCTGTGTTGGTACTAGTAGCTGCTGTGTTGGTGCTAGTAGACGCTGTGTTGGTACTAGTAGCTGCTGTGTTGGTACTAGTAGCTGCTGTGTTGGTACTAGTAGCTGCTGTGTTGGTGCTAGTAGACGCTGTGTTGGTACTAGTAGCTGCTTTACGTTTTGCAGTAGTTTTAAAATAAAAATTATATGAATAAATTAAACACAATTTATAATATCATAAAGAACAGTTTTATTATAATAGCTAACTACGTCATCAACTCCTTGATGATGATCAATGTGTAACATAACTGGGAGAAAGACTATAACCAGTATGATACAAGAGTTTCAAACGCCAAACAGGGTAAAATAACAAATCAAAGTAACAAGGTCCTTCCCATTGAGATTCTGATGGGTACTGGGAGTCACTGTTGCTGACAACACAACTCACTGGAATTTACCTTCGCTTCGTGTGAAGAATATCGTCTTCCTCACTAAGTGAGACCTGACACGAACTGAGTATGGGGGAAATCCTGAGGCATTTTGAATACACGTTTGGTATATTATATATATATATATATATATATATATATATATATATATATATATATATATATATATATATATATATATATATTATAAAAGCATTGCAATTGGCAATGCTTTTCGCCCCATCCCAATTAATAGTGTGGCCACACAAACTTGTATGTAGATACAAAGCATTAGATGTTTGGGCAGTTCTTATACTATAAGCATGTTGGGATATACGTAAATGTAAGGATTTTCCTGTTTGTCCAAGGTATCTTGGACATTTTCTCAATATTTCTTATGTTTCTTTTCACTGTCGATGGTAATTGAAAAAGCAATTCTCCAAAATTCATCTTTTATTTTTAGTCTGACGCGACACTTGAACGCGTTTCATAATAACTTATTACATTTTCAAAGACTTTAATTTACACACACACAACTATAACCTGCAAACACTAAACAGAGTTTTACTATACTATCATTTAAACAGCTTTGATCTTATATACCCGCATTTGGGTGAGGTGATATGTTACAACAGTTTTGGATGAGGTGAACAAAACTTTCAACACAAGACAGAGCAAACTTTCAACACCAGACAGAACACGGTGCATTGGGTAAAATTGGATAAATTTTAAGGGATGAATGGAAGTAACTGCAAAGGGCCTATTGGCCCATATTTCTTGATGCTTCTATATTGGTGCGGAGTCTTGAAGTGGGTAGAATATATTTGTGCATTAATTGGACAATTAATGCACAAATAGGCTTTGAGCCCTGGAGAGGCCACTCCAGACCGACAACCAGAGCGCAACTCCATAGTCTCCTGAGACTGATGGATGCCTACTACCTGCAATTCATAATGATAAACGAAAATTTTCACTCCTCTCATTATTCGAAGGATCACCCAATTGTGATAAATCATTATGACAACGGATGGGACCCAACTCCACCTTCTTGACACCGATGATGCATCACGTTATCATTTTTGTGTGTTACCTGACAACCTCTCTTACTACCACCCGGGACACATGGACTTAATAAGACGTCACCAGAATATTTCTACACCTGCCAACACATAGTCTAATGTGAAGCACCTTGTATAAGGCAGGATGTCTATATTCAAGTTGAACATTCCGTTGTTATTTCAGGTCTCAAGCCTTAAGGTAAAGTCTTTTTATTAAGTTGGGGCTTCTATTTTTTCAGTAACTCCAGACAAGCAAAATGTTTCTTTGAAAAACAATTAGTTCTCAACAATAGCTACAGCAGGTATTGCGGGTGAGAGTTAGAATTTAAATTGGTTGTGAATGGAATGGGAATTTGGTAATTTCTAAAAAAAATTCCTTAATTCCTTTAATCATATTCATCTCATGATATTCTAATATTACATCCGTCGACTTTAACTGAAAATCTGGATGGGTTGCCTGAGGAAGGACTTGCTTAGCTGACACGCTCAGTGTAGTAAGCAGCTCATTCCTCACTCTGGGACTTTACAAAAACAATTGACTCGGTGCGAGCAAACGCCGAGACCTCAAAAGTTTGAAATCTCCTGCACTTAGGCCGTTGACCTTCGTCATTGACCGGAGTGAATCTAACGAGTAGGTCCTGGTCTCTCACAACAAAAATTTATTGTTGCGTGGTGCTATGAATTCAGATGTAAGATCATGAAGCAATCTCAGTTTAACAGTTGAGTGGCAGAACAATAGTATAACAATAAAATGTGTGGAGATAACGAAAAGACAGTGTTCAACATAACAACACAGCTTATTCAACAAAGTACTAACTACTACAACAACGAAAGAAATATCAATGACGTTACTTGAAATGTTCCTCTGACACTTTCACTGAGAGCTAGACACCAGCTCCGAGTGCTGCAACATGAACTAACTTGAACATACTGAGTGAACACAGAGGAATCAATGAAGCAAGCACGACTTACTAATCTATAATCACTATCAAACAACAACCAGGTAGTCTAGGAGACTCGCCTCCAATAACCTATTATCAGTTCCTTTCGCTTCTTGCAGCCCACTTCTGCAATGGCATTTGCAATGCAATCAAATTAGTAGCCTAGCAATGACATGGCAATGACCAACGGGGTTACTGGCAACTCCAGCAAACCTCCTCAATTCGAATTCTTACGTTAACACTTCGTCCCTCGTACAATCAGCAATCAATAACGAATTGATTTATGCTAATATCAAAGTAACATTTACGTTAACTAAATCTTGTCTCCCACAGACAATCAAACTTACAACTGTCACTAGTAACTCGGAAATTACACAAACACTCTACCCGTCGAGCATTCAGTGAGTAATCCCTATTAATCCCTGTACTTCCAGACAGCTGATTAATCCCTGTACGAGTTACGTTATCTACATTATCGGTTACTATCGCCCCACGATAGTTTACTCCAATCACAATCTGCAAAGTACTAAGAGAACGGCAATCACCCTGGACTGCCCTTGAGCAATTAATTACTATCACGAATATCAATACAAATACGTCACCTTTCACACTGGCTCAGCAATTTACATTAATGGTATGAACTCCGTCTTGGCCTTCCATACTACGACGGATTCAGGTGACTAATACATGATCCCAGGAACTGATAATTAATCACCACGTCTACGTTTTTTACAATGACATTACTCTTCCCACGAGTCAATCAAATTACCTGTCCTCTGACAGGTCAATAACCGACGTTACGTTAATAGAACAAAAGAGCCTTAGTGTGCGACCATCAACACGGATCAAAGTTAATTACTTTGACTTCCTGGAACCCGTTAATTACCTGCCCACTGACCGATAATTTTAACAGGCAATAATAAGAGTAACATTCAGCCATCCCGGAATGTTGCAATACTTTGTCTGGCTTTGGCTGAGCTCCCAGAGAGACTAACACAGCTGTTCCTAGAAAATAATTAACCCAAACTCATCCTACATTACTCAAATTGTTAAAGAACAATTTCTCTATAAGCAATGGGAGTTCCCTTGGTTACGTTACATTAATTGACTTGCAATCATCTCACTGAATACTGGGCATCGATGTCCGCCAGGTACACAGGAAATATAACACGAAGAACTCGACTCAATGCCGAGTTCCACCCACGAGACAGTAATAAATCACACCAACAACTCACAGTGATTTATAATAACATCCGGTTACAATTACTGCAGAACATCAGTAAATAACACTCAGGGCACTAGCCCACGGTCCATATAATGATTTACTGACTGCAATAGCACACACGGTGCTATTGACACACGGTGATCAACACTAGCAACAATCACGTGGCCCAATAGTAACAACCCCTTTTGCAATAACACACACGGCCTGTGCTCTAATTTCAATCTATTAGAACACGGCACAATACCTTACTGTCTGGTTGATATAACCCCTGGTATTCTAATTACCTCTTAGAACATGGGCCTACATGTTGCAACCCGGTTGCAATAATACTGAATACTGCAACTACAGCAATAACACACTGACTTCGTGACACTATGATATATATATATTTATGTACCTGCTGACACCTGTAGCCTTCGGCTACCAAAACGTTCATGGGACATTAAGGAGATCACCCACACTCCTGAATCAACTTGGGTGAGTGATTAGCGACCCCACGGAACGAAAATTACTCCCGAGAATTTACGTTACTCTACAGAGCGATCAGCTGTCACTCCAGACAGCCTCGTCACTCACCACAAAATCTACCAAAATTACGTTAACACGTCAGCCACGTAACCACATATATAACCACACTTGTCACAGCCCCTGGGGAACACAACATGAGGAATAGTCACACTCTGGGATCACTCCACAATAATCAAATGCCAGGAAATCCCTGGTATTACACACTGACTCTTGTGTCCTGTGCACTATGACCAGTGCCTGACTCTCACTCCTGCAAATGTTTACACCACATGGAACAAGATAACCAACAAGAATGCATTACCACAAATTCTACCAGAGTGGAATATAAATTACTAGGACAGCCCTCACAGTCCTTGGTTAATCTATGTATATTCTGTTCCCGTGTGTACACACCCACACACATACATGGACACCTGTCCGCACCGGGCTAAATCCCTCTGAGACTGACAAAATGTCAATAAGGGTGAAAATCTCAGGCGTCCCCACTTCACCTCACCTCGACAGGTGCTTGGAGACAATAGGACAGAACACCTGATCTCAAATTGAGGCTTAGATAATAATAATAATCACCAAAACACACACAGGGTACTTACTCTCATTTACACATCTGGCTCATTCATACACGAAACTCCACGAAACTCATACCCATCACAGGCCCTTGCTTGTAGGTGGTTGGTCACGGTGGCTAGGCTAGGCAGGTAGCCTAGTGCGGTGGTGTTACGTGTGGCTCGGCGCATTTTTCGTAAGCTTCCTCACAACGCACGGCGCGGTTCGCCCCCCCTCCCTCCGGCGCGTTCGTACACGGATGACGGCAAACACAATGATCGTCTTTCTTACGAAATTCCAACGAATTTCTATGGGAAAACCTGCATCCTGAACACTGACAAGATATTTCCCCGTTCACTCGACCACTATAGAGCACTAGCGGGAGTCAGAACGTCTGTATAATGACTGGAGTGGGGACCCACGAGCACGTTGACCGCTCATATAAACATTACCCAAGGTCCACGAATCCCCTTTGAAATACAACGCCCTCCTGGATTCTGCACAGTCGACGTCGTAGTTCAGGGTGGAGGGTGGAGCTGTAGAGTAGCCAACCGCTATGACACCTTTTTACTCAACTTGGCCAAACTGAGCAAAGGAAGCGTCAGGCAAAGGTGGTGACTTGTATCACAATGGGTTCCTTGAGCAAGATGCTGGCGTCTCCGCGGGTTCTGCCTCAAACGAACCAATCAGAGGGAGGCATACAGGTGCCTACCCCTCTCAACCAATCAGAGACGAGCTCCCATAGCTGCAGGGCCACAACAAGATGGCCGTCCAAGATGGCTGGCGGTGTTGCCATGGTAACGAGGCTGGTGGCGCGGGCACCCACGCGGGCTCGCCTTCCCGCCCAAACCTGTGTCTCCCTCCAAGCTCTTCACAATAAAAGATGCTGCTCGCCCGAGCTCTTTCCACAGATATGCTACGGCGGCCATTGTAACATATTTGGAATCCTGATGACTTAGGCCTTTCAGATGAGCCCAAACTCAAGATGATTCAGGTAGGGGTTAACAGTCTTAGTCCCGTGCACGGTCGTGCACGCCCGGGGTGCACGACCTCGCACCACAGGCACGTAAAGCCAGTGGAAGTTAAGCTGGTGCAAACCCATTCCCTCACATTACGTTTCCTTTGTATTGTATATATGATAAAAATAATCAAACCTAAAATAAAAAAAGCCAATAATAATAATAATATGTAAACAATATACGATATTACTAATTTAATGAAAGTGGTGATATTGAGTACATAAACTGAGTATTCTTCCCTATTAAGACTACTAAATAGCTCAGTCGATAGAGCTTCGGCCTCACACACGTGGGACGTGGGGTCCAGGGTTCGAGTCACCTAGAGCCCAGGTGAATGTGATTAATTTAATGGTACATTTAAACAAGAGTTGTTTTAGACACTTGTGTATATCTAGTGACTCGTCTTAGAGGGCCTCTAGCTCCTCTCTGCTGACCTCCTCTGCCCTCATCTTATCATGTTCTCATTTGTACAGAAAAGTTGTACCCCGATCTCAACTGTCTTGACTATATCTGTCCAGATACCTATATCCTCATCTATTTTTATTACCTTTATGTGTGTAAAATTCATCTATACTAAACGTCTCTGTCGTGACTTCATCAGCGGTGACCTCCTTGACCCTGAACCCTTCAGTTATCATTTTCTCTGTCGTGGCATTAAAAATCCTGACGTGACTTCTCTTGACCCACATGGTCATGATACCATTTATGTTGACCTTCAACGTTGGGATCTTATCTCTCTTAACGCCTTCTGCCCCTGCCTTCTGTGTTCTGACCTCTGGCTTGACGTCTTCTGCCCCTGCCTGCTGTGTTCTGACCTCTGGCTTGACGTCTTCTGCCCCTGCCTGCTGTGTTCTGACCTCTGGCTTGACGTCTTCTGCCCCTGCCTGCTGTGTTCTGACCTCTGGCTTGACGTCTTCTGCCCCTGCCTGCTGTGTTCTGACCTTCTCTGGCTTGACATCTTCTGGCTTGACTTCCTCTGGCTTGACCTCTTCTGGCTTGACCTACTCTGGATTGACTACCTCCTTTGGCTTGACTTCCTCTGGCTTGACGTCTTCTGCCCCTGCCTGCTGTGTTCTGACCTTCTCTGGCTTGACATCTTCTGGCTTGACTTCCTCTGGCTTGACCTCTTCTGGCTTGACCTACTCTGGATTGACTACCTCCTTTGGCTTGACTTCCTCTGGCTTGACCGCCACTGGCTTGACTTCCTCTGGCTTGACCTCCTCTGGTTTGACTTCCTCTGGCTTGACCGCCTCTGGCTTAACCTCCTTTGGCTTGACTTCCTTTGGCGTGACCTCCTCTGGCTTGACCTCCTCTGGTTTGACTTCCTTTGGCTAGACCGCCTCTGGCTTGACCTCCTCTGACTTGATTTCCTCTGGCTTGACCTCCTCTGGCTTGATTTCATCTGGCTTGACCGAATCTGGCTTGACTTCCTTTGGCCTGACTTCTCTGGCTTGACCTCTTCTGGTTTGACCTCCTCTGGATTGACCTCCTTTGGCTTGACTTCTTCTGGCTTGACCTCCTCTGGCTTGTTCGTCCCAATGAATTATTATGCCGGTCTTCACCAAGGTAATGGATTATATTTTGAAAATGCAAAGCTGAAAAGTATCGCCGTGTATTTGAACAATAAAGCAATTTACCGAATTGGCGGTGATTTCGACAACCATTATTCCCGCCTTTATTACGAAACTTTGAAGACACGCTTAGAGCGTGATTCACTACTGGGCTTTGACTCTTTTAATAAGGGAAGATCAATATTCGCCTTTGACTTAACCACCATTCAAACGAAGGATTCCCTCCCTGTGGAGAAATCTGGCAAACTGCGTATGGAGCTTGAATTTGGCAGCAGTGTTACATATAACAGACTGGTTTTACTGTTTGGGGAAACGACAGGAGTACTATCCATCGACGGGCAGAGAACTGTTCTATGTGACGTGCGAGCTTAAAAACATAATGAATTGTTATAATATAAATATTAATATAAAAAATAATCTAGGGGGTCGAGTGCTCTACCTAGGTTGTTATAATGCTGACGAGATAAAACATTTAAATATCTCATCAAGAAAACATATCGTCTTCATAACTAATAATTTACCATCACACAGCAGAATCACTATGGGACATTGGGTAGCTATTTATGTTGATAAAGTTAAACATCGGATTTTTTTGTAAAGTTATGCAATGTCACCGCATACTTACGGCCATTATTTCAAAGGATTTATTTAAACTAAAAAAATAAGAAAGGTGTTTGGAATGTGCTACAGACTCCAGAGTGATTTTACTCTTGCCTGCGGCTTATATTGCGCCATGTTTCGTCACATAATAAGTCATCTGGGCTTGCCTTCAACAGTACATTACTTACATAATGTATTTTCCAGCGTTACTTTAATATTAAACGATAAACGAGCCCTCACTCATGCGAGGTGATATTTTCCTATGAAACAATATTGTGTTAGAACATTTGTAGTGGTGTAGGGGTTGGTTCTTATATGTACCTGGTTGATACCTGGTTGATGGGGTTCTGGGAGTTCTTCTACTCCCCAAGCCCGGCCCGAGGCCAGACTTGACTTGTGAGAGTTTGGTCCACCAGGCTATGCTTGGAGCGGCCCGCAGGCCCACATACCCACCACAGCCCGGTTGGTCCGGCACTCCTTGAAGGAAACAATCTAGTTTCCTCTTGAAGATGTCCAAGTCCTCTTGAAGATGTTCCTGTAATATTTCCGATGCTTGCTGGTGGTGGTAGTGTAGGGAATATTTTTGTTAGCTAGGCAACCTACCTATCAAGGGGGGTGGGGGGATTATCCCCTATAAAAACCCCTCCCAACCCACAACCCCCTCAGAAGACTGACAACCTCCTCCTCCTCCTGCGAAATGGAAGGTGTCTCTCCAAAAACACCCACAGGGAAGATTGAAGTCCTCGAGGGACCTGGTTAGTACTGAAGTCACTTTCTGGTAATAGATTTATTTTATTTTATTGCCTCAATAAAGTTTTTTATATCCTCTATTTTTATCTCTTTATTTTTTTCTTTAGTACAGTTCTTGGGATCCGTCCACATTTGTAGAGTAGTAATTCTTCGTGGGGGGTCTGTCCCAAACAAGATGCTGTTACCTAACCTAATTGACGATGGCTGCTGTAGAGGACACAAGGCCACTCCTGCAGGGGGAGAGGTATGTGGAAGTTGTCCTTAGAGAAAAATTGAATATTTTTTCTAATAAAAATATATAATCTTATAAAAAAAAACTTTTATCACTATAAATTATTTCCCCCATCTCTTTCCAGAACACTTCCGATGAGGGTGAGAAGGAAACTCACCCAAAAGGCGACCACCCAACTCACCCCCTCCACTTAAGAGAGGGGGAGGGAGGTGGTCAAGACCTCCCCCCACTCATCACTGACGAAGAAACGTCAGAATTCTACTCAAATAAGAATGGAGAGGTGGAGGGGGGTGAGGAATAAGAGAGGGGGTAGTGTTTAAACGTGATAGCTGAGTAAGTGAAATGTGGTGGGGTCTCACCGTAGACTACAATTATTAACTAACAATTAACTTATTATACATTACTACCTCATCAAGATTGTAACTTGCTTAGCTAAATGAATTGTGGGGTTCAGTCCCTGAGCCCATTATGTGCCTCTGTAACCCTTTCCACTACCGCCCCACAAGATGGGTATGGGGTGCATAATAAATGAACTAAACTAAAAAACTTATACATTTCTGTGGTTTTTACCTAATAAAGCGTTTAATAAATTATTTGATGTTTTTTTAACCCTTGGGGAGATTAATAATTTAATACTCCTTAAATACTCCTATATAACCCCCTAGGAATAAGGGGGGGCATAATCATTGTGCTACGTAATGGATACCTATGTACACTGTTTTTGACCACTGTCACACCCACCTCTGATGACCTAATATGGAGTGAGGCTATCTGGCACCCCGCCTCTGATTCCACTGTCTGATAAGTGTCCCTATCTGGCTCTAAAAATTCTACTGACATTAACTCTCATCCTACAGCTTCCTCATGAGCATCATTTACATTACTAATGAGCCCTTACCTTAGACAAAATAATAAGACAAAACAGAAGTACAAAATCTATAGATAGTATTAGATCCTACAACTCCCTCGGAACAGCAGTTAACTTAAACTAAGCTGGAAATCCTTTGATGTTATAATGAAGACAAGAAGGCAGCCAATCGAGAATTTGAATATTCACCCCATCCCAAGGAAGATTCTTCCTTGGGATGGGGAGGAATGACGTTTAAATTGGCAGGGGTGGGGAAGGGGGTGGCCACTGGGACTATAGGCTCCATCTTTTACAGTATTTATTTGTCTGTAAACTACAATTTTGGTGTTGCAATACTTGAGAAATTGAGGTTAGTTCTTGATGCAGGTGGCAATGACCAACCGTTTCTCTAATTTCCAAGAAATTTATTTTACAGCATTTGACAGCACTGATGTAACCCTTGCCCACACCGCCCACGGGATGTTCATGGGCTGTATTAGTAGTAGGCATTCATCAGGCTCAGGTGACTACGGAGTTACGCTTTGGTTGTCTGTCTGTAGTGACCTCTCCAGGGCGCAAAGCCAGAGTAGGTTGATATGGAGGAGAAGCTGTCACCCATGCAGCAGGTCCCCCTCTCCACGGCGCCGAAAATCTCCAATGCAAAAGCAAACACCAATATGATTGGTTCCAGCGCTGTCGCAGGAACTGTCAGAACGAGGTTGAAGGCAACAACGAACTGCCGAGGGGCTCCATGTCCGCAGTTGACCTCGAAGTTGGTAAAAGAAGGCACAGAGACTCCTTACCTGGAGACCGCCGTGGTCGGGGCCTGAGAAGAATCCCCCCATCAAGGGCAAGAACGACCCCAGCCTCCTGAAGCAGAGCCTGGGCCACTCGAGCCCCAGGAGGTGGACGTTCCGGTCCCACACCTACGGGTTCTAGACAGACATCGTCACAGCCCTCGTTCACCCGAGGCCGACTTCCTTCAAGACCCAGCATAAGGAAGAGTAATAATTATTAATCACAATAATTATTATTATAATTATTATTATAATTAAAAATATAATTAATTAGTTATTTCTCTTCCTTCTGAAAGAAAATGAGTTTCATATGAATAAAGGGATATTTCCCATCCCTTAATGAAAAGGAGTTGGATTTAGTGCAAAATTCATTCAAATTATCAGATGAAAATTTTATAACCAAAAAGTCAACATGATATGATAGTCAAGAAAAATTTCAGAAAATAAAGACTGATTCAAGAGCAACAGTTCAGTGAGAAATCAACCACAGAATTCTGACCCTTGATGATCGATTCCTGGCCAAAAGTGGCAGAAATATTTTTTTAAATATGCTTCAGTTTAGTTTGTATAATAATTAGTTAAGAACACACAAGATAAGTTTCATTCAAGTTTTAAAAATCATCAACATTTTCTATTGCGAATTAATATGTAAAACTATGCTAGACAAATAGTCCAATATAGACAAAATATAAAGTTTTCAACATTATATTCATATTATTTGGAGTGCACCTTAGGAGTCAGACCATCTTGGAAATGGGGAAGTGTCACCTTAACACATGTTGGAGAGGGTATATGGGGCAAAACACGTCATGAACCACTACTTTGAAGCACTTTGGTAAATAATAAGGAAAATATGAGCAGGTAAACTAGAAAAGATGGACCTCGTTGGCATAGAGTTCTAGGCACATATTTACCGCGGTGGGAAATAAAGCCAGGATGGTATTCATTAATTGAATGATATGGCAAAGAAGAAAGTGGGGAAGTACGACAGTGCGGATCCTTTACGACCTTTACCGGCCAAAGAGCAGTTGAATTGAACAAAAGCTTGAGGGCAAGGACGTGAAACTAGGACACGTAATCCATCGCAGATTACCTTTTCCACCCCAAATAGTCACAATTCGAGGAACAAAAACTGGTTTAGAGAAGCAGCTGATAACCCACAAGAATCAACACTTAAACTGCATTATTTTTATAACAAAATCCTAACGAATTAGTTAACTCATTGAAGTCGATGATTTATGATGATGTATAACTGGGAACAAAGATCATAATAGAAGAGAACAAACCGTGCAGTTCTCCAGACAGCTCTTAAATTAATTAATAATATGGAGACCTGGTCTGAGAAAAGTGTACTTCTTTTACTGCCTCAAACGATTCATCGAGTAAAGCAGATGATTAGAAGCCTTGTGGTCGAGACGGCCTCTACCTATTATCAAACTTTAAATAGGTGATATACCTAGTTTGCTTGAGCGCTGAAGCTTCAGCGCTCAAGCATTCGTGTCCTGTGGAATAATTATGATAAACACAGCTGGTGTTGTTGGATGAAGTTTATTACAAGTTGTATACAGATTGTTAAAATCAAACTTAATCTTTCATGCTAGGAATGCGAAATATATATAGTAACATGATTTCAACATACAAGATATTCATCAGATTGGAAATGTTAGAGATGTATCAATAAATAATTAGAATAAACTAGAAACAGAAAAAGTAGAGAAACAGTATCCCTATAAAAACAGACTGTATGTGGAGTAAAATATTTATTTAATGAGTTTAAAATAGATGCAAAAGACTTACAGTAACTTGAAGGCGAGGCTCAGGAGCTGAAACTGGACTATGCAAACCCCACAAAATTATTATACAAACCACCTTTGGAGCAATTGTAGGGACCAGCAGCCTCAAAGAAAAGAACACAGAGCAATCAGAGAAATACTTGCCATTAAACCCTGAATACGTATGAGTGTTCTCTTCTCCTACCCCCCCCTCTTTTTTCATTTATGTTGTACACTTTATTATACAAGGTTACACTTTATTATACATAGTTATATATCTGATTGTTTACAAAAAGAGAACATTAAGAGGAAATAAGGGGAAGTTTCTTTCCTAGAGGCGGTAGATTTCTTCGAACTCCAACGCCGGGCAGGAACCGAGAATGCAGCGGGCATTTCCCCACTGGTTCCCTACATTAAGGCGCTGGAAGAGATAACTTACCGCTCTAGGGTCTCTGATAGTGTCAATGAGCCTTAAACCAAGATCCTTAGGAAACCTTCTTGCACTCTATCCCCATGGGCCTTGGGTCTCAGATCCTATTGGAACAAAGTTGTACCGGTGATCTATTTCCTTGTACTTGGCTGATTTATCTTTTTCTCTGTGTGTTGCTGCGGCTCCTGCCTGGCCGACAGAGAGGTCAATGTATTTGGTTGCCAGGGTGAATACACAAGTGTAGTCCCACGCCACCTATCTGCCACACTTCCAAGGGTGTAGTGTGATTCCATCTGGTCGGCCGGCAAAGATAGCAGAGTTACGGTTCAATTGATTGCTGGGCTCTCTCTCTCTGCTAGACATTGGGCCGAGGCAAAACTCCTTTTAATGATGTCATTGACTTCATCGTGTCTAGAATGCTAACCGCCAGATTTTCCATAGTGCAGACCATGCAATCCATATTCGTCAGCATCTGCCTCGCCGCAAATACACCTGTGAACAGTGTGGATAAGGGCAGCAAGGCGGAGAGCGACTGCAATACGGAGCTCCTGCGGATCAAGACGTGTGCCTGTCATAGACAGCGGACTGCCAAAAAGAAGTCCCCTGCATGGGGAGCCTGCACAGCTGTGAGGCGTGCACGATCACTGGGGGTTGTTGCTGTCTCCAGCGAAGCTGTGGCTTCTTTGTCTACAATGAGACTGTCGCAACTGGACTGTTTCTTGGCTTTCGGCATGGAGTGGATTTACAGGTGAAGTATTGGACATATATAGGCAGGAGAGAATGGTGGAGTGAGGTGAGGTACAATAACAAATGAATGGAATTAGGTGGACACAAATATGAGCCGCACAAGAACTGCAGGAGGCCTATTGGCTCATACGATGCAGCTCCTGTTCATACCCACCAACAGGCCCACACATGGGTAATAATAGCATAAGATAGTAAATATTTACAATAAATTAGTGAGACAAATGTGTTCTAATGATCCTACTCAAATCGCCCTTTAATTTATCAATTAATTTGAGTAGGATCATTGAGTAGGCGATTTGAGTAGGATCATTGGAACACATTTGTCTCACTAACTCATTGTAAATATTTACTATCTTATGCTATTATTATCCATGTGTGGGCCTGTTGGTGGGTATGAATAGGAGCTGCATCGTATGAGCCAATAGGTCTTCTGCAGTTCTTGTGCGGCTCATATTTGTGTCCACCTAATTCCCATTCATTTGTTATTGTACTCACCTCACTCCACCATTCTCTCCTGCCTATATATGTCGCATATAGTACTGGGGACCATTTAGGCTTGGTCGCATTTGTGTTCCTCACGTGAGCCCCAAAGAATGAGGTGATTTGATAAAATGCTATGCCCAAGATTACCATCCGAGTGCCGGCGGGGAAGTGGTTGAAATAGCTTCGGCTATCACTTCCTTATGTCCGATTGTGATGGTCAAGCGGATTAAGGCGTCCTGTAGATACCAGTTGCGTTGCTCCTGGCAGTATGGGTTCAAGTCACTTCTGGGGTGTGAGTTTTCAGTTTTCAGTTGTTCAATATGAGAGATTACTGAATCTAACACGAATCTTCTCAATATTTGTTTTGTTTTTCTTCACTGTCGAGGGAAGTTAAAAAAATTACTTCTCTATAGTTCATTTTCACACTATATTATGGTCTGACGCCCAGGGAAGCGTTTTGCAAGTCACTCCTTACATTTTCAAAGACAAATGTTCTATGCTCTGCCAAAGCTTATATTCGCTTGGGTTGAGGTTGTACAAGACGTGATTTAGATAATCAAGTGGATGAATGGCATAATGGATATTAATAGGCCATTAAATCCTTATGTTCTTGCTTCTACTGTCTCTGTGTTGGTACAGGGTCTTGAAGTGGGTAGAATGTAATTGTGTGTTACTGGTTGTTGGTTGCTGGTCTGGACTTTTTGAAGTGTAGGGCCTCGCTGATGTCGAGTCTTCTGTTGTCGATATGTCTGTCACAGATATAACGACAACAGATGACTGGACATCAGCGAACAAAGAATTTTTCAATAAATGCCAGTGATGATCCAATTGAAACCTGGTCTTTCCGTGAGTGGTTCATCCGAGCACCCGTCACCCCGTCACACACCGTCACACGCCGTCACACGTCGTCACCCGGCGTCACAAGGCCTTACATTCGTCATTCCGAGCTTATCATAAATATTTACCAAAGTGCGTGCCAAGTGGCTATGTTTTGCCTGGACTCCAGCTCAGTTATTCTGGAGCCATGCTGAAGGCCAAGTTGATACCTGAAACTGATCCCCGGGTTCATATCGATGATCCTCTGGCGTATGGAGACGGAATAGGGAAGGTCTACCATTGGTAGGTGTGAGCTGTCTGCCATTTTCTTTGTAGTATTACTTCCAGTTTTATAGAAAAAGGAAATGCTGAGATTTGTTTAAATTAGCTAAAACTACACTATTTGGAAATACATAAGTATGCAGCTAAACATTATAAGTAAACATTTTCAATACAGGTTCTTTATAAGCTGAACAACAAATATATATTCATATATAACGAGGAGAGTTTTCCATATAAATAATGTTTAACTCCTGTTTTGTGCTTTATATTTTTTTACGAATAAAGCGAAAAGAATTTACAATCATACAAAGAATTTAATTTTTTACAATTTATTTAGAATTTAGAATTTAAAATTTACAATTTACAAAGATTAAAGCATATATAATTTAAGGGGGCGAAATCGTATTCAAGTAATGGTGGTGGTGAACACATTTAATGATCTTGTGGAACTCTGAGGGCTGGAACTTTTTAATTGCTAAAGGCAGACAACCTGGCGCCTTGCATGTATCCTGTCTGGCTGACGCATGTTTGTGTGATATATTCAATAAAACACCTTAATGGTGTTATACACTTTATTGTGTTATGGATGACATGGAAAGTTAAGGTTGGAGACCGAGAGTTAAAAGTTAAGTGAATGTAAATGTTAACTTGCGTAACGACAAAGTAAATGTTAAAAGTTAAGAGAAAGTAAATATTATAAGTTAAGAGAAAGTAAATATTATAAGTTAAGAGAAAGTAAATATTTTAAGTTAAGAGAAAGTAAATATTATAAGTTAAGAGAAAGTAAATATTATAAGTTAAGAGAAAGTAAATGTTAAAAGTTAAGAAAAAGTAAATATTATAAGTTAAGAGAAAGTAAATATTATAAGTTAAGAGAAAGTAAATGTTAAGAGCAATTAAAGAATTAATTACAGAAGGATGATAATAACATATCTGTAAAATTATTAAGGGCTAAAAGAATTTAATATCTCAGGTGATAGTTAAAGAGTTTGAGGAAAAATTGCAAAACACAACAGTTTTTTAGATTAAAGACAAACAGTTAATTTTTAAAGAATTAACTAATTAAAAGAATTAACTAAATTTTAAAGAATTAATGTTAAAGACATACTTGTTGTATCTCTGTAACTTCGCTTCTTAACTCATCAAAAAGCGAATTAGTCAGGAAAGAAAGTTCAGGTTTAAGGTTGAAAATTAGGGGTTGAGAAGGAAAACTGAAGTATGAAAATGGGGAAATAGAGAATAAATGGTTGATGTGCAGAACATTGTGGCAGATTGATGAGGTTTGAGGAGAAACGTTAAGGGATTAGTAGGGAAGTTATTGGCTTAGGAAGAAAGCCTTACACTTAGCCGACACTTAGGAAGGTGAAGGGACGTCGTCGTCTCTTCACCTTCTAGTGTGTGGTCTGGTCAACAAGTTAAGAGTGTTATTGACTGCGTAATAAACTTAACATCTTACATCGGAAGTTTTTCACTGAGAAAAAATGTTAAGAGCGTTGAGGAGAAGTCATTGGTTGAAATAAAATTAAAATGAAGGAAGTGAAGATAGAAGAGAGGGTTAAGGGATAAGATACTGAAGTTACAAATGAGTTAAGAATTGAAAATGAAAGTTATAGAAAGTTAATTATTGTAACCAAAATAATTGAAAGTTAAAGAAGACTAGTTGAGAAGCATAATAGTCCGAGTGAAATAGAGTTGTTAGAGTTAAGTTGCGACGAATGAAAATTAGTGTTGAAATGAGAAAGTTATCCGATAGTTATGAGACATAGTCTTAGCAAGTTAGGGAATAATTGATATATTTATTAAGTGCTGAGGAATATCGTTTAGGTCAGACGCAGAATTTAAAGGTTCTACTAGATAATTAAGAGCTCTACCAGAACATTAAGGGCTCTACCAGAACATTAAGGGCTCTACCAGAACATTAAGGGCTCTACCAGAACATTTAGAGCTCTACCAGAACATTAAGGGCTCTACCAGAACATTAAGGGCTCTACCAGAACATTAAGGGCTCTACCAGAACATTAAGGGCTCTACCAGAACATTAAGGGCTCTACCAGAACATTAAGGGCTCTACCAAAACATTAAGGGCTCTACCAGAACATTAGAGCTCTAACACAACATTAAGGCTCTACCAGAACATTAGGGGCTCTACCAAAACATTAAGAAATCTACCAGAATATTAAGAGCTATAACCATAACCAGATTTTAGAAGCTCTACCAGAACATTAAGGGCTCTACCAAACATTAAGAGCTCTACCAGAACATTAAGGGCTCTACCAGAACATTTAGAGCTCTACCAGAACATTAAGGGCTCTACCAGAACATTAAGAGCTCTACCAGAACATTAGGGGCTCTACCAGAACATTTAGAGCTCTACGAGAACATTAAGGGCTCTACCAGAACATTAAGAGCTCTACCAGACATTAGGGCTCTACCAGAACATTTAGAGCTCTACCAGAACATTAGGGGCTCTACCAGAACATTAAGGGCTCTACCAGAACATTAGGAGCTCTACCAGAACATTAGGGCTCTACCAGAACATTAAGAGCTCTACCAGAACATTAAGGGCTCTACCAGAACATTAAGGGCTCTACCAGAATATTAAGGGCTCTACCAGAACATTAAGGGCTCTACCAGACCATTAAGGGCTCTACCAGAACATTAAGGGCTCTACCAGAACATTAAGGGCTCTACCAGAACATTAAGGGCTCTACCAGAACATTAAGGGCTCTACCAGAACATTAAGAGCTCTACCAGAACATTAAGGGCTCTACCAGAACATTAAGGGCTCTACCAGACCATTAAGGGCTCTACCAGAACATTAAGGGCTCTACCAGAACATTAAGAGCTCTACCAGACCATTAAGGGCTCTACCAGAACATTAAGGGCTCTACCAGAACATTAAGGGCTCTACCAGAACATTAGGGGCTCTACCAGAACATTAAGGGCTCTACCAGAACATTAAGGGCTCTACCAGAACATTAAGAGCTCTACCAGACCATTAAGGGCTCTACCAGAACATTAAGGGCTCTACCAGAACATTAAGAGCTCTACCAGACCATTAAGGGCTCTACCAGAACATTAGGGGCTCTACCAGACCATTAAGGGCTCTACCAGAACATTAAGGGATCTACCAGACCATTTAGAGCTCTACCAGAACATTATGGGCTCTACCAGAACATTAAGGGCTCTACCAGACCATTTAGAGCTGTACCAGAACATTAAGGGCTCTACCAGAACATTAAGGGCTCTACCAGAACATTAAGGGCTCTACCAGACCATTAAGGGATGGAACTGTCGGTTAAGTTAAGAACCCAAAGGTTTTGGAAACAACAGCCCATTAAATCACCAGTCTAACCTGTAAATCATCAGTTTCCGTGGTGCAGTGGTAAAACTACCGCCTGGCGATCCACGAGCCCTTTGTCATGGGTTCGTATCCTGGCCGGGGAGGATTTACTGTGCGCAAATCCTTAACTATATCCTCTGTTTAACTCAACAGAAAAATGTGTACTTGGTTGTAACAACGATTCTTCGCGGCGGGGATCGTATTCCAGGGACCTGCCCGAAACGCTACGCGTACTAGTGGCTGTACAAGAATGTAACAACTCTTGTATATATCTATAAAAAATGACTTATCTTAAACATGGACACACATACATTTGTGTGTGTGTGAGTTGTCTACTATTTAGTCACGTAATATTAACTTACTATTTAGTATTTCGTAAGTTAGTATTTAGTCACGTACACCTGACAGACATTGATATGTGTGTGTATACGTACACATACAGGTATACAGAGAGAGAGCAACCCCATCAAAATACTGAATATATGTATAATATGAGTACATGTGAGCTGGTGAGGCTCCAGTATGTGAGGCTCCGGTTTGTGAGGCTCCTGAGTGTCAGGCTCCAGTGTGCGAGGCTCCAATGTGTAAGGCTCCTGAATGTGAGGCTCCAGTGTGTGAGGCTCCAATGGGTGAGGATGCAGCACGTGAGGCTCCAGTGTGTGAGGCTAATGAGTGTGAGGCTCCAGTGTGTTTCAGGCTCCAGTGTGTGTGTGAGGCTCCAGTGTGTGTGAGGCTCCAGTGTGTGTGTGAGGCTCCAGTGTGTGTGAGGCTCCAGTGTGTGTGAGGCTCCAGTGTGTGTGAGGCTCCAGTGTGTGAGGCTCCAGTGTGTGTGAGGCTTCAGTGTGTGTGAGGCACCAGTGTGTGTGAGGCTCCAGTGTGTGTGAGGCTCCAGTGTGTGTGAGGCTCCAGTGTGTGTGAGGCTTCAGTGTGTGTGAGGCTTCAGTGTGTGTGTGTGAAGATCTAGTGTGTGTGAGCTCTAGTGTGTGTAAGGCTCCGGTGTGTGTGAGACTCCAGTGTGTGTGAGGCTCCATCCTTTGTGAGGCTCCAGTGTGTGTGAGGCACCAGTGTGTGTGAGGCACCAGTGTGTGTGAGGCACCAGTGTGTGTGAGGCACCAGTGTGTGTGAGGCTCCAACCCTTGTGAGGCACCAGTGTGTGTGGGGCTCCAGTGTGTGTGAGGCTCCAACCCTTGTGAGGCACCAGTGTGTGTGTGAGGCACCAGTGTGTGTGAGGCTCCAGTGTGTGTGAGGCTCCAGTGTGTGTGAGGCTCCAACCCTTGTGAGGCACCAGTGTGTGTGAGGCTCCAGTGTGTGTGAGGCTCCAACCCTTGTGAGGCACCAGTGTGTGTGGGGCTCCAGTGTGTGTGTGAGGCTCCAACCCTAATGAGGCACCAGTGTGTGTGAGGCACCAGTGTGTGTGAGGCTCCAGTGTGTGAGAGGCTCCAGTGTGTGAGAGGCTCCAGTGTGTGTGAGGCTCCAACCCTTGTGAGGCTCCAGTGTGTGTGAGGCACCAGTGTGTGTGAGGCACCAGTGTGTGTCAGGCTCCAGTGTGTGTGAGGCTCCAACCCTTGTGAGGCACCAGTGTGTGTGAGGCACCAGTGTGTGTGAGGCACCAGTGTGTGTGAGGCACCAGTGTGTGTGAGGCTCCAGTGTGTGTGAGGCTCCAACCCTTGTGAGACACCAGTGTGTTTGAGGCACCAGTGTGTGTGAGGCTCCAACCCTTGTGAGGCACCAGTGTGTGTGAAGCTCTAGTGTGTGAGGCTCCAATGTGTGTGAAGCTCCGGTGCATGTGAGGCTCCAGTGTGTGTGAGGCTCCAGTGTGTGTGTGAGGCTCCAGTGTGTGTGAGGCTCCAGTGTGTGTGAGACTCCAGTGTGTGTGAGGCTCCAGTGTGTGTGAGGCTCCAGAGTGTGTGAGGCTCCAGTGTGTGTGTGTGTGTGAGGCTCCACTGTTTGTGAGGCTCCAGTGTGTGTGAGGCTCCACTGTGTGTGAGGCTCTAGTGTGTGTGTGTGAGACTCCATTGTTTGTGAGGCTCCAGTGTGTGTGAGGTTCCACTGTGTGTGTGCGAGGCTCCAGTGTGCGTGAGGCTCCAGTTTGTGTGAGGCTCCAGTGTGTGTGAGGCTCCAGTGTGTGTGAGGCTCCAGTGTGTATGCGGCTCCAGTGTGTATGAGGATCCAGTGTGTGTGAGGCTTCAGTGTGTGTGGGGCTGCAGTGTGTGTGAGGCTCCAGTGTGTGTGAGGCTCTAGTGTGTGTGTGTGTGAGGCTCCACTCAGTGTGAGGATCTAGAGTGTGTGTGTGTTTGAGGCTCCAGTGTGTGTGAGGCTCCATTGTGTGTGTGAGGCTCCACTCTGTGTGAAGATCTAGAGTGTGTGTGTGTTTAAGGCTCCAGTGTATGTGTGGCTCCATTGTGTGTGTGAGGCTCCACTGTGTGTGAGGATCTAGTGAGTGGGTGAGGCTCAAGTGTGTGTGAGGCTCCAGTTTGTGTGAAGCTCCAGCGTGTGTGAGGCTCCATTATGTGTGAGCCTCCAGTGTGTGTGAGGTTCCAGTGTGTGTGAGGCTCTAGACAGTGTGTGTGTGTGAGGCTTCAGTGTGTGTGAGGCTCTAGTGTGTGAGGCTCCAATGTGTGTGAGGCTCCAGTGTGTGTGTGGCTCCAGTGTGTGAGGCTCCAGTGTGTGTGAGGCTCCAGTGTGTGTGAGGCTCTAGTGTGTGTGTGTGTGTGAGGCTCCAGTGTGTGTGAGGCTCTTGTGTGTGTGTGTGTGTGAGGCTCCAGTGTGTTTAAGGCTCCAGTGTGTGTGTGAGGCTCCAGTGTGTGAGGCTCCAGTGTGTGAGGCTCCAGTGTGTGTGAAGCTCCAGTGTGTGTGAGGCTCCAGTGTGTGTGAGGCTCCAGAGTGTGTGAGGCTCCAGTGTGTGTGAGGCTCTAGTGTGTGTGTGTGTGTGTCCAGTGTGTGAGGCTCCAGTGTGTGTGAGGCTCCAGTGTGTGTGTGAGGCTCCAGCGTGTGTGTGAGGCTCCAGTGTGTGTGTGAGGCTCCAGTGTGTTTGAGGCTCCAGTGTGTGTGTGAGGCTCCAGTGTGTGAAGCTCTAGTGTGTGTGTCAGGCTCCAGTGTGTATGTGAGGCTCCAGTGTGTGTGTGAGGCTCCAGTGTGTGTATGGCTCCTGTGTGTGTGAGGCTCCAGTGTGTGAGGCTCCAGTGTGTGAGGCTCCAGTGTGTGAGGCTCCAGTGTGTGAGGCTCTAGTGTGTGTGAGGCTCCAGTGTGTGTGGCTGCAGTGTGTGAGGCTTCAGTGTGTGTGTGAGGCTCCAGTGTGTGTGAGGCTCCAGTGTGTGAGGCTTCAGTGTGTGAGGCTATAGTGTGTGTGAGGCTCCAGTGTGTGTGAGGCTCCAGAGTGTGTGAGGCTCCAGTGTGTGAGGCTCCAGTGTTTGAGGCTCTAGCGTGTGTGAGGCTGCAGTGTGTGTGAGGCTCCAGTGAGTGTGAGGCTCCAGTGTGTGTGAGGCTCCAGTGTGTGTGAGGCTCCAGTGTGTGTGAGGCTCCAATGTGTGTGAGGCTCCAGTGTGTGTGAGGCTCCAGTGTGTGTGAGGCTCCAGTGTGTGTGGGGCTCCAGTGTGTGTGAGGCTCCAGTGTGTGAGGCTCCAATATGTGTGAGGCTCCAGTGTGTGTGAGGCTCCAGTGTGTGTGAGGCTCCAGTGTGTGAGATTCCATTGTGGTGAGGCTCCAATGCTGAGGTCCAGTGTGTGTGAGGCTCCAGTGTGTGTGAGACTCCAGTGTGTGATGCTCCAGTGTGTGAGGCTTAGTGTGTTAGGCTCCAGTGTGTGAGGATTTAGTGTGGTGAGGCTCCAGTGTGTGTGAACTCAAGTGTGTGAGGCTCCAGTGTGTGAGGCCCAGTGTGTGAGGTCCAGTGAGTGGCCGTTCCGTATGAGGCTATAGTGTGAGTCTCCAGTGTTTGAGGCTTTAGTGTTGTGAGGCTCCATGTGTGTGGTGTGTGAGGTTTTAGTGTGTGTGTGGGCTCCAGTGTGTGAGGCTTTAGTGTGAGTGAGGCTCCAGTGTGTGAGGCTCCAGTGTGAGTCCCAGTGTGTGTGGCCGAATCGAATGATACAGGAGAAGATGCCCATTGGGGCAGCCTTGAAGTGGGGACAGATAATCACCAGTGTGTGGCTCCAGTGTGGGTGAGGCTCCAGTGTGTGTGAGGCCCCAGTGTGTGTGGGCTCCAGTGTGGTGTGAGGCACCAGGTGTGTGTTGTGTGTGAGGCACCAGTGTGTGTGTGTAGTGGAGGGTCTGTGTTCGTGAAGCTCTAGTGTGTGTTGAGGCTACGTGTGTGGGCTACCAGTGTGTGAGGCACCAGTGGTATGAGGTTCCAGTGAGTGTGAGGCTCCAGAGTGTGTGAGGCTCCATTGTGTGTGAGGTACCAGTGTGTG
>WNGS01004374.1:18202211-18218307 GCA_020271785.1 Procambarus virginalis
ATCATTCAGGGAGGCGCTGCAATCATTCAGGGTGACGCTGCAATCATTCAGGAGCGCTGCAATCATTCAGGGAGCGCTGCAATCATTCAGGGAGGCGCTGCAATCATTTAGGGAGGCGCTGAATCATTTAGGGAGACGCTGCAATCATTCAGGGAACGCTGCAATCATTCAGGGAGACGCTGCATCATTAGTTCAGGAGCGCTGCAATCATTCAGGAGCGCTGCAATCATTCAGGGAGGCGCTGCATCATTAGGGAGACGCTGCAATCATTCAGGGAGACGCTGCAATCATTCATGGAGCGCTGCAATCATTCAGGGAGACGCTGCAATCATTCAGTAGCGCTGCAATCATTCAGGAGACGCTGCAATCATTCAGGGAGACGCTGCAATCATTCAGGAGCGCTGCAATCATTCAGGGAGACGCTGCAATCATTCAGGGAGACGCTGCAATCATTCAGGAGGCGCTGCAATCATTCAGAGACGCTGCAATCATTCAGGAGACGCTGCAATCATTCAGGAGGCGCTGCAATCATTCAGGGAGACGCTGCAATCATTCAGGGAGACGCTGCATCATTCAGGGAGCCGCTGCAATCATTCAGGGAGCGCTGGTGGCAATCATTCAGGAGACGCTGCAATCATTCAGGGAGGCGCTGCTCATTCAGGGAGGCGCTGCAATCATTCAGGGAGACGCTGCAATCCTTCAGTGGAGACGCTGCAATCATTCAGGAGGCGCTGCAATCATTCAGGGAGACCTGCAATCATTCGGGAGACGCTGCAATCATTCAGGAGACGCTGCAATCATTCAGGGAGCGCTGCAAATCATTCAGGGAGACGCTGCAATCATTCAGGGAGGCGCTGCAATCATTCAGGGAGACGCTGCAATCATTCAGGGAGACGCTGCAATCATTCAGGGAGACGCTGCAATCATTCGGGAGGCGCTGCAATCATTCAGGGAGGCGCTGCAATCAGTCAGGGAGACGCTGCAATCATTCAGGAGGCGCTGCAATCATTCAGGAGGCGCTGCAATACATTTAGTAGAGAGACCAGACACAATAACCTAACATCCCCCTCGTAACACCACGGGAAACCCTCACACAGGGACTAAATGTTCACATCACATGCTGAAAAACCTAATGTAAACGCACTAGGGTAAAGCAAGACTCTGGAGCGACAGGTTTTATATTCCAGCATTTCGACATTGCAAGTAATATATAAAGAAATGCATGTGCATCATTGCTGAGGGACAGACCTTCAGGAGAGCAAAACGCCTTATGAATTGCATTAAATGGCAATTAGTTTTTCAGATACGAATATGGAAACCATAATCTTCTTGGATTACTACTGAAGCCGTGTTTATATGTTAGAGCGACGCTGCTCGTAACCCAATTCAAATTATTAATTCAACCAGGGAAGCGCACCTTGTTGCGAGAAGAAAATATTCGGTGGAGGGAGAAAAGCTCAAAGACATTAAATAAACAACATTTGTCTTCTTGTCTGAGGCCCTCACAGCACTGTCTGAGGCCCTCACAACACTGTCTGAGGCCCTTACAACACTGGAGCCTCACACTGGAGCCTCACACACACTGGAGCCTCACACACACTGGAGCCTCTCACACACTAGAGCCTCACACACTGGAACCTCACACACTGGAGCCTCACACACTGGAGCCTCACACATTGGAGCCTCACACACACTGGGCCTCACACACACTGGAGCCTCACACACACTGGAGCCTCACACACACTGGAGCCTCACACACACTGGAGCCTCACACACACTGGAGCCTCACACACACTGGAGCCTCACACACACTGGAGCCTCACACACTGGAACCTCACACACTGGAACCTCACACACTGGAGCCTCACACACACTGGAGCCTCCACACTGGATTAAGATTAAGGATTAAGACAGAGGAGGACAGCTTGAGACTTCAAGAAGACCTGGACAAGCTGCAGGAATGGTCGAACAAATGGCTGTTAGAGTTTAACCCAAGCAAATGTAATGTAATGAAGATAGGGGTAGGAAGCAGAGGACCAGATACAAGGTATCATTTGGGAGATGAAATACTTCAAGAGTCAGAGAGAGAGAAAGACCTGGGGGTTGATATCACGCCAGACCTGTCCCCTGAAGCTCATATCAAGAGGATAACATCAGCAGCATACGCCAGGTTGGCTAACATAAGAACGGCCTTTAGAAACTTGTGTAAGGAATCTTTCAGAACATTATATACCACATATGTCAGACCAATCCTGGAGTATGCGGCTCCAGCATGGAGTCCCTATCTAGTTAAGCATAAGACTAAACTGGAAAAGGTTCAAAGGTTTGCCACCAGACTAGTACCCGAGCTGAGAGGTATGAGCTACGAGGAGCGACTGCAGGAATTAAACCTCACTTCGTTGGAAGACAGAAGAGTTAGGGGGGACATGATCACCACATTCAAGATTCTCAGGGGAATCGACAGGGTTGATAGAGACAGGCTGTTTAACACAAGGGGCACACGCACTAGGGGACACAGGTGGAAACTGAGTGCCCAAATGAGCCACAGAGATATTAGAAAGAACTTTTTTAGTGTCAGAGTGGTTGACAAATGGAATGCATTAGGAAGCGATGTGGTGGAGGCTGACTCCATACACAGTTTCAAGTGTAGATATGATAGAGCCCATTAGGCTCAGGAAACTGTACACCTGTTGATTGACGGTTGAGAGGCGGGACCAAAGAGCCAGAGCTCAACCCCCGCAAGCACAACTAGGTGAGTACAACTAGGTGAGTACTGGAGCCTCACACACTGGAGCCTCACACACTGGAGCCTCACATACTGGAGCCTCACACACTGGAGCCTCACATACTGGAGCCTCACACACTGGAGCCTCACATACTGGAGCCTCACACACTGGAGCCTCACACACTGGAGCCTCACACACTGGAGCCTCACATACTGGAGCCTCACACACTGGAGCCTCACATACTGGAGCCTCACACACTGGAGCCTCACACACTGGAGCCTCACACACTGGAGCCTCACACACTGGAGCCTCACACACTGGAGCCTCACACACTGGAGCCTCACACACTAGAGCCTCACATACTGGAGCCTCACACACTGGAGCCTCACATACTGGAGCCTCACACACTGGAGCCTCACACTAGAGCCTCACACACTGGAGCCTCACACACTGGAGCCTCACACACTGGAGCCTCACACACTGGAGCCTCACACACTGGAGCCTCACACACTAGAGCCTCACATACTGGAGCCTCACACACTGGAGCCTCACATACTGGAGCCTCACACACTGGACCCTCACACACACTAGAGCCTCACACTAGAGCCTCACACACTGGAGCCTCACACACTGGAGCCTCACACACTGGAGCCTCACACACACTAGACCCTCACACACACTGGAGCCTCACACACTGGACCCTCACACACACTAGAGCCTCACACTAGAGCCTCACACACTGGAGCCTCACACACTGGACCCTCACACACACTAGAGCCTCACACTAGAGCCTCACACACTGGAGCCTCACACACTGGAGCCTCACACACTGGAGCCTCACACACACTAGAGCCTCACACACTGGAGCCTCACACACTGGAGCCTCACACACTGGAGCCTCACACACTGGAGCCTCACACACTAGAGCCTCACACACTAGAGCCTCACACACTGGAGCCTCACACACTGGACCCTCACACACACTAGAGCCTCACACACTAGAGCCTCACACACTGGAGCCTCACACACTGGAGCCTCACACACTGGAGCCTCACACACTGGAGCCTCACACACTGGAGCCTCACACACACTAGACCCTCACACACACTGGTGCCTCACACAGCAGGAAAAACAGAGAAGCAAAGGAAGAATCCGTGGTTTAATAGGGAATGTATGAAAGCAAAGGAGCTGAACAAAAGGGCATGGAGGAACTTCCGTAATAACAGAACACCAGAAAGTAGAGAGAGATACCAGAGAACCAGGAACGAGTATGTCAGTGTGAGAAGAGCAGCTGAGAAAAGGTATGAAAATGATATAGCTAATAAAGCCAAGACCTAACCAAAGCTACTACACAGTCACATCAGGAGGAAGACAACAGTGAGGGAACAGGTGATGAAACTTAGGGTGGGCAAGGACAGGTACACAGAGAATGACAAAGAGGTGTGTGAAGAACTCAACAGAAGGTTCCAGGAGTTCTTTACAATAGAACAGGGAGATGTCACGGCGCTGGGAGAGGTGGCAGCAAACCAGGTGACCTTGGATAGGATCGAAATTACAAGAGATGAGGTCAAAAAGCACCTTTTGGAGCTGGATGTGAGAAAAGCTGTTGGGCCGGATGGAATCTCACCATGGGTATTGAAAGAGTGTGCAGGAGCACTGTGCTTGCCACTCTCCAGAGTGTATAGTAGGTGACTGGAAACGGGAGACCTACCAAAATATGGAAGACTGCTAATGTAGTACCAATATACAAAAAGGGTGACAGACAAGAGGCACTGAACTACAGGCCAGTGTCCTAAACTTGTTTACCATGCAAGGTTTTGGAGAAGATTGTGAGAAAAAAACCTAGTAACACATCTGGAGAGAAGAAACTTCGTGACAACCCATCAACATGGGTTCAGGGAGGGTAAATCTTGCCTTACAAGCTTGATAGAATTCTCCAATCAGGTGACAAAGATTAAGCAAGAAAGAGAAGGATGGGCGGACTGCATTTTTTTGAACTGTCGGAAAGCCGTTGACACAGTACCCCATAAAAGGTTAATGCATAAGCTGGAGAAACAGGCAGGAGTAACTGGTAGGACTCTCCAGTGAATAAGAGAGTACCTAAGCAATAAGAAGCAGAGAGTTACAGTGAGGGGTGAGGCCTCAGACTGGCGTGAAGTCACCAGTGGAGTCCCACAGGGCTCTGTGCTTGGACCTATCCTGTTTCTGATATACGTAAATGATCTCCCAGAGGGTATAGACTCATTCCTCTCAATGTTTGCTGACGACGCCAAAATTATGAGAAGGATTAAGACAGAGGAGGACAGCTGGAGGCTTCAAGAAGACCTGGACAAGCTGCAGGAATGGTCAAAAAAATGGCTGTTAGAGTTTAACCCAAGCAAATGTAATGTAATGAAGATAGGGGTAGGAAGCAGGAGACCAGATACAAGGTATCGTTTGAGAGATGAAATACTTCAAGAGTCAGAGAGAGAGAAAGACTTGGGGTTGATATCACGCCAGACCTGTCCCCTGAAGCTCATATCAAGAGGATAACATCAGCAGCATATGCCAGGTTTGCTAACATAAGAACGGCCTTTAGAAACTTGTGTAAGGAATCTTCAGAACATTATATACCACATATGTCAGACCAATCCTGGAGTATGCGGCTCCAGCATGGAGTCCTATAGTCAAGTATAAGACTAAACTGGAAAAGGTTCAAAGGTTTACCACCAGACTAGTACCCGAGCTGAGAAGTATGAGCTAGAGGAGGACTACGGGAATTAAACCTCACTTCGTTGAAAGACAGAAGAGTTAGGGGGGAGATGATCACCACATTCAAGATTCTCAAGGGAATCGACAGGGTTGATAAAGACAGGCTATGTAACACAAGGGGCACACGCACTAGGGGACACAGGTGGAAACTGAGTGCCCAAATGAGCCACAGAGATATTAGAAAGAATTTTTTAGTGTCAGAGTGGTTGAAAAATGGAATGCATTAGGAAGCGATGTGGTGGAGGTGACTCCATACAGTTCAATTGAGATATGATAGAGCCCAGTAGGCTCAGGAACCTGTACACCTGTTGATTGACAGTTGAGAGGCGGGACCAAAGAGCCAGAGCTCAACCCCGCAAACACAACTAGGTGAGTACAACTAGGTGAGTACACACACACACACACTGGTGCCTCACACACACTGGTGTCTCACACACACTGGACCTCACACACATGGTGCCTCACACACACTGGTACCTCACGCTCTGGAGCTCACACTCAATGGTGCCTCACACACACTGGTGCCTCACACACACTGGTGCCTCACAACACTGGTGCCTCACAACCACGGTACCTCAAACCACTGGAGCCTCACACACTCTGGAGCCTCACACTCACTGGAACCTCATACACACTGGTGCCTCACACACTGGAGCCTCACACACTGTAGCCTCACACACACACTAGAGCTTCACGAACACTAGACCCTCACATACACACACACACTGGTGCCTCACACACACACACACACTGGTGCCTCACACACACTGGAGCCTCACACACACTGGTGCCTCACACACACTGGAGCCTCACCCACACTGGAGCCTTACACACTGGTTGATTATCTGGTTGATTACCTGGTTGATGGGGTTCTGGGAGTTCTTCTACTCCCCGAGCCGGCCGAGGCCAGGCTTGACTGTGAGAGTTTGATCCACTAGGCTGTTGCTTGGAGCGGCCCGCAGGACCCATACCCACCACAGCCCGGTTGGTACGGCACACCTTGGAGGAAACAATCTAGTTTACTCTTGAAGATGTCACTGTTGTTCCGGCAATATTTCTTATGTTCGCCGGGAGGATGTACAATAAACAACCGCGGACCTCTGATGTTTATAGTTTCTCTGATTGGCGTATGGCACCTCTGCTCTTCACTTATTCAATTCTGCATTTTCTTCCATGTCGTTCACTCCGGTACGTTGTTATTTATGTGTAGATATGGATCTGGCCCTCAAGTATTTTTCATGTGTATATTATTTGATATCTCTCTCGTCTCCTCTTTAGGGAGTACAATTGGAGGCTTTGAGACGATCCCAATTTTAGGTGCTTTTTTGTCTATGCGTGCCGTATATGTCCTCTGTATTCCATCTATTTCAGCAATCTCTCCTGCTCTGAAGGGGGAAGTGAGTACTGAGCAATACTCAAGACGGGACAACACAAGTGATTTGAAGAGTACAACCATTGTGATGGATCTCTGGACTTGAAGATTCTCGTAATCCATCCTATCATTTTTCTGGCTGACGCAATACTTGCTTGGTTATGCTCCCTAAACGTTAGGTCGTCGGACATCATAATTTCCAAATCCTTGACATGCTGTTTTCCTATTATGGGAAGATATGATTGTGTTTTGTACCCTGAATTATGTTTCAGATCATAATTATTGCCGTATCTGAGTAACTGGAATTTATCACCGTTAAACACCATGTTATTTTTTGCTGCCCAGTCGAAAATTTTGTTAATATCTGTTTGTAGTTTTTCAGTGTCTTCTGCAGAGGTAATTTTCATGCTGATTTTTGTATCATCTGCAAACGTTATGACACCCTTGCCCGAAACTCTATGCGTACCCTTGCCCGAAAAAAAAACGTTATGAGTACCCTTGCCCGAAACGCTATGCGTACCCTTGCCCGAAACGCTATGTGTACTAGTGGTTTTAGGTATTGTATGTACTAGCTCTATCTAAAAATCATTCAAAATGTTTGTAACTGCATCTACGTATGTACTTTCATAAATAAATATTATTATTATTATTATTACACGAAGCTGTGACTTGTATTTTTGTCTATATCTGGTATGAGAATATGGAACAGCAGTGGTGCAAGGAATGTATCATGAGGGACAGAGCTTTTAAGTGCGCTCGGACTCGATTTTATTTGATTGACTGTTACCCTTTGTGTTCTGTTCAACAGGAAATTGAGCATCCAGCGTCCCACTTTACCAGTTATACTCATTGACCTCATTTTGTGTGCTATCACTCCATGGTCACATTTGTCAAATGCCTTTGCAAAGTCTGTGTATACAACCTCTGCATTCTGTTTTTCTTCTAATGCCTCAGTGATTTTGTCATAATGGTCAAGTAGCTGTGAGAGGCATGATCTTCCCGCTTTGAATCCATGTTGGCCTGGATTGTGGAGGTCATTGGTTTCCATGAATCTAGTGACCTGACTCCTGATCACTCTCTCAAATACTTTTATTATGTGGGACTTTAGTGCAACTGGTCTACAATTCTTTGCCAATGCTTTGCTACCACCCTTGTGTAGAGGGGCTATGTCTGCTGCTTTCAGTGCATCAGGTATCTCTCCCGTGTCCAAGCTCTTCCTCAACACTATACTGAGTGCCTGTGCTACTGGCACTTTGCATTTCTTTATAAATATTGAATTCCATGAGTCTGGACCCGGGCTGAGTGCATGAGCATATTCTCAATTTCTCTTTGAAAATCTGTTATGATCGTGTTGATATTTACAATTGTTTGGATATCATTCATTATTAAGAAGTTGTCTGGATCTTCCACTTTCATGCTATGCATCGGAGTGCTAAACATGTCCTCATACTGCTTTTTAGGATTTCACTAATTTCTTTGTCATCCTCCTTGTACGAATCTTCACTAGTACGAATAGGTCCAATACTGGCAGTGGTTTTTGCTTTGGATTTAGCATAGTTAAAGAAATATTTTGTGTTTTTCTTTATTTCCTGAATTGCTTCTGTTCTAGTTGCATTTCTTCAGCCTGATATGAATGCTTCAGCCTCTGTTCGATTTCTTCAATCTCCTCTTTAAATTATTCCTTCTTTAAATGGAAAGTCGTGTCTGCCTAATTTAAGCATTTCCGTTAATTTCTTCCTTCTTTTGTAATGTCGTCTGCGTTCTGTTTCTACATTGGACTTCTTTCTGGTTTTCCTCAAGGAACTTGTTTCAGACAGACTTCAAATGCTTGAGAAGTCAGTTTTTCTATTCCTTGTTTAGGATTTTTATTCCTTAGAACATTTTCCATTGAATGTTTGTAAGTTCCCTATTTATTTTCTCCCAGTCTATCCTTTCATTATTAAAATTGAATTTATTGAATAACCCTTCTCGCTAGTTGTTTCTCTTGGGCCTACTGTAAGAACCCTTTTACCTTCTCTCTCTCTGCTCTACCCTTTCCCTTCACTCACACCCCAGCTTAACACTGTTACACTTCAGCATGACCCCTCACTGAGCTGCCACGAATCTAAACTGACTATTAAATGAGGACACAACAAGAATAGTGGTTATTAATTTATAACTAATAATTAAATTTTCATTAAACACTGCCAACACCTTACTATAAGCATAAATGAATGTGTCTAAATTATTGTTCCCCAGGAAGGAAGGGACTCATAATCATGAACTCAGGGTCAATTAGAATCTTGGTAAATAACTCTTGAGAAGTAATACTGTAATCTTTACTGATTGAGGATCAAAAGGCTTCCAATACCACCCGAGAATATCATCTATAAAATGACTCACACAGCATCAAAAGAAAAGGGGAACAGATAACTTAAAACAATTGCATTAAACACTTTATTATTTTAAAACACGTATTGAAATCAATGCAAAGTTATATCCTACTTTAATAAGACATCCTACGAGGCAATTGCAAATTCGAGGTGCATTTACTTGTTGTACCAAAACTCAGACAGACATTACCTTAATCCTGCAACCTCGGCCAAGATGTTGAGTGGCTGCCCCCATATCAGGAGACTTGTACCCCAGTTACCACCCAAGACACATTGACTTTAATATTCTTAACTACCGCTGGGGAACCTAAGGTTTCCTCTGGAGCTTGGTCCGGCTAGGAGCACCAATCAATTCAAAGCAAAGCTGGAATATTCTGAGGCTGGGGCAATGGGTGACAAGGCACTGCCCTGGGGACTCCGTCCCTCAAAGCTCAGCCAATGACTACAGAGTGTCACTCTTAGGCCAGCCAAAACTCTGACTTAGCTCCGCCCGTAGGCTCCTTGATGACATAGGCCTGTCCTGAAAGTTATGTTTTACTCCTGTAGAATCATGAACCGATCCACGCTATACGGGATTCACTTCATATAGTCTAGGGTAGCTCACTAATGCAGATGTACCACATGTATAAATAAAAAAAGGATACCACAGCCGTATATGGCTCCCAGCTCCCTCACTCGAAACTTGAGAATTACGGTAATTCGTCACTGGTCAANGTGTGGCACCCAGGTGTTGTATCATGTGGTGTGGCACCCAGGTGTTGTATCATGTGGTGTGGCACCCAGGTGTTGTATCATGTGGTGTGGCACCCAGGTGTTGTAACATGTGGTGTGGCACCCAGGTGGTTGTAACATATGGTGTGCACCCAGGTGTTGTAGAATGTGGTGTGGCACCCAGGTGTTGTATCATGTAGAGTGGCACCCAGGTGTTGTAGCATGTTGTGTGGAACCCAGGTGTTGTAGCATGTTGTGTGGAACCCAGGTGTTGTAGAATGTGGTGTGGCACCCAGGTGTTGTAGCATTATGTGTAGCACCCAGGTGTTGTAGAATGTTGTGTGGCACCCAGGTATGGTAGTGTGTTGTGTGGCACCCATGTGTTGTAGTGTGGCACCCAGGTGTTGTAGTGTGTGGTGTGGCACCCAGGTGTTGGAGTGTGTGGTGTGGCACCCAGGTGTTGTAGTATGTAGAGTGGCACCCAGGTGTTGTAGCATGTAGTGTGGCACCCAGGTGTTGTAGAATGTGGTGTGACACACAGGTGTTGTAGCATGTAGAGTGACACCCAGGTGTTGTATTATGTGGTGTGGCACCCAGGTGTTGTATCATGTGGTGTGGCACCCAGGTGTTGTATCATGTGGTGTGGCACCCAGGTGTTGTATCATGTGGTGTGGCACCCAGGTGTTGTATCATGTGGTGTGGCACCCAGGTGTTGTAACATTTGGTGTGGCACCCAGGTGTTGTAACATGTGGTGTGCACCCAGGTGTTGTATAGTGGCACCCAGGTGTTGTAGTGTGGCACCCAGGTGTTGTAGTGTGGCACCCAGGTGTTGTAGTGTGTGGTGTGGCACCCAGGTGTTATAACATGTAGTGTGGCACCCAGGTGTTGTACCATGTAGTGTGGTACCCAGGTGTTGTAACATGTGGTGTGGCACCCAGGTGTTGTAACATGTGGTGTGGCACCCAGGTGTTGTAGTGTGTGGTGTGGCACCCAGGTGTTGTACCATGTAGTGTGGCACCCAGCTGTTGTATTATGTGGTGTGGCACCCAGGTGTTGTATCATGTGGTGTGGCACCCAGGTGTTGTATCATGTGGTGTGGCACCCAGGTGTTGTATCATGTGGTGTGGCACCAGGTGTTGTAACATGTGGTGTGGCACCCAGGTGTTGTAACATGTGGTGTGCACCCAGTGTGTTGTAGAATGTGGTGTGGCACCCAGGTGTTGTATCATGTAGAGTGGCACCCAGGTGTTATAACATGTGGTGTGGCACCCAGGTGTTGTTGTGTGGCACCCAGGTGTTGTAGTATGGCACCCAGGTTTTGTAGTGTGGCACCCAGGTGTTGTAACATGTGGTGTGGCACCCAGGTGTTGTAACATGTGGTGTGGCACCCAGGTGTTGTAACATGTGGTGTGGCACCCAGGTGTTGTAACATGTGGTGTGGCACCCAGGTGTTGTAACATGTAGTGTGGCACCCAGGTGTTGTAGTGTGTGGTGTGACACCCAGGTGTTGTACCATGTAGTGTGGCACCCAGGTGTTGTACCATGTAGTGTGGCACCCAGGTGTTGTAGTGTGTGGTGTGGCACCCAGGTGTTGTACCATGTAGTGTGGCACCCAGGTGTTGTAGTGTGTGGTGTGACACCCAGGTGTTGTACCATGTAGTGTGGCACCCAGGTGTTGTAGTGTGTTGTGTGGCACCCAGGTGTTGTACCATGTAGTGTGGCATCCAGGTGTTGTAGTGTGTGGTGTGGCACCCAGGTGTTGTACCATGTAGTGTGGCACCCAGGTGTTGTAGTGTGTGGTGTGACACCCAGGTGTTGTAACATGTAGTGTGGCACCCAGGTTTTGTAGTGTGTGGTGTGACACCCAGGTGTTGTACCATGTAGTGTGGCATACAGGTGTTGTACCATGTAGTGTGGCATACAGGTGTCACAGTGTAACATTTGATAGTTACAGAGTCGTGCGTTGACTGAAAGTGTTCATGTTAAGTTGTGATTCTGCCTGGCAACAGTTTGGGGTGGTGGCTGCCCGGTCTTGGCGCTGTTGTTATGGCAACACGACAGGTCGTTCCTCAGTTTATGCTCTATGTAAATTAGTTTTTTTTGTCGATTACCAAGTCCCAAGAAGGACACGTTAATGCAATTGAGAAAACAGCATATTGCCATTAAAGTGGTGTTTCTAATGTTGATGGTTCCTGTAAATTATGATGAGTTATAATTGTCCTTTCTGATAGTCCATTTACTTCATTGAAATTTACTTAAGTTATCCCTGTAGGTTCGTTTGTTCCTAACCCATATCTGTAATTTAAAATGTAAATATTCGTTTATTCATTATGGCTAATCTGCGAAAGTTCTTCACCGATTGCTTTGAAATTTTGACACAATGTTGCATTTAATTAGGCGCGTGTTTTTATTTTCCTACTATATACATGCCTCGCCTGTGACAGGATTTTTTTTTTAAACAGCGCCATCTGATGGACATAGGAGCAACACCTGCTGTAATCTCCAAAAGTTCTTCATTAATTGGTTTGAAATTTTGACCCAACGTTCTATTTGAATATGTGCATGGTTTTATATACTCACTATATAGATGTCACGCCTGTGACAGGTAAAAACAGTCTTTTTTTAAGAAATAGCGGCATCTATAGCACGTAGTAGCAACACACACTATAATAAATATGTTACAGTTTCATTTCAGTGTTTCCAATGTCATTGATAAATTTAATTTTCATAGATTTCGCTTTATTTTCATTTGATATAGGTATTTTGTGTGACATTGTATAGAACTGATCTGTGTTGTATACCATACCATTCATTTCATGAGTATATTCTCTTCCATTATTTTTTTAACTTTTTCATTTTGTTTTTTAACTTTTTCTTATATTTCAGTGGTGGGAACATCAGATCATTTGGGAATGCATCGGACGAGTGAGTGGGGAATGATGGGGAGGACGAGGGAGTGGGGAATGATGGGAAGGACGAGGGAGTGGGGAATAATGGGAAGGACGAGGGAGTGGGAAATGATGGGAAGGACGAGGGGAGAGGAGATAGGGGATTGTGGGGAGGACGAGGAGACGAGGCAGTTGGGGATGAGGGGACATGGGAATGCAGAACGGTGGGGAGGACAAGGGAACACGGGAGTGGGGGATGATGGGGAGGACGAGGGAGCAGGGGTGGGAGAAATGGTACGGAGGACGAGGGGATGGGGGAGTTGGAGATGGACGGAAGGACTAGGGGATACTGTAGTGGGGGATAGTGGGAAGGACAAAGGGACGGAGGGGAGGGGGAATGGTTGGGAGGATGAGGGGACGGTGGAGGGGTAATATATATATATATATATATATATATATATATATATATATATTATATATATATATATATATATATATATATATATATATATATATATATATAACTGAAAACTCACACCCCAGAAGTGACTCGAACCCATACTGTCAGGAGCAATGCAACTGATATGTACAGGATGCCTTAATCCGCTTGACCATAACGACCAGACATAAGGAAGTGATAGCCGAAGCTATTGAACCACTTCCCCGCCGGCACTCGGATGGTAATCTTGGGCATAGCATTTTATCAAATCACCACATTCTTTGGGGCACATGTGAGGAACACAAATGCGAACAAGCCTGAATGGTCCCCAGGACTATATGCAACTGAAAACTCACACCCCAGAAGTGACTCGAACCCATACTGTCATGCGCAACGCAACTGGTATGCACAGGATGCCTTAATCTTGACTTACTTCCATTCTGAGCTGTGACTGAGAGCACGGTCGACATAAGCGTTAACAACACTCCTCTTGTACCTGTCTGGGCAGTCACTGTTGGCATTTAGGCACAATCCTATGTTTGTTTCCTTAGTGTATAGGCGTCCTGTTTGCAAACTTCTACATGGGTACTATCGAGGAAAAAGTCTTAGTCGACTTGAACTTGAAACCGGCCATATACTGCAGGTATGTTGACGACATTTTTACACAGGTACCTGATGTCAGACATCTGCAGGAGCTGAAAGAGGCGTTTGAGCAGAATTCTGTGTTACGTTTCACTTACGAGATGGAGAAGGATGGGAAGCTGCCCTTTCTAGATGTAACAGTCATGGAAAGGAGCGGAGGTTTCCACACTGCAGTCTACACTAAGGAAACAAACATAGGAATGTGCCTAAATGCCAACAGTGACTGCCCAGATAGGTACAAGAGGAGTGTTGTTAACGCTTATGTCGACCGTGCTCTCAGCCACAGCTCAGAATGGAAGCAAGTCGACGAAGAACTCTGTAGGGTAAGGCAGGTCCTAGTCAACAACGACTTCTCCAATGGTTTCATTGAAGACATCATAAGAAGGAAAGTAAAACGCCATGCAACCTCTGAAGAGACAACTAATACAACACCTATACCCCCTATTAGACTATTTTGCAGGAACTTCTTCTCCACAGCTCATAAAACGGAGGAAAGGGTCCTGAAAGATATTGTTAATAGAAATGTTATCCCTACAGACAAAAATCAGAAGATACAACTAACGATTTACTATAAAACCAAGAAAACTGCCAACCTACTCATGAGAAACTCTCCAGACACAAAGCAGAACGCTTTGAAAGAGACAAACGTCGTCTATGCCTTCAAATGTCCTCTTGTGGACTGTAAGCCCCAAAAAACTCAGTATATAGGCAAGACAACAACATCTCTTTCCAGGCGTTTAACAATGCATAAGCAACAGGGCTCCATTAAGGAACATATACTCTCTTCCCACAACCAAACCATCACCAGAGAAATCTTAACAAACAACACAGAAATCATCGATAGATACAGTGACAACAGGCGGCTTCACATCTGCGAGGCACTACACATCAAGAAGTCAACACCAGCAATCATCAGCCAAATAACGTACAACTATATTCTACTCACTTCAAGACTCCGCTCCAATATAGAAACATCAAGAAATATGGGCCAATAGACCTTCTGCAGTTCTATTGGGACCCGACTTCTACTTCTACAAATCTATACCCCGTTTTTCCATGTTCTGTGTTTCACCCCACTAACGTATTACATCACCTCACCCAAATGCAGGTATAAGAGCCAATGTTTGTTTCATAAAGCATAAGTTGTGTAGATAAACTAAAAGTCTTTGAAACTGTAATAAGTTTTACGAAACGCGCTCAAGTGTCGCGTCAGACTAGAAATAAAGAATGAATTTTGGAGAATTGATTTTTAATTTACCGTCATCAGTAAAAAGAAACATAAGGAAAATTGAGAAAATTCGTGTTAGAATTATTAATCTTACTTTTCGGTCATATTTAATAACATATGTCTACAGGAAAGACTGCTACCAAAATATACTAATATATATATATATATATATATATATATATATATAATATATATATATATATATATATATATAATATATATATTATATATATATAACGTCTAGTTGGAACAGTCTACGAGTCCAGCATCAAAACAATGTTGATTATTAACAAGGCTTGTAAGTGTGTTAGTGATAGGAGGAATCACTTTGTCGTTCTAATGATTTACAGCTCGAAGCCAAACAGCGTCGTCAGACACTATATTAATTTGTCCCACCAAATCCTTTTCTTTTTCAAAATATAGTGCCCAGTTGTTCCCAAGAGCATTCTCTATCCACTCTCCCTCAAGGAAAAAAAATATATTGAAAGTCTGGCTCGACAGTCTAAAAAGAGAGGAAGAGGTGAGCTTCCGTTTCAGGCGCAACACTTGTGCTGGAAACATGAGTTGTTTTACCAGAACATTTGCCATGCAATAAAGGTCAAACTCACTAATATTGAGGACGACTGAATACGGCAAACATTTATATAACTCGTTAAATCACAAAAAGACTAAAATAGACATTAAAATTTGACTTTCTGTTTTATGGATAAATCTGTCTATAATTAAAAATTTTATGACAAGAATCCGCGTGTGTTCTGCTATACTCTCTGCCGCACATTTATAGTACCTACCTTACTATTTGATCATTCTGGGAGGCGCTGCAATCATTCAGGGAGACGCTGCAATCATTCAGGGAGACGCTGCAATCATTCAGGGAGGCGCTGCAATCATTCAGGGAGGCGCTGCAATCATTCAGGGAGACGCTGCAATCATTCAGGGAGACGCTGCAATCATTCTGGGAGGCGC
>WNGS01004374.1:18221646-18243386 GCA_020271785.1 Procambarus virginalis
ATACAACTGAAAACTCACACCCCAGAAGTGACTCGAACCCATACTGTTCATAGTGGTTCATATAGCTCCGGCTATCACTTCCTTTTGTCCGGTCGTGATGGTCAGCGGATTGGCGTCCCTGTACACACCAGTTGCGTTTGCTCCTGGCAGTATGGGTTCGAGTCACTTCTGGGGTGTGAGTTTTCAGTTATATATATAATATATTTTATATATTATATATATTATATATATATACCCGGCCATGCTGTACTGTGGCTCAGCAACGCACATGCGTTGCTGAGTCCACATCACCTTCCCCTGTTTCCTGTCCTCCCCACCGTTATCACTCCCCCGTCCTCCTCGTCCTCACCACCATTTCCCCCTCCCCCATCCATGTGTCCTCCCTACCATCCCCCCACTCCACCGCTCCCTCATCCTTCTAACCATTCCCCACTCCACCGTCCCCTTGTACTCTACTCCGTCTCCCACTCCCCCGCCCCCCCACCCTGGCCTGCCTATCATTCTCCTCTCTTCTGTTCCCTCGTCCCTCTGCACCATCCCCCACTCTCCTGTCTCCTTGTCCTTCCCATCATTCTCCATTCCCCTGTCCCCTCGTCCCCACCATCCCCCAACTCCCGTCCCCTCGTCCTCCCTACCATTCCCCTCCTTCTTCTGATGCATTCCAAATAATCTGATGTTCCCATCAGAAAATAGGGAACATCAAATGATCTGATGTTCCCATCACTGAAATATAAGAAAAACAATTAAAAAACGAAATGAAAAACAATGAAGAAATAAAAAAAATAACTATTATCATGAAATGAACGGTATGGTAAACAACAAAGATCAATTCCAATGAAGTGTCACATAAACATTAAATCAAAATGAAACATTCAAATTCTATGAAAATTCAATTTATCAATGAAATTGGAAACATTGAAATCTAATCGTAACATATATAGTAAAGTGTGAGTTGTTCTTACGTCCAACAGATAGCGCTGTTTATCAAAAAAAATGTTTTTTCCCATCACAGATGAGGCATATATATATAGTAAATATATAAAAACATACGCATATTCAAATGCAACGGTGTGTCAAAATTTCAAAGCAATCGGTAAAGAGGTTTCGGAGATTTCTCTCACATGAAAAACACATGAAAAACACATTTTTCAAAAAAAGCATTTTTCCGTCACAGACGTGACATCAATATAATATGTGATAAAAACCCGCTCTGATGCGAATGGAATATTGTGTGAAAATTTCAAAGCAATCGTGAAGAACTTTCGCAGATTAGCGATTTTGAACAAACGAACATTTACATTTTTATTTATAAAGACTAGCATACCCGCCACGCGTTGCTGTGGCTCATTCTGATTAAATGGGAAAGAAAGAAAAGAGAAAGTGCACGTTTCTAATATGTTTAATATCACATTGCTTGTGGGTATACAATATTTTTGTTGTTCCATTGTCTGTGGAGATACAGAGATTGTCTGGTTTGCCGACTGTAGAACACGCAACATATAATTATCCATGTGAGAAGCAATCCGTGTCTAGATATAAACTGCACAATTCTATAGATTGGCCCTGAGCTTTGTTGATGGTGATTGCAAACACCAATTGAATTGGAAATTACATCTCTTAACTTGAAATGGAATATCTGTTAGAATGATAGGAATGCGAGAAATGAGGACATTTTCACCTTTGAAATGTTCTGTCATGGTTGTTATTTCTACAACGTCGCTGATTATTTTTTTTTACTGCAAGGCGAGTGGCATTGCAAAATTTTGGCTGGTTGGTATTTTGCAACATGATAATTGGCACGCCGATTTTCAATTGCCGTACGTGTGATGGTATCCCTGGCAGATCGAGTAAATTAAAAAAAACTGTTGGATAATTAACCGCTTCATCTGCTTCCTCAACAGTGTTGACGGACTTGTATGTGACTGCTTCGCTTTGTATGTTAGGCTGAATAATATTGTTAAGGTCGTAGACGTTTTATTCTTGGCCACAAGAATAGTTCGTTCACTCAGCCAATCGTGATTCTTATAATTGGTTTGAATATTAGAAATACTTTTTCATCCAATTCTTCTTTTGACGTCGCTAAATTGCAGAAGTTATGAGGCAATGAAATTCGTCCTGAGGTCAGATCAACCGGCACGTTTACGTTCCCAATTTCCTGAAAGTAATGTGAGAATATCTCATCTGATGGACCGTTTTGCAATAGCTACATAACTACACGTATATTTGTGGTTACTTTAAATGCCTTTACGTGGCACCACAAAGTAGAGTATTTTAGGCAGGCATTTATTTCGTCCGCTGGTGTCGATCGAGGAATTACAGGTATGTTTGCCTGAAATCTCCTGCAACCAATGTTAACGCGTTCCCCAATGGTCTGATGTTTCCACGCATATCTTGCAATGATCGATCAAGAACCTCGAGCGATTTTTTGTGGAGCATTGTGCATTCATACCAAACAATAAGTTTGCATTTCTGCAATACTTTTCCCAGGCTGAATGCTTTGGAAGTATTGCACGTGAGAGTTTCAATGAATTGCATGTTCAATGGCGATTTCAAAGCCGAAGTAGCAGTTCATCCACCTGGTAGCAATGTCGAAGCAATTCCGGACGATGCAAGAGCAAAGGTTATTCCATTTTGGGATCGAAATGCTGGCAGAATCAATCTAATTAGGAAGGTTTTACTAGTTCCTCCTGGCGCATCTAAGAAGATTTCTCCAAGCCCGTTATTGACAGTTTGAATTATTTGATTGTAAATGCGTTTTCGCTCAAGCTTTAGCTTAGGAATATTTGATTAAACATACTACAACAGATCACCCATGTTGTAGTTTTGTTCACGACGCAATTCTACATCGAACGAAGCAGTAGCAGATAGATTCGGTGATGGCATTTCCAATTGATTGAGAACTTTGTTCGCGATTTCTAAGCACAAGTCTTCAATCATTATCAACGCTTCGTTGTAGATTTTTGGTGTAAATTCCATGCTCATATTTAAATTTTCCTTGCGTATTCAACGGATAATATCTTCAGCCATACGAGGTTTATATTTCTCCCATAACTCTGTTGGAGATGAAGGAGAGCCGGTGGTCAGTATGATTGCAAACAATGCACGAATTTCATTTGGATGTAACGTACTGGCCGCATCATTAATGCATACATCCCAATGTGGGTCGTTCTCCAATAAATTCAGAGTTTGACATGCACTACGGAAAGTGGCATGTGTTACTCCGTTGACAAATCTCAATTGCTGGAAACACGTTAGACCGGTCACATTAACCAACAGCATACGAAGAAAGAAGCATTCATCTTGATTGGGATGCATGGTTTACAGTTTACAGTCGACTCGCTCTCCTCGTTTGCGTCGTTCAAATAATTTTCTACTGGCATTCCATGTGTAATACGTAGGCACTTCATAAAACAGCAGTGTTTTGGCAAACACGGCATTCTGACAAAACGTGAAGAAAGCAGTTAACTCTGTAGTTGGTGGATTTATAGTTGTTTGTTGCACATTTGCAGCTGTGAAATAAACGTGTTGTCCAATTTCACGTTTTTTAAAACAAAAACAAAAAATACTAACGAAATATTTCAATTCAAACGCAGATCAATCGACTCAGCTGAATTTCACCACCAATTGCACTGAAAAATAAGAAGAACAGTTAAAAAAACGACATAAAAACAATGAAAAAATAAAAAAAATAAACTATACTCACGAAATGAACGGTATGGAAAACAACACAGAATTGTGTGGCATTCCAATGCAATGTCACACAAAATGATTAAATGAAAATGAAAATAAATCAAAATCAATGAAAATTCAATTTATCAATGCAATCGGAAAATTTTTAATAGAATCGTAATATGTTTTGTATAGGTTGTGTTGTTCTTACGTGCAACAGATGGCGCAGTTTAGAAAAAAAGCATGGATCCAAAATTTCAAAGCAATCGGTAAAGAGGTTTCAAAGTTTTCCTTAACATGAAAAACACAGTTTTCAAAAAAGGGATGTTTTTTCCATCATAAATGTGATATCAATATAATATGTATATAAAAACCCGCTCTGAGGCGAATGGAACATTGTGTGAAAATTTCAAAGTAATCGGTGAAGAACTTTCGGAGATTAGCGATTTTGAACAAACGAACATTTCCATTTTTATTTATATAGACTAGCAGTACCCGGCCACGCGTTGCTGTGGCTCACCAACGCATGTGCGTTGGTGAGCCATAGCAACCTTCCCAGTCCCCCAGCACTTCCCCACCATTACCCCCTCACCCGTCTTCTCGGCCTCCCAACCATTCCCCACTCCACTGTCGCTTTGTCCTCCCCACCATTCTCCATTCCCCCATCCCCTCGTCCCCACCATCCCAAACTCCCCTGTCTCCGTCCTTCCTCACCATTACCCCCTCCCTTGTTCCCTCGTCCTCCCCACTATCTCTCACTTCCGTCCCCTCGTCATCCTCGTTATTCCACACTCCCTCGTCCGATGTCTTCCCAAATGGTCTGATGTTCCCATCAGAAAATTGGGAACATCAAGTGATCTGATGTTCCCATCACTGAAATATAATAAAAACTGTTAATAAATGAAATGAAAATATGAAAAAAAATAAAAAATTAACTATACTCACGAAATGAACGGTATGGTAAACAACACAGCTTAATTCCAACGCAATTCACACAAAATAATTAAATAAAAATGAAAATAAATCAAAATCTATGAAAATTCAATTTATCAATGCAATCAGAAACATTGAAATGGAATTGTAACATTTAGTATAACATGTGTGTTGCTCTTGCATACAACAGATGGCGTTATTTTTCAAGAAAAGTATAGTTTTACCTGTCACAGGTGTGGCATCTATACTTATACTTACGAAATTTTTGATATGGTAAACAACACAGCTTAATTCCAACACAATGTTACACAAAATAGTTCAATAAAAAATTAAATAAATCGAAATCTATGAAAATAAAATTTATCAATGCAATCAGAAACATTGAAATGGAATTTGTAACATATTTAGTATAGCATACATCTTGCTATTATGTGCAACAGATGGCGCTGTTTTTCAAAAATGCGTATTTTTACCTGTCACAGGGGTGGTATCTATATAGTAGGTATATAAAAAGACGCGCGTATTTGAATGCAACATTGTGTCAAAATTTCAAAGCAATCGGTGAAGAACTTTCGGAGATTACAGAGTGTGTTGCTCTTACATCCAACAGATGGCGCTGTTTTTAAAAAAAGCATGTTTTTTTCCTGTCGCAGATGAGGCATGTATATAGTAGGTATATAAAAAAAACCTCGCCAATTAGAATGCAAAGTTGTGTCAAAATTTCAAAGCAATCGGTAAAGAGGTTTCAAAGTTTTCCCTCACATGAAAAACACAGTTTTTCAGAAAAAGTATGTTTTTTTTACCGTCACATACGTAACATCTACATAGTATGTATATAAAAATCTGGCCGGATGCGAATGGAATGTTGTGTGAAAATTTCAAAGCACTCGGTGAAGAACTTTCGGAGATTAGCGATTATGCACAAACACAAACATTAAAACGGAATTGTAACATATCTAGTATAGCATGTGTGTGGCTCTTTTACGCAACAGATGGCGCTGTTTTTCAAGAAAAAACATAGTTTTACCTGTCACAGGTGTGGCATCTATACTTATACCTACGAAATGAACGATATGGTAAAGAACAGACCTCAATTCCAACACAATGTCACACAAAATAATTCACAAAAAAATAAAATTTATCGAATTCTATGAAAATAAAATTTACCAATGCAATCGGAAACATTGAAATGGAATTCGTGACATATTTGGTATAACGTGCAAGTTGCCATTATGTGCAACAGATGGCGCTGTTTTTCAAAAAACGCATGTTTTTACCTGTCACAGGGTTGGCATTTATATAGTAGGCATATAAAAAGACGCGCCTATTCGAATGCGACGTTGTGTCAAAATTTCAAAGCAATTAGTGAAGAACTTTAGGAGTTTACAGCATGTGTAGCCCTTACGTCCATCAGAGGTCGCTGTTTTCAAAAAAGCATGTTTTTTCCTGTCACAGGTGAGACATGTATATAGTAGATATAGAAACAGACGCGCCTATTCGAATGCAACATTGTGTCAAAATTTCAAAGCAATCGGTAAAGAGGTTTTGAAGATTTCTCTCACATGAAAAACACATGAAAAAACACAGTTTTTCAGAAAAAAATCATGTTTTTTTTACCGTAACAGACGTGACATCTATATAGTATGTATATAAAAACCTGGCCGGATGCGAATGGAATGTTGTGTGAAAATTTTAAAGCATTCGGTTAAGTCCTTTGGGAGATTAGCGATTTTGAACAAACGAACATTACCATTTTTATTCACCACCTGCACAACCTAGGTGGAATTTAAGAAAGGCCAATTGGAATGTATACCAAGCTGAACTTGAAAATTGGTTTGCAACATACACGCCACCTGCGGATTTGAACATACACGAGACCAATCTGCAGGAAGCCATTGCAGCTGCTGCAAACAAAGCTATTCCAGTCATTATTACAGGAAACACACCACGGAGGAACTATTGGTTCTATAGTAGTGAAGTTAAAGAACAGAACCACAGAGTCAACATCTTCAGAAAACATCTAAAGAGAAACCCCACACCAGAAGGAAGAACTCTGCTAAGAGCGGTGGTATCTGAAGCAAGACGCGTTTCTAGGGAAGTAAAGGAGGCAAGATGGTTTGAGTGGTGTCAGACTCTGAACGAACATAGTGGTCTTGGCAAGATATGGGGTCAGATTGAAACTATATCAGGTCGACTGGCCCGACCACAGGCATGTATTCACCCATTGCAGGAGGCTGAGAGACTTGCCCTCCAATTTGCAGAACGAACATCTTCATATCAGCTTCCTGCTGTGGTCCGCAGGCAGCAAGAACAATTAACACAAGAGAGGTTGACAGTCATTCATGCGAGTATAGCTATAAATGACGAATGTGACTGTCCCTTCACCACACAAGAACTAATCAGAGCCAAAAAAGGTGGTAAGGACACTGCACCAGGAGCTGATACCATTACATACTCAATGATTGCACATGCAGGTGCTGCTGGTGAACAAGGAATATTGGACGTCATCAACGCATCTTGGCAGCAAGGCAAACTACCGACCTCTTGGAAGAAAGCAGACATCATTCCGATTCCTAAGCCGAAAGAACCTGGCAATTACAGACCCATTTCATTAACATCATGCATTAGTAAAACTGCAGAACGGATGGTCTTAAATAGGCTACTGTGGAAGACTGGAGACCTGCATAAACACATATTTGGCTTCACTAGAGGCGTGGGTACTTCCAACTGCATAGCCACATTACTAGGAACAGTTAACTCGGGTCCAGCTATAGTGATCTTCCTTGACCTAGAAAAAGCATTCGAACTTGCGAGCCCGCAAGCAATTTTACACACCTTAGTTACAAAAGGTGTAAAGGGAAAATTGCTAGCATGGATTCAAGATTACCTAAGTCACAGGTATGCCAGAGTAAAGTTGCAAGGACAAGTGTCGGGCTACCGCTTGCATGAGAATGGGACTCCACAAGGAGGAGTCCTCAGTCCTAGTCTTTTTAACATCCTTATGGAGAAACTTGTTGCCATGACATTTACAGAAGGGGTTAAATTGCTAAGCTATGCTGACGATCTAGCATTAGTCATTACAGGTCCTTCACTTCTCAATAAAGCACAAGGTGCATTAGATAAAGTAACATCTGAATGCAGCGTTTTAGGGCTAAAAATATCTGCACAGAAGTCTAAGGCAATGAGACTAGGCGGCCACACTCCAGACAGGCACCTACGCATTCAAGACATTAACCTTCAGTGGGTTACACAATATCAATATCTCGGAGTGTGGATAGATTTTAACATGACGTTCAACAAGCAAATTCAATATCTAAAGGAGAAAGTAAAATCACGACTAAATATAATGAGAGCAATCACAGGGCCCCGTCTAGGAGCGGGACACAAAGTGTTAAGAATGTTTTACATACACGCCGTTCGTTCCCTAATTGATTATGCGGCGCCTGCCTTACTCACTCTTTCTCCTGGCCAGTGGGCGAACGTTGAGGTTCTTCAAAACGATGCATTGCGAATCATAACAGGAGCTCCCAGATGGACTAAAATACTGAACCTAAGACTGGAAACCAGGCTAACGTCGCTTGAAATAAGGGTAAAAGGGATCGCTGCGTTCATGCTCACCAAGATATTGACTAGACCTAGAATCAGTTCACTTAATGATATCATCACTGGAGCACTAACTCTGGACAGACGAGCCTCCAATAGCACCAGGTGGACCCATTGTGCGATAAACACCATCAATACGTTCGAAATAACAAACACAGTCACTGAGAAGGGTGTCGACGAAATACATGCAGACTTTGTTATGCAAGCCCCTTGGGAATCTCCGCCAGCAGACTTTAAGATTATGGTTATTGTAGGGAAAAGAACCAGACACATCCTCTTCTGCTACGTAGCATTGCACAGATGCATATAGAAGCAAACATGGCATCCGATAGCTTCACATACTTCACCGATGGATCAGTAGACCAGCAGGGACACGAAACCGGAGCTGCAGTTAAAGCAGGAAACTCTGTACATAGTTGGAGGCTCTCAAATGGGTGTTCGACTTTACAAACAGAGATGCTGGCCATTCAAAAGGCTTTGGAACATGCTCTTGCTCAACACCGACAACATGTTATCATACATACAGATTCGAGAACCGCCATTGAAACCTTGCAACAAGACCGCATATGTGATAACATACATCTGATCACAACTGTCCTATCATTAATGCAAACACTCCAACGTCAAGGCCGACGGGTCCTTCTCAACTGGGTGCCAAGTCATGTGGGTATCGTTGGGAATGACATTGCAGACGAAGCTGCAAAACTTGCAACTAAGAGAAGAACTGTAGACATTTGCATACCACAGAGTCTGTCACAGATTAAGCGAGTAATTAGAACCAGAGCAATGCAAAAGTTGTACAGTGACCACACCTCAGCTGTTGCAACATCTCGATCTGCAGGTTGGTACAGGGATTCAACCAACTACGAACCACTTATGTTAATGAAGGGGAGCAGCAGGGCAACAGAAGTGCACTTACATCGCATCAGGCTTGGATACCCGTGTGCATGGGAAATAGGCTTACAGGTTCCGGAAGATGAGAGGAAATGTCAACACTGTGGAGACATGCCCGACAGACCTCTGGTACATTATCTGACGCAGTGCACAGTTACGAACCCATTAAGGTTTCAACTTCACTTCACCAGAGCAGAAGTTGTTAAACACATATGGCAACATCTTACTAAAGCGACCATACGAGTAATAGATACTCATACTCCACCCAAGTAAACTAGAAACAAGCAACACTTCGTGGGCCAGCCAGAGGCTTAGGGCCCGCGCAGGAATATCCCTGCAAAAAAAAAAAAAAAATGCACAAACACAAACATTGAAACGGAAATGTAACATATCTAGTATAGCATGTGTGTTTCTCTTTTATGCAACAGATTGCGCTGTTTTTTTCAAGAAAAGCATAGTTTTACCTGTCACAGGTGTGGCATCTATACTTATACCTACGAAATGAACGATATGGTAAAGAACAGTCCTCAATTCCAACACAATGTCACACAAAATAATTCACAAAAAAATAAAATATATCGAAATCTATGAAAATAAAATTTATCAATGCAATCAGAAACATTGAAATGGAATTCGTGACATATTTGGTATAACGTGCAAGTTGCCATTATGTGCAACAGATGGCGCTGTTTTTAAAAAACGCATGTTTTTACCTGTCACAGGGTTGGCATCTATATAGTAGGTATATAAAAATACGCGCCTATTCGAATGCGACGTTGTGTCAAAATTTCATAGCAATTAGTGAAGAACTTTAGGAGTTTACAGTGTGTGTAGCCCTTACGTCCATCAGAGGTCGCTGTTTTTCAAAAAAACATGTTTTTTCCTGTCACAAGTGAGACATGTATATAGTAGATATAGAAACAGACGCGCCTATTCGAATGCAACATTGTGTCAAAATTTCAAAGCAATCGGTAAAGAGGTTTTGAAGATTTCTCTCACATAAAAAAACACATGAAAAAACACAGTTTTTCAAAAAAAAAAAAATGTTTTTTTTACCGTTACAGATGCGACATCTATATAGTATGTATATAAAAACCCGGCCGGATGCAAATGGAACGTTGTGTGAAAATTTCAAAGCAATCGGTTAAACTTTCGGAGTTTAGCGATTTTGAACAAACGAACATTACCATTTTTATTTATATAGATAATATAAAACAACGATCACAGAAACACTCATCCAAGTATACGGAAAAACCACATGGTAAAAATAAAGAATGCTAAACGCGTTTTCGGCTCAATTCGCCTTCATTAGAGCATTTTAGAATGATGAAAGAAACGTGGATGGCAACTTTATATCCGCCAGGGCGGGTCACCTGACCACTAAGAACATAAGAATAAAGGCTTATTAACCTATATACAAGTAAAGAAAGAGATGACGCTTTGGACAAAAGGGGTTGAAAATGGGGTTTAATGGATGCTATATTGTATTGACGTGCTATATTAAAGCTTATATGGGGATCTAATTTGCACATGCCAGGGCTTACATTAATGTTGTTGTTACACTGTTTGATCATAGAGGACTCGATCACATTTCGTTCAACGAAACCCTTACTGTTCACAATACATTTCGCCACTCCGAAGTCCATAGAATGATCACATAAACTGGAATGTAAATACAATGCACTGGAGTGTTGGGCTGTACGAATAGCATATGAATGTTGTTTTAAACGTGAGGAAAGAGATTTACCAGTCTGGCCGATGTAAACACGTACACACTCATTACAAGGGATGGAGTACACACATCCTGTTACAGACGAGGGAGAGTTCTTAACATGAACTTAACTGTATTATTATTTTTGAACACTGGATTAATATTAAGGTTTTTCAGTGCTGGGGCAAGATTTACTAGTCCATCAAAATACGGTAATACCAACGAGTTTTATAATTCTGGCTTAGACTTTGGAGCTTGTTTGTAGAACGTCCTTTTTGCTTGACCAAACGCGACATCCAAGACCTATTTTAGGTATTTTAACTTCTTCCTAATTTCAAATATTTTTGTTATTTCTTCATCAAAAAATTCCGGGTTGCAAACTCTAAATGCTCTGAGAAACATTCCTGAAAATACTGCCTGCTTAACCTGAATATGATGATTTGAGTAAAAATGAATATAAGAGCACACGTTTGTAGGTTTCCTATACATATTGAATTTGAAACTTCTGCCGATTCTATGAATCATGATGTCTAAAAAGGGCAGAACACCATTCCTTTCATTCTCAACTATGGATTTAATTCACGGAACCAGCGAATTAAACTGAATGAAAAAATCTGTTTTGTCGTGCTTAACTTGCCACAGGCACAAAATATCGTCAACATAATTATCCAACAACAAATTCAAGGGTAAAATCCTGGGTAAGATATTGTTTCAAAACACTCCATGTACAAATTGCTCAAAACCGGGGATTACCCATCGCCATGCCAAATGTTTGTTTATAAAATGAATCATTAAAGCTGAAATAGTTATCTTTAATGCACAATTTTATGAGTTCACTCATAAAATTGAACTTTTATGAACTCATAAAAGTTCATACAACGAACAAATGAACGTGTTCCATGTATGTCAAATACAACCCTTAGTTATATGAGGTCTTCTTGCCCCAACTCCTAACCTTACAACCCTGCATTTGTCAGGTTTAAAGTCTAGTAGCCATTTATCAAACCATCTCTTGAGATTGTTTAGTTCATCTTATAATTTTCTTGCATTGCTCCTCTGTTCTGATTTGTCTCATTGGCTTAGCATCGATAGCAAACATGAATTAGAATGAGGTTATTTTCTGCATTAGATCGCTTACATGTATTTTGATGGGCTCTAATACCGACCCTTCAGGTACTCCACTTATTACCTCTCCATTCTGATAGTCTCCTCGCACTATGGCTCTTTACTTTCTTCCTGACAGGTACTCCTTCACCTTAGTGTTTTTCTCGATACAATAGCCTGTTTCTCGAGTTTGCATGTCAGTCGCTGGTGAGTAGCAGTACTGGCAAAAGCCATCTGGCATGCAGGAATATGTAGTCTGCCAAGCGCTCTTTCTATAGTTTTCATCTTGCAATGCAACTTTCATCAGTTGGCAGAACAACATTTTCTAATATGGATTCTATGGTAATGCTTGTAAACAATGTACATATGTTATAAAGGTTCTGCGATGTTTCTTGTAACCAGAATGTCTAATATCTTACAAGGAATACCTGTTTGTGACACATGGCTTGAGTTCAAATACTCATGTCTTCCTCCTTTCGTATAAAGTTTTGACATCACCTGCCGCCATCTTGGCCTCACGACAGCAGAGGAACTGTAACCTCAGTCCCGGAGGAACCACTCGCTTAAGGTCCCTTATGTGATGAGTAGAGTAGCACGACACGTTCAGAATATGACCAGCTGCACGGGCGTTATAGCTCTCGTCCACACGCTCACAGGAGCAGGGACAAGTCTCCTGCAACTCGTTCTTACGTTCACAGGAACAGGGACAAGCCTCCTACAACTCGTCCATACGTTCACAGGAGCAGGATTTACGTCCCCCCGGCCAGGTCCTCGCCCAGGCCTCCTGGTTGCTCGACTGGTAATCCAGGCTGTTGGATGCTGCAGCTCGCCGCCTGAAGTACGAGTCACTGCCTGGTTGATCAGGTATCCTCTGGAAGTGTTTATCGAGTTCTCTCTTGAACACTGTGAGGGGTCGGCCAGTTATGACCCTTATGTGTAGCGGAAGCAAACCTGGTTGGTTGATTCCTGGTCCCTTAACTCTCAAACAAGCGTGTTGAACAGTCTCGGATCTCTCATGTTGATATAGTTTAGTGCCCTTAATTATTTCTTACCATTTTCGTTGAGTCTTGTCCTGGCTTTCGTCAGAAGCGTCGCCGTGGCTATACCATCTGCTCACCTCCAAAGGATACCTGATCAACCAGGCTGTGACTCATACGTCAGGCTGCGAGCAGCCGCGTCGAACAGCCTGGTTGATCAGTCCAGCAACCAGGAGGCCTGGTCGATGACCGGGCCGCGGGGACGCTAAGCCCCGGAAGCACCTCAAGGTAAGGTAAGGTAGGTCACTCTCGGCCTCGTTGTCAGGAACTTGACCCGTGAACCACAGCTCCTGCAGCCTCACCACGTTGTCTCGTAATTGTTACCAGTAACCTCACCTTCACACAGTTTGGTTTCTCATGTATAAGTGATATGAATATAATCATTCACCTCGAGTCTATTAGGCAAGTCGCCACAACATGTGAATGAAAAACACAAGCACAGGTCTTATAGAGGAGAAGATATATTGGACAAATTAACCGTCTTCGTGAAAGGATTTAAATGCCCTGAGCACCACAGCAAAAAGCTTTAAATGCCTCTCCGGACGATTGGCTGCCAGGGGGCGGGGGGGGGGGGGTTGGAATTGGTTCTCGCTGGTTCTTAAGCAATCTTTCTTTATGGAGAAGGTACCATGCAGGCTATCACTTCAATACCACTACTTAGTGTTATTAGCTACTTCCTATCCATGGTTAGGTTAGGTTAAGATTACGCTGGGTTAAGGTTACATTATGTTAGGTTACGTTAGGTTTGGTTACGTTAATATGATGTATTTAATCTCAGACATGTGAAATAATAAATTAAAAACTATATGAGTATCCCCTAGAATTTCATTTACATAAAACCAAATTCTTCAGACCATTTACAAAACAACGAGTTAAGCAAATACATGTTATATTTTAAACTAATAATTTATAATGAATAAAGTGTAACTTGAGAATTCTCTCTAATTAAGACGAAGGTTCACATGACACGTAATAAATGGACAATTATTAGAACTTTAATAAGCTTTTCACACCAGCATTTAGAGGAAACTTATAAGCAAATTTGTTGATGAAATAGCTTTAAAGTTAATAGTAATAACAAAATAAAGACAATTGAAAATAAAGCAAAATTAAATAAAACAAGAAAAACTGCAGTATAAAGAGAAACCAATGAAAAAAACAATTGGAACTGAAGTTTCAAGAAAATATATGAAATTGAAGACAATCTAGCAGAGTAGCAGGGAACGTAATAGAAAGATCTGCTAGTATAAGATATGGAGACGTATCTGTAGAAGGAGAGGAAGCAGAAAAAGCTGAGATAATGTATAACAATAGACATTTAAAAAGAGCAGAAATAAAGAGACCGTCGTGGGAAAGTATTTGGAATTCGTCGCGTATCCTTTGAACAGTAACTTATTATATATTACGAAGAAAACGGTTCTAAAACTTAATTCCAAGCCCTTCTTTCCCACTGGACTGTTTCGCTTTAATCTTACGTATTATCAATTCATAGCTGACTTTCTCACAGAGAGCGGGGTGCACGGTCACACCTCACACGCAACACACACACACACACACACACACACACACACACACACACACACACACACACACACACGTGTCCCCTGAAGCTCATATCAAGAGGATAACATCAGCAGCATTTGCCAGGTTGGCCAACATAAGAACGGCATTCAGGAACTTGTGTAAGGAATCATTCAGAACTTTGTATACCACATATGTTAGGCCAATCCTGGAGTATGCAGCCCCAGCATGGAGTCCATAGCAGTCAAGGATAAGACTAAACGGGAAAAGGTTCAAAGGTTTGCCACCAGACTAGTACCCGAGCTGAGAGGTATGCGCAACGAGGAGAGACTACGGGAATTAAACCTCACTTCGCTGGAAGACAGAAGAGTTAGGGGGACTTGATCACCACATTCAAGATTCTCAAGGGAATCGACAGGGTTGATAAAGACAGGCTATTTAAAACAAGGGGCTCACGCACTAGGGGACACAGGTGGAAACTGAGTGCCCAAATGAGCCACAGAGATGTTAGAAAGAACTTTTTTAGTGTCAGAGTGGATGACAAATGGAATGCATTAGGAAGTAATGTGGTGGAGGCTGACTCCATACACAGTTTCAAGTGTAGATATGATAGAGCCCAATAGGCTCAGGAATCTGTACACCTGTTGATTGACGGTTGAGAGGCGGGACCAAAGAGCCAGAGCTCAACCCCCGCAAGCACAACTAGGTGAGTACAACTAGGTGAGTACACACACACACACACACACACACACACACACACACACACACACACACACACACACACACACACACACACACACACACCTTTTACTCTTGCCTGTTGCTCCAACTTTTGTAACAGCCTTTTATGGGGTACTGTGTCAAAGGCTTTCTGACAGTCCAAGAAAATGCAGTAGCGAAATGGCTACTGGAGCTCAGCACGAGCAAATGTAAAGTTATGGAAATGGGACTAGGTGATAGGAGACCAAAGGGACAGTACACAATGAAGGGGAACAGCCTACCTGTGACGACGCGAGGGAGAGACCTGGGTGTGGACGTAACACCTAATCTATCTCCTGAGGCACATATAAATAGGATAACGACAGCAGCGTACTCTACACTGGCAAAAGTTAGAACATCATTCAGAAACCTAAGTAAGGAGGCACTTAGGGCGCTTTACATTGCCTACGTGAGGCCAGTCTTAGAGTATGCCGCCTCATCATGGAGTCCCCATCTGAAGAAGCATATAAGGAAGCTGGAAAATGTTCAGAGGTTTGCAATGAGACTCGTCCCAGAGTTACGAGGGATGGGGTATGAGGAGCGCCTGAGGGAACTGTGCCTTACGACACTAGAAAGAAAAAGGGAGAGGGGGGACATGATAGGAAAGTATAAAATACTCAGGGATATTGACAGAGAGGACATAGACGAAATGTTCACATGGAATAGTAACAGAACGAGGGGACATGGGTGGAAGTTGGAAACTCAGATGAGTCACAGAGATGTTAGGAAGTTTTCTTTTAGCGTGAGAGTAGTGGGAAAATGGAATGCACTTAAGGAACAGGTTGTGGAAGCAAATACTATTCATAATTTTAAAACTAGGTATGATGTATGTAGGTACGATACAACCAATGCTCGAAAGGCGGGATCTAAGAGTCAATGCTCGATCCTGCAGACACAGCTAGGTGAGTACAAACACACATACACACACACACACAGGGACCCTAGGGGTCTGGTAGCTGAGCAAACAGTACGCAGGACTCGTTATCCTGTGGCCCGGGTTCGATTCCCGGACCAGGCAGAAACAAGTTGGCAAAGTTTCTTTCACCCTAATGCCCCTGTTACCTAGCAGTAAATAGGTACCTGGGAGTTAGACAGCTGTTACGGAGCTGCTTCCTTAGGGGGGGGGCGAGCCGTGTTTAGAAAAAAATAATAATAATTTAGTAGTTAGCTACAGTTGATTGACAGTTGAGAGGCGGCCGAAAGAGCAGAGCTCAACCCCGCGAGAACAACTAGGTGAATACACACACTCACACACACATACACATACACACGGGGGCCTGACAGCTGAGTGGACAGCGCTTCGGATTCGTAGTCCTGAGGTCCGGTTCGATCCCCGGTGAAGGCGAAAAACAAATGGACAGAGTTTCTTTCACCCTAATGCTCCTGTTACCTAACAGTAAATAGGTACCTGGGAGTTAGACAGCTGTTATGGGCTGTTTCCTGGGGATGTGTGTGTGAAAAAAGTTGATTGATTGACAGTTGAGAGGCGGGCCGAAAGAGCAGAGCTCAACCCCCGCAAGCACAACTAGGTGGGTACACACGCGCGCGCCTATTGTATTTCGAAGGACCTTTATTATATTTTGAAAGACATCCAAATAACGAGAATGTCAGAATGTTCTTTTTGACAACACTGTGATTTATCCGTATTTCCAATTTCCATATTTATCATCTCGTTCTTCTTTTCTGTAATTTGAACATTGCTTATATATCTATTTTGTCAATCCCCATTTAGTATTTTGTACGTCGTTATCATGTCCGTCCTCTTCCCTCTTTCCTTCATTATAGTTAGATCGACTTCCGAAGACTTTCTTCATAGCTCAGTCCTCGTAGATCACGAACTAATTATGTAAATTATTTTTGCACCTTTCCTAGATTTATTTTGTGTTTTTTGATGTAGAGGTTCCATGCAGGTGCTCACCTAGTACTACTTACCTAATTGTGTTTGCAGGGGTTGAGCTTTGGTCCTGCCTTTCCACTGTTAATCAACTGGTGTACAACTTCAGGAGCCTATTGGGCTCTATCAAATATACATATGAAAATGTGTATGGAGTCAACATCCACCACATCACTACCTAATGCATTCTATTTGTTAATTACTCTGACACTGAAAAAAATCTTTCTAATGACTCTGTGGCTCATTTGGGTACTATGCTTCCACCTGTGTCCCCTTGCTCGCGTTCCACCTCCACCCGTGCTGAAGAGTTTGTCATTGTCCACCCTGTCAATTACCTAGCGAATTTTGTTGGGCTAGGGAAACTAGCGTGTAGTTCAGCACCTCTTGCCTCTCACCCTTTTTGCATTTTGGGAATACATTAGCTGTCGTCCAGCTTTCCGGTAGGTCTCCTGTTTCTAGTGACCATAGAGAGTGGCACATTTAGTGCTTCTGTACCTTCTTTTAGCATCCACGGTGAGATTCTATCAAGACCAACAACCATTGTCACATTCAGTTCCATCCTATCAGAACCAACAGCAATTGTCACATTCAGTTTCAAACGATTCCTTTTGACCTCATTACTTGGGAACTCAAATTCCTCCAAGGTTGCTTGGTTTGCTTCCACATTTAGTGCTGGGACTTCTCCTTGTTTTATTATGAAGACTGCCTGGAATTTCTTTTTGAGTTCTTCACACCTTGTCATTATCTGTGTATCTGTTTTCCCCTTTTCTCAGTTTCATCACTTGTTCCTTCACTGCTGTTTTCCTCCTGATGTGGCTGTAGAGCAGTTTTGGTTGGGTCTTGGATTTACTCACAATGTCATTTTCATCCTGTTTCTCTGGTTCTCTCCTCACTCTGAGGTATTCATTTATGGCCCTCTGGTATCTCTCTCTGCTCTCGGTATCAGGGGTAGTCTGTTATTCCTGTAGTTTCTCCATGTTCTTGTACTCAATTGTTTGTCTACCTTACATTCCTGATCGAACCATGGATTCTTCTGTTGCTTTTCATTTTCCTTTTTTTGGGGTGGGATAAACCTGTCTGCAGCTTCCTGGCACTTCTGGGTGACATAGTTCATCATGTCCTGTAAAGACATTTCTCTGAGTTCTGTTTCCCATAGTATTCCCATTAGGAAGTTCTTCATCTCCTCATCCCGGCACACCTGCAGCTTCAGGTGTGCCAGGAAGTTGCAGGTGTGCATGCGTGCGTGAGAGAGAGATTTATGTGCAACGAGGAAAGAAAAGTTGCCACAGTGGCAATAGATTACAATACAACAAGGGTCTTCACATGCTGTTGCTGATTTTTGTAAATGACGTCCAAGTAGAGAAAATTTATAATTATAATTATAAGTCAAAGTCCATGTTATATTTTTTTAATGATGTCACTGAGAAGATTCCAAATAAACTACAAAGGGACTTTGGTATACCAAGAGAATGGTCTAGGAAATGTTTAGAGTTTAAGATTTCAATAATTTAACTCTATTTCGTGCGAAGTAATGAAGATCTATGTTGGAGATATCGTACCAATTTTTAATCCTGATAGACTCCTTATCTGGGTAAATTTAGTTTCATATGCACGGCTGAGTGTCATAATGATCGCCACCAGACAAGTCCCATAGATGAGAGGAATGAGTTCTGAAGAAACACTAAATGAGCTTATCCAAACATCAGTAGAAATTCTTGCAAATAAATGAATAAGAAGAACAGAGCAAACTACAGAAGGTCTGTTGAAGCATGCGAGGAAACTTTTATTTACTCACAGTCTAACTCACACATATATAGCAAACCGATACTAGTGACGATGCCTCGAGTGAATCCAACCCGTGAATTGTTTCATAAATCATCAACCCAATTTTCAAAATCGGCATTTACCAATGATGTTTCCCAATTTAAACTTTTCAAATTAGTACCAATTGTTTCGTAATTGATATTCCGAATTCCTTGTTAATAACCTTCTATGTTATATCATTTTGTTAGTTTTCTTACCTTCATCATGGCATTAGCTACTCTTGTACTTTGAAGAGCCTGTATATAAAGCTTTCTATGTCTTTCTTCTTAAGGAAGACTCCTAATCTCTGCAATGATCTTTGTCATCTGTGTTAACAGTCAGGTGAATTAATATTCCTTCCATAGCACATTGAACAAAACTAAATAGGATCAAACAGTGCCATCTAAAGGTTAAGAATATAATTAATATTATATGTGGAGAAACTTGCTAAAATGCCGTAGTACTTGAATGAAGGTGAGGGAAAAACCGTATACATATGTAAGTGAATTACAACAAAAATTTTCAATGTAATAGACATCCTTAACCAAGATGTTGTAAGCAATGTTGATAATATATGATGGTGCCATCTGAAAATTTGGTTTTAATGCACTTACATATGTACTGGGTCTTCCCTTCACCATCAAAATAATATGTATTCCTTCTGACAGTTATAGATCTGATTTCAGGCATATGTACATTATTTTTATTGGTTGAAGATTCCTTACATATATGACAGGCCTTAGCGAATATGAAAGGGTAGAAGTGAATGGATATTTAATTATAAAGGGATATACATAAGGTAACTTAAGTGGAAGTACCGAACTGGGCCACATGGTAACCGTAATTAACTTGATTATCATCAAAGAAATAAGGAAATTGAACGAACAAGAGAACAAAGTGGTAAAGGACGATTTCCTACACGGATCCCAATTGAGACATATTTAGCACAATCCAGTTGTTCTGGAACGGGATAACCAGTTGATGGGAGCATAAAGGAAGATATTCATCTCAGCCCTTGTACACTCACTTAAGTAGATTACAATTCTTCAGGACCTAACCCGAGTGTGCTGCAGTCAATCCCGATTTATTCAACCCCCAACCTAATATATCAAGGCGTGCGGTAGCTATTTCTTCATTTTGCTGTTCAAGAAATAATTGATATGTTTGACAATTTACAGTTTAAATGCTCTTCAGTCTGTAAATTAGAAACCTGAGACTTCAGATGACTAGAAGGAAGGAGAGCTCGAAGCCTATAGTTGCAGGAATCATTTACGCCTTGTTACAGAATTGCTCCATTTACACATATAAAAGACAATATTTGACTGTCACTTTGTCTACCCACTGATGGAGACCAATTACATGGACCTAACCTCACATAACCTGGCGTGGTGATTTGTGATTATAGGCCGAATGTGATAGGATGATTGGGAGTGACTCCATATGATCCACCTTACATAGGATTGTCTGCATCTGAGAAAATAAAAAAAATGCTGTGTCTAATGAAATGTGGGTTTGAGTGTCCATAGAGTGTTTCGACCTGATAGCTGTTAACGAACCACATTCAGATCTGATAGGAAAGAACTTACTGACTCCCAACGACCTGAAAGTACTAGTATAAAAAGCTATGATTTGTTCAGATCTGAAACCTACATCTATGGGCAGCACAAAACGTCCACTAGACTGTGCGACACAGTGGTTGCAAGGATCAGGTTGGGTTACCGTTACCTGTGGCAGGTGGCTGCAGGTGACGGATCTCCCAATCCTGAGCACTCCAGTTGCAAACTCTGTGAGCAGGAACTACGGCACGATCTCCCGCACTACATTACTGAATGCCCAGTTATTAGACCTTTCAGACCAGTTGGCATGAGGTACCTGGAGCTTTGCAATTACTTTATTCACTCTCGTATTCTTGAAGATATCCTCACAGTGTACCCAAAATTTGCCAGTGAAACTAAACATATGGCCCTGTATGACTAACCATCCTGCGAGATGGGGACCTTTATTACCACTGCTACCTTATTCAATCTTGTGTTGATGATATCCTCAAAATGCATCCGGAGTCTGCCAGTGCAGACTGCTTATCACATGCCTCTGTATGACTAACCATCCTGTGTGATGGGAATTTTCTAGCATCAACTAGTTAGCTTTTTTTTTTTTTGACACACTGTACTCCACTTCATATAGTCTAGGGTAGCTGCACTAATGCAGATGTACCTAAGGAATTAATAATAAAAAAAACGAAAGCTATCAACGTCAATAAAGCAGTACGGGAGTGAGAAAGAACGAGGAAAGAGAGAACGGAAGGGTGAAAGAATGAGAGGGATAGAGAGAGAGATAACGGAAAAGAGGGAGAGAGAACGGGAGAGTGAATAGGAAGAAGACTGTAATGGAGATAGAGACCATGATTGGGGGGGGCAGGAGGGAGAGAAGTCAGAAAGGAGAGAGAACGGGAGGAAAGGAGAAAGAGAAAATACGAGGTAGACAAGGACAGAGAGAGAGAAAGAGCAGACGTGAGTGAGAAAGAGAGACAGAGTGGAAGGGAAAGAGAACTGATAGGAGAAAGGAAGGGTGTGAGGCAGAGACAGAAAGAGAGAGAGAGAGAGAGAATGGAAGAGAAAAGTGAGAGACAGTGGAAGAGAAAAGTGAGAGAGAGAGAGAGAGAGAGAGAGAGAGAGAGAGAGAGAGAGACAGAGAGACAGAGAGACAGAGAGAGAGAGAGAGACAGAGAGACAGAGAGACAGAGAGACAGAGAGACAGAGAGGCAGACAGACAGACAGACAGACAGACATACAGAAAATAGAAGACAGAAACA
>WNGS01004374.1:18243730-18258033 GCA_020271785.1 Procambarus virginalis
GGAATACAAAACACAAACACACACACACAACACCCGGTTTGACCCCGGCACCACTTAGCATTCTTTACAGTTCTCTTAAATAAAATATCCCATTTCTCGGCTTGCGTCCATAATGTCTTAATTTTACCATCACCATTCCAGACACTACTTTTTTTTTAGCTTACATAGTGCATATGTGTTAGCGACGAAAGCCTCGAGTCAGGTGTATATTAGACTGGATGCGAGGGGTTACAAGTCAGGTGTATGTTAGACTGGGTGCGAGGAGTTACAAGTCAGGTGTATGTTAGACTGGGTGCGAGGAGTTATAAGCATGTGTCGATGAGCAGTCGATAAATGAATCCGACCATTAACAGTTGAGATATAAAAAAAAATCAACTTTGTTCTTCCTTTGAGCGCTTGATTAGTTCGAGTGAGCCAATTAAAAGTCCGGATGTTGCTAGCGGAATTTTTACGTCACTGTGAGAGGCGTGATGTGATTGGCTGATCTGAGGTGCCAGAATGGGTATGGCTGCAGTTCTTACCTCCGTGAAAGGTGATGCCGATCAGGTGATACCGATCAGAAAAAAGTTATCAGCATATCAAAAGGGAAGGTCGATCTTCTGTCAGAAGAATCGGACTGGAGTCAAGAGTTTCTGGCGAAGATTATTGACCCAAATGGTGTTTAAGAAAAAAAGAAAATAACTGGTCGTATGCCATTATTCCTGGCGAGAGTCGTGGTTCTCTCAGAGTCTCTCATGGAGTCTCTTTGGTCTAATTTGTCGATTTTAACTCCAAGAAGCAACTTTATTAAGTTTATTGGATGTATGAAGAGACCGTGGCATTTACAGCGGCTTTGGCCAGAGAATCTTCAATCGAAATTAACGTAGATATATGACCGAACTAACCAACCTTACCTAACCTAACCTAACCTATCTTTATAGGCTAGGTTAAGTTAGGTAGCCGAAAAAGTTAGGTTAGGTTAGGTTAGGTAGGTTAGGTAGTCGAAAAACAATTAATTCATGAAACTTAGCCTATTAGGCAAATCTGGCCTTGCATAGTAGGCTGACAAGTGCGTTCTGGCTACTAGGTACGACATATATACATATATGTATATGTATATATATATATATATGTCGTACCTAGTAGCCAGAACTCACTTTAGGCCTACTATGCAAAGTCCGATTTGCCTAATAAGCCAAGTTTTCCTGAATTAATATATTTTCTCTCATTTTTTTCTTATGAAATGATAAAGCTACCCATTTCATTATGTATGAGGTCAATTTTTTTTTGGAGTTAAAATAATGTAGATATATGACCGAACCTAACCAACCCTACCTAACCTAACCTAACCTAACCTATCTTTATAGGTTAGGTTAGGTTAGGTAGCCGAAAAAGATAGGTTAGGTTAGGTTAGGTAGGTTAGGTAGTCGAAAAGAATTAATTCATGAAAACTTGACCTATTAGGCAAAACTTGACCTATTAGGCAAATCGGGCCTTGCATAGTAGGCTGAGAAGTGAGTTCTGGCTACTAGGTACGACATATATATATATATATATATATATATATATATATATATATATATATTATATATATATATATATATGTATATATATAATATATATATATATTATATATAATATATGTATGTATATATATATATATATATATATATATATATATATGTATATATACACATATATATATATATATATATATATATAACTGAAAACTCTATAACATATATATATATGTATATGTATATATATATATATATATATATATATACATATATATATATATATATATATATATATATATATATGTATATATATATATATATATATATATGTATATATATATATATATATATATATATAAGATTACCATCTGAGTGTCGGCGGGGAAGTGGTTCAAATAGCTTCGGCTATCACTTCCTTTTGTCCGGTCGTGATGGTCAAGCGGATTAAGGCATCCTGTAGATACCAGTTGCATTGCTCCTGGCAGTATGGGTTCGAGTCACTTCTGGGGTGTGAGTTTTCAGTCGTATATAGTCCTGGGGACCATTCTGGCTTGTTCGCATTTGTGTTCCTCACGTGTGCCCCAAAAAATGAGGTATATATATATATATATATATATATATATATATATATATATATATATATATATATATATATTTGCTGTTTGTTTTTTATTTGCTGTGCCCAATGCAGCCCTGGGAACTCGCCTCAGTCATGACGCTCTGCGCATTGGAGTTGCCCTTCGCCTTGCCGCCCCCATCCTCACCAAACATAGGTGCATCTGCGGAACTGCGATGGCAGACCAATATGGTCGTCATGGTCTGGTATGTCGTAAATCACAGGGTAAGATTGCAAGACATGAAGAAGTCAACGACATCATCAAGAGGAGCCTCGCTACAGCCCGCTGCCTGGCACAAAGAGAACCACACTTATTCAGACCTAACGACCCTCAGAAGTGCCCAGATGGGGTCACCTTGCTATCTTGGAAGGATGGTAAGCAAGTGGTGTGGGACTAAACGTGCGCTGCCACACTGGCCAGTATCTACCTCCACTAAAGCACATGTGAAAGCGGTGGTGCTGCTTCTTTCAGGGAATCGCAGAAAATTATTAAATACAGAGGTCTGGCACACTGCTACAGCTTTGTTCCGATCGGCTCGGAGACCCTCGGTTCGTGGGGAACCTTCTTCATGTCTTGCAATCTTACCCTGCGATTTACGACATACTAGACCATAGAACCATATTTGTCTGTCATCGCAGTTCCGCAGATGCACCTATGTTCAATGAGGATGGGGGCGGCAAGGCGAAGGGCAACTCCAATGCGGAGAGCGTCATGACTAAGGCGAGTTCCCAGGGCTGCATTGGGCACAGCAAATAAAAAATCCCCGGCGAGGGGTGCTGTTACTGCTAGGAGGCGGGCTTTGTTTTCAGCATCAGCGTTGTCAATCATTGCTGTGACAGTCTTTTTCCATTATGGGGCTATCCCAGTGGGCCTGTTTGTGGTCTTTTGGGACTTGTGGTCGGGTTGAGGGTCTGCAATGGTGTCCCATTGTCAAGGCTGCTTCGATGAACGTTTCGTCATGAGTTCCCGCTGTCTCTCTCATACGCTCTGTTAGGATCTGCCCTGCTAATTCGTTGGAAGCCGTACATGAGGATAAGAATGCTGGAAGTGCTACCTCAGTTGCCTTTCGTATGCCTATCCCCCCGAATCTCACTGGTAGTGTTGCTTGGTCCCACTGACTGTCATCTAAATTTAGGTTGAGCGCCTTCCTGAATATTGACCTGAGGAGCTCATCATATTGATTTAGAAGTGGGTTGCCAAAAGTGGGTGCACACCTTAAGAAGTATGTTAGCCTGGGCAAGGTAAGGCACTTTGTGTAAAGGTAGAGGGCATCATGAGAGTCCAAGTCCCCTATTCTCGATTCCATCCTCTTTAGGTCTATAAACCTTTCGTCAAGGACTGCATCAATGGCTTTGTGGCCCAGAGGTGCTCCAAGTTGTGTACTGTCAGTGGGTTTAATGACTGAGGCTTCTGGTAAAACTGATTTCACTGCTTCACTGCTTATTACCTCACTGGTTGCAATAATTACGCTCTTGGAAGGGTTAAAAACGAGACCCATGGTCTCCCCCCCCCCGTGTCTTCACCAGCTGCAGGTCTTCCAGCAGGGAGTCTTGTGTGCCTGCCAGAATGACATCATCCAGGAACCAGATTTTGAGCTCATTGGACGGTCTGGTTGTAATTTCTCGAACCGCTATGCAAAAGAGGAAGGGTGAAAGTGGGTCTCCCTGTTGAATTCCCTCTGCTGAGGTGACTTCATGTTTGCCAAACAAGAGGGTTGAGTCTTTGCTGTAGCCTGCTGACACAAACGGGAGAATGCTTGGGCAATGTTCCTGGACTGCAGTGAGGACTGCTTCCCTTTTGACCGAGTTGAAAGCGTTTTTAAAATTCAATTTTACTACTGCCTGGTCTTCAGTAAGAGAGCTAATGTAGGCTCGTGCAGCATGGGCCGCTGCTTCACAGCCATGGGGGACTCCAAAACCCCAGCTGGTTGGGTTGCAGCATGGTGGCTGCTTCCATTCGGATACTTCTGACAGCAGCCCTTGCAACTAGGCGGCGAAGGGTATTACCAACGGCAATTGGTCTGATCCCTCCCCCCTTCTTTTTCAGGGCACATAGGGATGCACCAAAGAAGAATGGTTTGATTTCATCAGGGATTAACCCGGCGAGGCAGTTGTTGATAAACGTGATTTTGTCAGGAGCGTTTCTGCAGCTGGGCCAAGAACAGGGTTCACCATTTCTTTCACATGTTGAGATCTTACGCATGTGTAGCCTCCTGAGGAGCCCGGGGGAAATAAAACGATAGCTTTATAAACCTCTGACTCCCGGAGGACGATAGATTCATGGTTAGGGGGGACCCAACATCAAATCATATATCAGACGTCGCCCAGTCCCCACTGGATTTTGAAGAAGCCGTAAACAGTATGCCTATGTACTCTGCACCAGGCCCGGCTTCTTGGAAATCTATATTCATCAAGAACTGTAAAAATCCACTATCGCAGGCCCTTGACATTCTGTGGAGACAAAGCCTAGATACTGGCGTTATCCCTGACATACTAAAAACAGCAGAGATAGCACCACTCCATAAAGGAGGAAATAAGGCAGAGGCCAAAAATTACAGACCGATAGCATTAACATCGCACATCATAAAAAATTTTTGAAAGAGTGCTAAGAAGTAAGATCACAAAATACATGAAATCACAGCATCTCTCGTAACCCCGGACAACATAGTTCAGAACAGGGCACTCTAGCCTGTCGCAGTTGCTGGAACACTATGATATGGCATTAGATGCTATGGAAGACAAACAAAACGCTGATGTAATTTACACCGATTTCGCAACAGCTTTTGATAAATGTGACCATGGTGTTATTGCACATAAAATGCGTTCAAAAGGAATTACCGGAAAAATAGGCAGATGGATCTACAATTTCCTGACTAACAGAACCCAATGTGTAATAGTCAACAATATAAAATCCAGCCCATCAACCGCGAAGAGCTCAGTCCCCCAGGGTATTGTGCTTGCTCCAGTACTTTTTCTCATCCTTCAACCCGTCCTCGCAAATTTAATAAGTCAATATTGACTTATTAAATATGTGCATAGGTGACATACTTAACATAATAGTTTCCCTTGAAAATCTTCATAGAAAACACCGACCTTACCTAACCTTGTTAGTATGTTAAGACAAGCATCTTATTGCTTTGTAATTACAATTATTACCTAACCTATACCTATAATAGGTTAAGTAACAATTGTAATTACGAAGCTATAAGATGCTTATTTTAACATACTAACAAGGTTAGGTAAGGTCGGTGTTTTCTATGAAGATTTTCAAGGGAAACTATTATGTTAAGTATGTCACCTATGCACGCAACTAATAAGTCAATATTGACTTATTAAATTTGCGAGGACGGGTTGCATCCTCATATCAGACATAGACAAGAACACAACCTATAGCACTGTATCATCCTTTGCAGATGACACTAGGATTTCATGAGAGTAGGCAACATACAGGACACGGCAAAGCTCTAATCAGATGTTGATCAGGTCTTTCTATGGGCTACAGAAAATAATATGTTGTTTAACGAAGATAAGTTCCAGCTCATGCGCTACGGAAAAAATGAAAATATAAAAACGGAAACCACATACAAAACTCAGGCAAATCATAACATAGAACGAAAAGGCAATGTAAAGGATCTGGGTGTACTCATGTAGAAAGACCTTAACAGCTCATAAAACTGAGGAAAGGGTCTTAAAAGATATTGTTAATAGGCATGTTATCCCTACAGACAAAGATCAGAAGATACAATTGATGATTTACTATAAAACCAAAAAAAACGGCCAACCTACTCATGAGAAACTCTCCAGACACAAAGCAGAACGCTTTAAAAGAGACCAACGTCGTCTATGCCTTCAAATGCCCACTTGGGGACTGTAAGCCTCAAAGAACTCAGTATATAGGCAAGACAACAACATCTCTTTCCAGGCGATTAACAATGCAAAAGCAACAGGGCTGACAGGAAGAACCTCTTCGCCACGTTGTTGCATTAGGACGCCCCCGATGCCGATGCCACTTGCGTCGACATTGATGATGAAGGGCTTCATAATATCTGGAGAGGCGAGAATGGGATCAGAGATTTAAGTTGTTCAAAGGCAACGGTCTGTTAAATGGTCCAATGATACCGTTGCTTGGGGCTGGTCAGATTAATCAATGGTGTCGCTACCGTACTAAAATTTTTCACAAACCTACGATAGTAAGACGCAAGGCCAAGGAAGCGCAGGAGCTGCTTCCTGGTTGTAGGTTGTGGGTAATGCTGAATGGCGTCAGTGTGAATGGTTAAAGGAGCTATGCGGCCGCTCCCTATCACATGACCATGATAACGCACTTTACCTTTAGCAAATGTGGACTTGCCCAAGTTGATGGTAAGGCCAGCTGTCAGGAGCTTGGAGAACAGTCATTGCAGCTGGAGCAGATGTTTGCTCCAGGTGTTAGTTGCCACAACGATGTCATCCAAGTAGGCGTAGGTGTGACCTAGGCCGTAGATGACGCGGTTGACAGCTCGCTGGAAGGTGGCCGGGGCGTTACACAGTCCAAAAGGAAGGCGTTCATATCAGTTCAGGCCAAAAGGAGTGGTGAAGGCAGATATTTCCTTAGCTCGCTCTGTCAGGCTGATTTGGTAATAGCCCTTAAACAAATCAATTTGGGACAAATAATTAGCATTACCTACTGCGTCAAGGATATCATCTATACAAGGTAAAGGGTAAGCATCCTTGACGGTCACAAGGTTCAGTTTCCTATAGTCGGTACATAGTCGTACTTTACCGTGCGGTTTCGGCACCAAGATGCAGGGTGAGGCCCAAGGGGACTCACAAGGGGTGGCCAGCCCATGATCCAGAAGGTACTGTACGTCAGCACGCATAACTTCCTTTTTGTACGGGCTGATACGGTAGAAGGGTTGTCGAATCGGCCGGGTATCAGGAAGCAGCTGAATGTCGTGCTGAACCACATTACACTCCTGGGGATCATCGCTGAACAACTTCTGATGTTCTTGAAGAACTTTGATGAGAGGAGCACTATTACAGTCCTATAAATATTTAGGAAGATCAGTAAGGATTTCCGAGTTGGAAGGCACTGACTCAGAGTTAGTGCTTTCAGGAGGAGAAGCAGGGAAGGTCTCACTGTGGAGGTATGGATCTTTAAAAGTGGAGAGAGGTATTAGGACAGTGGGGGGAATACCTCTATACTCCTTCAAAAGACTGACGTGGCACAACTGGGTTCTTCCGCAGCCTATCTGGAGTCTCAAGAACGTAGTTGTGGTTGTTTCTGCACTCCTTGATGCAGTTTTTATTATTATTATTATTATTATTATTTTCTACCGCAGTAAGGTCCTGAAATCTTATTTTGCAATGGAGAACCAGGGATCGGAAAATATACCAACACGAAGTCTCCTGTTTTAAATTTCCTGATTTTGCTGTGTTTGTCAAAATGAGTCTTCATCCTATCTTGAGCTTTCAATAAATTATCATTAGCAAATTTACGTACTCTCTCTAGAATGTGCTTTAAGTTTTGAAGAAACTGAGGCACATACTGAGGGTCACTGAAGGTGGTACTGAGTAGAGAGTCTTTAAAAGCTTTAAGAGGAGTACGACACTTACGTCTGTAGAGCATCTCATAAGGAGACACTCCTAGAGACTCATTTGGGAGACTTCTGAAAATTCACATGATGATGTCAAGTTGTTTATCCCAGTCTTTCATGGTTCATTGCAAAATTTCTTAAGGAGTGATTTTATCGTTTGGTGACTACGTTCAAGAGAACCCTGTGAAGCAGGATGATAGGGGCTGGACAATACCTGAGTGATGTTGAATTCTTCCAGTGTCTTCTTAAAGAGATCACTGGTGAAGTTGGTGCCACACTCACTTTGAATCTCCTGAGGAAATCCATATTGGGTAAAGATCTTCAATAATTGTTTCACCACCATAGCAGCCATTATGTTCTTTACAGGAACTGCTATGGGGAATCTGGTGGTTGGACACAGGATGGTTAGTATATATGTGTTGCCAGAACTGGTCCGGGGTAAAGGACCAACACAGTCTATGACGAGTCTGTGAAAAGGTTCCGAAGGCACCGGGATAGGAATCAAAGGAGCCTTGGGAATCGGGATATTAGGTTTTCCTGCCATCTGACATGTATGACACTGTTGTACATAAGATTTTACATCTTTAACCATACCTGGCCAGTAGTAGTCTTGTCTGATTCCGTGATAGGTTTTATTAAAACCATAGTGAGAAAGTGCTCCATGGGCCGGGTGTAGAATATCAGGCCGAAGGCTGGTGGGAACTACTAGTTGGTCGACATTAGCCCAATCGTCATCCTCCGTTAGTTTACTGGGTCGGTACCTCCGGTAGAGCAATTGGTTCTCTAGGAAGAACCCAGGAATACTGTCAGATTGAGTCTCGGCCTGTAACAATAATGGTGTTAATGAAGGATCCTCCCTCTGTGACTTACGGAACTCCAACAAAGTAAGATTCGGTGGTAGATTCTGATAATCTTGAGGGACAGCGGTTGCAGTAGAGTCAGCTGGTTGCGAGGGTGCAGCTTGCGCACGGGTTGTCACCAAAACCGGAGGAGAGACTTCATCACTTTCTTGGACCTTTGCTGGAACATACTTCAAGATGGGGTTTTCCACTACAGAGTCACATACCTGGGGTTTGTCCCTGATGATCAAGTTGGAAGGTTGCAGATCTTCGGCCAAGTCGTTGCCCAGGAGAAGTTGTACCCCGTTCAAGGGAAAAGGCTTTTCCCGGAAGGCGACTTGGACTTCACCTAGTACGAAAAGACAATCCAGGTAGATTCTGGCGAGTGGATACGGAGTGGTAGCAGTGAGGTCAGTGATAATGACCGTCTCCCCGGTGTAGGTGATGTTAGGCACAGCCGATAACAAAATAATAGACTGAAGAGCAGCTGTGTCCCTCAAGATCTTCACTTTAGAACATCCCTCCGAATCTGTACTTTTGGCAGAGACAGTTCTAGGGTACAGGTGTTTGCTGAAGAGAGAAAGATCATTAACAGGAACAACATTCATCACAGGCTTACCGGACTTAGGAGGAGTCGGTTTGGGTTTAGGAGTTTCACTATAGCCTATGGATTGGGCTTTTCCACATTTACCTATGGTATGTCCATAGAGCTTGCAATACTTACAATATAATTGAGAGGTTGCTTGATGGGTACTCACTTTGTCATAATCAGGCCAAGATTTGTTACTGGAAGATGTGTCAGTTGTCAATCTGTGTATAAGGCTGTGGAAGTCGGCTGTAGGTGTCAGCCGACTTCACACTTCTGATGTAGTCGGTTTCCTCCTTATCCGCTAAGTGAAGACGGATGGGAGTAGGAATACGTCGAAAGAATTCTTCGACTAGAATAAGGTTGACAAGGTCTGAAAATGTAGAAACATGGGCTGCTTCCAACCATTTCATGAAATATCTTTTCTTAGTATTGGCAAATTCTAAATAGGTGGTGACACTTGCCTTTAGATAATCACGGAATTTTCGTCTGTAGCTTTCGGTGGAGAGAAGGTAGGCGTCTAAAACTGCTTGCTTTAGGGTCTGGTAGTCATTCTCAGACGCTAAGGTAGCGAGAGTAATCGCAGCTCTACCTGTGAGATACATTCTGAGAAGTGTAGACGACCGAACTTCAGGCCAGCTAAGTCTTTTAGCTAGGGCCTCAAAAGTAGTAAAAAACACATCTATCTCTGTCTCAACGAATGGTGGCATTAACTTACTTGCCTGGGAGACATTTAAGCTTACTGGAAGACTAGCTGTAGCTTGTTGGCGCTGAGTGTGGTGTGTAGTTTCCAAGTTGAGTTCTTGTCGACGGTATTCTATAACACTATCAGCTTTCTTCTTATCGTGCTCAAGTTGCATCTCCAGGTGACGTTTTCTTGCTTCAAGCTGTTCCCTCTCACGCTCACGTTGTAGGGCAGCCTCGCGTTCCTTTAGGGCAGCCTCGAGTTCGTGTTCTTCTTTCTTCCTGGCAGCCTCGCGTTCTTGTTCTTCTTCTTTCTTTAGGGCAGCCTCTCGTTCATTTATCTGGAGAGCTTCTTTCTCTTTTTGTAGAGCTTGTTTTTGTTGTTCACGCTCTATTTTCACTAGTTCGATCTTTAACTTCATAGCTGCCAGAGCATGACGATCTGAAATAGAATAGTTGTCGTGAGAATCAGAGTCTATAATTCCTTCATCTAAGAGGTGATCCAGGATAATATTGTGCAAGTCACTTTTGTTGGCTCCATGGGGAACATCTAGTCGGGACTCATGTGCTAGAGTTTGTAATTCTGTTCTCTTGGCACGAATTAAGTTCCCTACTTCACTTGCTGGATCACTACGAAATGCTGGGAGACAAAACATTTTGAGATAGCAAATAAATGTACAGTAAATATACCTGTAATATTATAAGTGTCAGTTACAGGATAATGTGGCAACTGGTGACTATCCTGTGAAAATTCAATCGTTAATGTAAAAACAATTAACGTTAATATTAGATGTTAAGTGATAATTCAATCAAAATCGCAGGAAATCTTGTACCCGGCACTCAATATACTAGAATAAGGGCAAGAAAATCATAGTTAATAAATGAAACTGATAGTTTAAAAAACAAATGAAGCTTTTGATTATTTCAAAAGTGAAAGGGTAGTCCAAGAACGTAGGGATACTTTGCCGGGTCTCTATAGGACAGAAGCAAGGGGTTTACTACTGAACTAAATAATACATACAGAATTAGCGTTCTTTGTGCTCTGAAAAAGAAAGCCAATTCCCTACCTGAGTAAATATCATAATCTCTGACCGACGTGTAGCGGTGCGAGTGTCAACTGGTGACGAGAACTGCTGTTGAGGTCCCAACTCAACAGCGTAGTCCGTGCTAGAGGAACTATGGCCCTCTTTATCCTCCTTAGGTCGGATTGCAGAAGATAGGGTACATGGCCCGAAGACAAATCAAAGTACCAAGGTACCAAAATGATGATCTGCCATAATTGAGAAACATTCTAGGGACGAAAAAGGTGGAAACCATGAGTAATAACACTGAGGGATGAACGACCAATTAAGAGAGTGACTGAGGCCTCTAGTCACCACGTAATCCACAGTTATCCAACACTCACAATATGTTACCCTCGGAATGCACAAAATACACAGCACATACCACAAATTGATGTTCTAGTATCAGTACCTGAGTGAGGCTCCTAGGACAGGCCCCCATTAAATGTGATGGAAAAAAATGTAGGTGTACGGCAGTCCTTCCATTGGCTGGTGTCGATGCCAATCAGATTTACAAAAAAAAAAAACGAGAAAAAAATTGACTGCGTGGCTGTTACCTCCTGTGGTCAAGTAAAAGGGAAAAACACGCAAAACAAATCGTATGAACATTGAAACTTTAATTGACTTGAAAACAAATATGAACAAAGGTAATCCCTTGGCTATGTACAGTGCAAATAAACAAAATTACAAAGTCAAAAAATAATATAAAATAAAACAATGGTTACATTACTCTACAATGAACAAGACAAAAATTAATTAAAAGGTGCTGAGAATATTGACTGGCTGAAAACCTCCACTATTACAAAGAGCGTATACTAGATAGATGTATCAGCCTTGAGAGCACAGAATATTCTAAATCCAATGGCTCGTGCATGCTTAGTCATCGGCTATGCAGATGGCGCTGAAGTCGAATGTAGTCGCCGATTCACCAATGGGAAGTGTGCTGGCTGGAAGTGGTAGTTTGGTGATCGACAAAGATGTTGTGGTGACAGTGAGGAGGGGGAGGTGGAGAGCGAGTGTAGGGTACGTATACCCCCTGTAGAAACGTATTCTACTAAATATGTACTACACTTGATTCTAGTATCTAGATGTTGTAGATGTACTGAAGTAACATGATGATAAGAAAGAGCAGGCCAAAGCTCTCTTGAAGGAGATTATCGTAACAATATATATATATATATATATATATATATATATATATATATATATATATATATATATATATATATATATATATATATATATATTGTGACGGTAACGTGTTGGAAATGGTGGTCGGCAGTCTTCCAAATGGCAGATGTCAATGCTGGGCCACATATATGTAAGTTATAAAAAAAAAAGAATGACTGCTTGTCTGATAATCTGTGGTAAGGTAAGGTAAGATACACGAAAACACAAAAGATAAAAATGACATTTAATTATTCTAGAAAACAAAGTAAAATAAAGACAATTCGTTGGCTGAATAAAGTGACTGGATAACAAGTGAAAAAGAAACAACATAAAAGTAAATTACGTTAACCGGAGGGCAATATGGAACACAAGGGAAATATATAATAAACAAAATACAAGAATGGTGCTGGGAATATATGTGCTAGCTATAAGCCTCTACTTGATCACACGAGGTGGGTCAAATAGGTGTTCATAGCATGAGAGCACGAGATATTCTGGCTGTAGCGCTGCCAGTCGACTCCAACATTGCCTGGGCTAGCAACGTGGTTGGAGGAGGACTGAAGTGGCGTGTTCTCGAACGGCCAATGAGAATGCAGGACGGTTGGCAAGGTGGTAGTTCCAGACTGGGAGTAGCAGTTGGCGGGTCCACGTGCCGACCAGGTGTGCAGGAATGGGGGGAGGGGGAGTTTGTAGGTGCGTGGCTGGTCTTGATATACGTTTAAGTTACTGTAAAACGTATCTTGAATATTGTGTGGAACGTGATGATGGAAGGAAAGAGCAGGCTCAATCTCTGGGAAGAGATTATCGTCACAATATATATATATATATATGTATATATATATATATATATATATATATATATATATATAATATATATATATATATATGCAAACAAGCCTGAATGGTCCCCAGGACTAGATACAACTGAAAACTCACACCCCAGAAGTGACTCGAACCCATACTCCCAGGAGCAAAGCAACTGGTAACTACAGGGCGCCTTAATCCGCTTGACCATCACGACCGGACATAAGGAAGTGATAGCCTGAGCTATATGAACCACTTCCCCGCCGGCACCTGGATGGTTATCTTGGGCATAGCATTTTATCAAATCACCTCATTTTTTGGGGCAACACGTGAGGAACACAAATGCAAACAAGCCTGAATGGTCCCCAGGACTAGATACAACTGAAAACTCACACCCCAGAAGTGACTCGAACCCATACTCCCAGGAGCAAAGCAACTGGTAACTACAGGGCGCCTTAATCCGCTTGACCATCACGACCGGACATAAGGAAGTGATAGCCTGAGCTATATGAACCACTTCCCCGCCGGCACCTGGATGGTTATCTTGGGCATAGCATTTTATCAAATCACCTCATTTTTTTGGGGCAACACGTGAGGAACACAAATGCAAACAAGCCTGAATGGTCCCCAGGACTAGATACAACTGAAAACTCACACCCCAGAAGTGACTCGAACCCATACTCCCAGGAGCAAAGCAACTGGTAACTACAGGGCGCCTTAATCCGCTTGACCATCACGACCGGACATAAGGAAGTGATAGCCTGAGCTATATGAACCACTTCCCCGCCGGCACCTGGATGGTTATCTTGGGCATAGCATTTTATCAAATCACCTCATTTTTTGGGGCAACACGTGAGGAACACAAATGCAAACAAGCCTGAATGGTCCCCAGGACTAGATACAACTGAAAACTCACACCCCAGAAGTGACTCGAACCCATACTCCCAGGAGCAAAGCAACTGGTAACTACAGGGCGCCTTAATCCGCTTGACCATCACGACCGGACATAAGGAAGTGATAGCCTGAGCTATATGAACCACTTCCCCGCCGGCACTCACTTCTGGGGTGTGAGTTTTCAGTTGTATCTAGTCCTGGGGACCATTCAGGCTTGTTTGCATTTGTGTTCCTCACGTGTTGCCCCAAAAAATGAGGTGATTTGATAAAATGCTATGCCCAAGATAACCATCCAGGTGCCGGCGGGGAAGTGGTTCATATAGCTCAGGCTATCACTTCCTTATGTCCGGTCGTGATGGTCAAGCGGATTAAGGCGCCCTGTAGTTACCAGTTGCTTTGCTCCTGGGAGTATGGGTTCGAGTCACTTCTGGGGTGTGAGTTTTCAGTTGTATCTAGTCCTGGGGACCATTCAGGCTTGTTTGCATTTGTGTTCCTCACGTGTTGCCCCAAAAAATGAGGTGATTTGATAAAATGCTATGCCCAAGATAACCATCCAGGTGCCGGCGGGGAAGTGGTT
>WNGS01004374.1:18259033-18279342 GCA_020271785.1 Procambarus virginalis
GCTTTATCATTTCATAAGAAAAAAATTAGAGAAAATATATATAATTCAGGAAAACTTTGCTTGTTAGGCAAATCGGGTCTTGCATAGTAGGCTGAGAAGTGCGTTCTGGCTATTAGGTACGACATATATATATATATATATATATATATATATATATATATATATATATATATATATATATATATATATATATATGTATGTATAACTGCTTATACTATATGTAGTGCTTGTAGTATATTTATATAATAGTATATCAAATTACTTTGTTAATATTATTGAGACCAATATTGGACGGAGTAACAATGAACAAAAACTTTAAAAAAAAAATCGCGAAATAATATTTTTGTAAATGTTCCCCCCCTCGCCCCCCCTCGCTCGCCGTATTGCATAACGAGAGATGTGTTGGGTTGAAAAGGTCCAGGTGAAAAGATTGTGTGTGTAGGTGCAGCTTTAAGACGGAGTTGAGAGGCATTGAGGTCGACGTTATGCTGCTGCAGCTCCGTGGTGTTGCGGGGCAGACCAGTTTAACTACGAGTATATGGAGAGTATAGTGGTATTGTTGGGCGAGGGTTTGTGTGGTTGTGTGTGTGTATTTACTATTTGTGCCTGCAAAACCCACCTCTTGGACCCCGCCTATCTCACCAAACTATTTTTCCTATATTATATCTACTACATATATTAATTTCAAACACACCACACACTCATACGCAGGAAGCAGTCCGTAGCAGCTGTCTAACTCGCAGGTACCTATTTACTGCTAGGTGAACACGCTCATTAGGGTGAAAGAATCTTTTGCCAATTTGTTTCCGCCGCCACCGGGAATCGAACCTAGGCCATTAGGACTACAACCCCCAAGCGCTATCAACTCTGCCGCGAGTTCCCGGAGTGCGTTTATGTGTGTGTTTGTGTGTGTTTATGTGTGTGTGTGTGTGTGTGTGTGTGTTTATGTGTGTGTGTGTGTGTGTGTGTTTATGTGTGTGTGTGTGTGTGTGTGTTTATGTGTGTGTGTGTGTGTGTGTGTGTGTTATGTGTGTGTGTGTGTGTGTGTGTGTTTATGTGTGTGTGTGTGTGTGTGTGTGTGTGTTTATGTGTGTGTGTACTCACCTAGTTGTACTCACCTAGTTGTGCTTGCGGGGGTTGAGCTCTGGCTCTTTGGTCCCGCCTCTCAACCGTCAATCAACAGGTGTACAGTTTCCTGAGCCTAATGGGCTCTATCATATCTACATTTGAAACTGTGTATGGAGTCAGCCTCCACCACATCGCTTCCTAATGCATTCCATTTGTCAACCACTCTGACACTAAAAAAGTTCTTTCTAATATCTCTGTGGCTCATTTGGGCACTCAGCTTCCACCTGTGTCCCCTAGTGCGTGTGCCCCTTGTGTTAAACAGCCTGTCTTTATCAACCCTGTCGATTCCCCTGAGAATCTTGAATGTGGTGATCATGTCCCCCCTAACTCTTCTGTCTTCCAACGAAGTGAGGTTTAATTCCTGCAGTCGCTCCTCGTAGCTCATACCTCTCAGCTCGGGTACTAGTCTGGTGGCAAACCTTTGAACCTTTTCCAGTTTAGTCTTATGCTTGACTAGATAGGGACTCCATGCTGGAGCCGCATACTCCAGGATTGGTCTGACATATGTGGTATATAATGTTCTGAAAGATTCCTTACACAAGTTTCTAAAGGCCGTTCTTATGTTAGCCAACCTGGCATATGCTGCTGATGTTATCCTCTTGATATGAGCTTCAGGGGACAGGTCTGGCGTGATATCAACCCCCAGGTCTTTCTCTCTCTCTGACTCTTGAAGTATTTCATCTCCCAAATGATACCTTGTATCTGGTCTCCTGCTTCCTACCCCTATCTTCATTACATTACATTTGCTTGGGTTAAACTCTAACAGCCATTTGTTCGACCATTCCTGCAGCTTGTCCAGGTCAAACTCACACCCCAGAAGTGACTCGAACCCATACTCCCAGGAGCAAAGCAACTGGTAACTACAGGGCGCCTTAATCCGCTTGACCATCACGACCGGACGACGGATGTGTGTGTGTGTGTGTGTGTGTGTGTGTGTGTGTGTGTGGGGGGAGAGGGGTTCTCAACTATTTAGCTTGTAGACTCGAGTTCTTGCTCATGGACCCTTTTTCCCCAGTCGCCGGTTGGTAAGATCAATGTCTCCTGACCTATTTTCCTATCATATCTACTTTTAAAATTAAGAATGCCTCTACAACCTGCTCCTTCGGTTATTTACATTTTCCCATTACACTTAAAGGTAAACTTCCGAACATCTTTGTGACTCATTCGAGTCTCAAACTTCCATTTTTGTCCCTGTGTTCTATTGGTATTCATTGTGAGCATTCTCTCTTTTACCACACTGTCTATCCCACCTAAGTTTAATACGTTTCGCTGAGCTGCATGCCGGGGATATGTATCGGCGGGAGAAATATGTAGATATGGTAAACAAAAATATGTACTAGATATGGTAGAGAGAAAAATGTAGTAGATATAGTAAAAGAAAAATATGTACTAGATATGGTAGAGAGAAATATGATGTAGATATGGTAGAGTGAAATATGTAGTAGATATGGTAGAGAGAAATATGTGGAAGATACGGTTGAGAGAAATGTGTAGTAGATATGGTAGAGAGAAATATGTAGTAGATACGGTTGAGAGAAATGTGTAGTAGATATGGTAGAGAGAAATATGTAGTAGATATGGTAGAAGAAACATGGGTTGCGAGTCAGTACATTAGACAGCCGTTGCCTCTGATGCCTTGTCGTACCGTCAGATCGTTGTCTTTCGTGTGTACTATTCTCGTCATTTCATACAAAGTTTGTAACTTTGTATCGGTTAACTGGTTTCGGACCCCAGACTCCAAAGGTTTCTGAAACGACTTCCAATTTATTATTAACTTCAGTTGGTCCCAATCCTTCGTCTAGTGTGTATGGCATGCTCTGCCATATAACGACGTGTTACATTCGATTCTCATATTTTTTTCTTGGATTTAAGCAGTTAATTCTAGAGTGTTTGGTGGGAAGTCTGTAACAGCCTGTGTGTTAAACATCTGTCATCCCTACATTCCTCCAGAGACAGTGTTAAATAAATCTCTCTCACTTTCTCTGCAAATTTTCCAGCCACTAATATCGTTTATCGTTTATTACGCCATCCTCAGAGTTTCTTCTTCTTACACTGTATCTCGAAGGATTTGACTATCCCCTCGATGATCTATCCTCCAAGCCTTCAATTTAATTTAGCTTTTCATCCGGCGGCCAGGAAGAAAAATTTGTTCTCACCATCTTGTCTAAAGCTTAAAATTTCGCTACTTTTTCCATCATATTTTAACTCTTATCTTACCAACTCCATCTGCGAGTTTGTAAGACCACCAACATTTTTTGACATTCCTTATCGAACTCTGAAATAGAAAGTTCTCCATTGATCACGGACGTATACAAGTCACTTAACACCCTCACCAGTCACTACACCCACCAGCAGTGACAGTCACTACACCCACCAGCAGTGACAGTTACCACTGCTCTCCTCAACACCCTCACCAGTCACTACACCCACCAGCAGTGACAGTCACTACACCCACCAGCAGCACCAGTCACCTCTGCTCTTCTCAACACCCTCACCAGTCACTACACCCACCGGCAGTGACAGTCACTTCTGCTCTTCTCAACACCCTCACCAGTCACTACACCCACCAGCAGTGACAGTCACCTCTGCTTTCCTCAACACCCTCACCAGTCACAACACCCACAAGCAGTGACAGTCACCTCTGCTCTTCTCAACACCCTCACCAGTCACTACACACACCACCAGCACCAGTCACTACACCCTACTGCAGCACCAGTTACCTGTGCTCTCATCACCGCTGCTACCATCAGATATTCAAAAAGAATCCTGCCTCAAACAGCACAGTTTGATGCTTGCCACATTTTCGACCACAGCAAATACTGTAACTACAAGGAGCTTTCTAGTTTGTTATACCTCCATCGGTGTACATAATTGTCACCCGTTTGGTGTTGTATTATTATCGAATGTGTCCATTGTGCCACATTATGTGCCTCTGGGAACAAGTTTACAGTTGTTTACTCTACACTTACATGTTTAAAGAAAAGTCACTTGTTTGCCACTAATTCAGGTACTCTCTTCACCAGACCTGTCAACAATGAACTCCTGTTTAGTCCTCCATGAGAATTGACCGGCCAGTTTACTTCTGGTTCGCTAGGCAGCTTGACACCACTTGCTGGACATAGAGTCCCACCTGAGCTGCCGTGGGGTGCAGACGTGTCGTCTGGCCGCTCCGGTAGTTTGGGGAGGTTGCAGTTTTCGCCTGCAGGGGGTGTGGGTGTCTCTACGCTCCCTGCTGACTGGTGGCTGTTGTTTGGCCGGTGTTGACGGCACACGCTTGCAATGGGAGTCCTTCTCCCTCCTGTGACGAGAGTAAACTCCGTGGGACTGGAGTTTACAGGCCGCGTTGGCTACCCTTTAATTGAGCTTGTCATGTGTGACATGCTCCATGTCCCGGTCGACGACGTCTACGGAGTTGAGCTGGTAACTGCTCACCGGGTTATTATCAAGTTGGCGGAGGTGGAGGTGTATCGTGCTTTCCTCCGCCGTTACGAGGGGCGTTCCTTGCCGCTGCCGGATGGTGCCGGCTCTGTGACCATTACAGACCGTAGTGGTGCCCTGACCTACGTGAGTGTGCACGGGGCGCCCTTGGAGTTTCCCGAAGTTCTACTCCGGCGTTACTTCCAGCAGTTTGGCGCAGTCGTCAGTGTGCGGGTGCACACGCTGTCCTCAGGGAGGTATAAGGGTATGAGGACGAACATTCGTACCTTTGGGATGCGCCTGAGGTCTGACATCCCTTCTTCGGTCCGGCTTCTGGGGTACTACGTCCGGGTATTCTATGCCCGGCAGCCCCGTACCTGCTTTCGGTGTGGCCTGTTGGGGCATCAGGCTGCCGGGTGCTCGGAGGCTGCTGTCGCTCCTGTGAACCTGTTCCGGGAGGATGATTTCCCGCCGCTCCCTGTTAGGGTGGATTCCGTGGGCGAGGATGTTGACGTCCCTTTGGCTGCTGTGGCTCCCCCTGCGTCGCCCGGCAGTCCTCCTGATGGTGCGGCTGCTGCCGTCATGCGACGGGCATTGGTTCGCACGGCTTGTGATGCCCGTGGTTCTGGGTCCGCCTCCGGCTCTGAGGACGTGCGCCCGGTGCCCAAGCGGTCCCGGCGTTCTTCTACTGCTTGGGCTGATGTGGAGGATTTCGACGCCAGTGGGTCTTCGGGCGATGATGTGGTGGATCCGGGTGCTTCACGCTCTGTGTCGATGGTGGTCGCTGACGTCCATGTGCCTGCTGATGACGACGTTTGTGATTATGATTCACCTCCTGTTTCTTCTGCAGACGGTTCTCCGCAGTGGGGGGTGGTAGCTCCTCCAGACGTAGGTGGTGTGGGTGCTGGTGCGGGCCGCGACCTCGTGTTGTTGCTGAAGAAGGATGTTCGGCGTGGGGAGCCCCTGCAGGTGTCACGTCCGGTGGTTGCCGCGGAGCCCTGTGGGGCTGCCAAGGAGGTTACAAGTGCGCTGCCCGTTGCCCGGGCCTGTAGGGGGAAGCCTGTCCCAATCGTCTTGGCCTCCGGCGTGGCGTATGATAGGACGAACAACCCTTTGTCATTTTACTTTATTGACCGAGTGTAGCCTGTTCCGTGGTGCCCCTCGACTGTCTGGGTTCCACAGGCTCGGGTTTTTGTTGAGGGTGTGCCGGACTTGATGCCTGATCCTCGTACGGCCCATGGTCACCCTGTTCCGGACGACATCCTGTTGCTTTGGGAGGCGTATTGTGTTCGTTTCCCGGCGGCAGAGTGGCCGGATAAGTATGCGCACTCTTGATAGTTTGTGTGATTGCTGTGTGTCTAGTGTATGTGTAGGACTTGTGGTATGTTCTGATATGTGATGTATTTATTGTGCGCCCTTCAGGCTGGTGTAATGTTTAGTTTCTCAAAGTCCCTGTTTATTGTGGTCCATATGTTTTTAACGTAATTAGTGTGTGGCTATACCATTTCATGATTATCTGTTTCTTTGATTCTGTTGTATTATGTGCCCCTCTGGCTATGCTGTTTGCCCTATTACGTTCTGTGTTTGTGCCTCTCCTTATATTTCTTGCACTGCAAGTGGTTGTGCATGTTTTTGTTTATTGTTTGTGTTATTGTACCATGTGTGGCTTTTGTTTATGTTTCTTTGATTGTTGTATGTTTTATGATTTTATTATTTTACATATTTTTTCTTTGTTCTCCTTATGCTTTCTCTGTGTATTATGATGTTTGTCTTGATTTATGTGTTATTGTGTTTTGGGTATTGTTAGCCTGTTTGCGCTATTTGTTTTATTGATGTTGGTTGTTTTTGTGCTGTGCTGTCGGTCCTTCTGGCCGGTAGTTTTTTGTTTTGCTTATTTTGTTTCTTCTGTTCTTTTTATTGTATTTATTGCCTTATACTTGCATACTTGCATGTAAAAATAAAAATAATAAAAAAAAAACTTGCTGGACATTGTTCAACCCACACATGCGCCTCCACACACCCAGTACACCGAAGGACGGAACCCAGGAATCGTTCACCCAAGCCCATTATTGCCCTTCCACCTTTGACTCCCGAGATTCAACGCATTGCGCCCCTCCCCCCATTCCCCAGTCAACGATACACCTGGCTTACCCAGATACATTGTGTCTGCTGACGTTGTCACCCCCGGGCGGTGACAACATCCGGGTTCTCACATCATAATACAGCGACAATGGAAACAGAAGGAAATTGTTACGTACCTTAAAGATTGGTGGAGTTGTCACGTGATGAGCTGTTTATGTTGACTTACCTGAAAAGGCATGAAGACTAATTAGTAATTTTTAAACTAATTTGACCACATTAATAATTATATTCTATTACACATATATAAGCAGCGAAGGTATATGTGACATTTGAGCATCGAAGTGATCTTACCTTAACTTGAAGGTCGACAAGATTGGAGTACAGTGTGTCAAGGCACTGGAGCCCTCGTCATGATAGACGAGGGGGCTGGAGTCCTCGTCATGATAGACGAGGGGGCTGGAGTACTCGTCATGAAGAACGAGGGGGCTGGAGTCCTCGTCATGAAGGACGAGGGGGCTGGAGTACTCGTCATGAAGGACGAGGGGGCTGGAGTACTCGTCATGAAGAACGAGGGGGCTGGAGTACTCGTCATGAAGGACGAGGGGGCTGGAGTACTCGTCATGAAGGACGAGGGGGCTAGAGTCCTCGTCATGAAGGACGAGGGGGCTAGAGTCCTCGTCATGATGGACGAGGGGGCTGGAGTCCTCGTCATGAAGGAGTTAGGGCGTGTCGTCGTCTAATATTTCCTGTATAACACTAAACTATCAGGAGTCAACACTTCGCCCCGTACAGCAGTTGCGCCGTTTTCTGTGCTAGTTTCCCGCACATAACTCAATGTAAACAACAATACACTTTTAGAACATTGTCCGGCCAGGATCTAATAACTAAGATACCTATACCCTTTAAAACACTACAGTTGTACTGTACACAATCAGGCATAAATACTGAAACGTCTGGTCACTGTATATCACTTTCACTAAACACTTGCTTCCATTACCCATCATTAGCGGTGATTTTTTTTCGATAATTTTTTCGTGTCCCTCACACTCAGCACAGCCCAGGCCAGCCAAGCACAGCCCAGACCAGCCCAGAACAGCACAGCCCAGGCCAACCAAGCACAGTCCAGAACAGCACAGCCCAGCACAGCCCAGCCCAGAACAGCACAGTCCAGCCCAACCCAGCTCAACCCAGCGCAGCCCAGCCCAGCACAGCCCAACCCAGCACAACTTAGCCCAGCACAGCCTAGCAAAGCACAGCCTAGCACAGCACAGCCCAGCCCAGCCCAGCACAACACAGCACAGCCCACTACAGCACAGCCCAGCCCAGCCCAGCCCAGCTCAGCTCAGCACAGCCCAGCCCAGCACAGCACACCATAGCACAGCACAGCCCAGCACAGAGCAGCACAGCACACCATAGCACACCACAACCCAGCACAGCACAGCCTAGCAAAGCACAGTTTAGCACAGCACAGCCCTGCTCAGCCGAGCACAGCACAGCACAACACAGCCAAGCCCAGCGCAGCACAGCACACCACACCACAGCCCAGCACAGCACAGCACAGCACACCACAGCCCAGGACAGCACAGCACAGCCTAGCACAGCACAGCCCAGCTAAGCGCAGCACAGCACAGCATAGCGCAGGCCAGCACAGCCCAGCTAAGCGCAGCACAGCACAGCACAGCATAGAGCAGGCCAGCACAGCCCAGCACAGCACAGCACAGTCCAGCACAGCACTCACTGATCACACATAATGACTTAGAGCTCTCACAACACATCGTCAGGCGGTGGTGGTCCACCGCCTGAGGTGGACCACTTTATTATTAATTTAAGTTAATTTATTAATATAAATTAGGGTTATATATATATATATATATATATATATATATAATAATATATATGTTAGGATTTATTAATATAAATTAATATTACACGACTCACAACTGATTTCGTCCGAACACTTCCGAAACAAGTGCTTCGCTGACGAATTTTGTTCGAACCACAACGCTATAAATGCTTCTCCCCAGCCCGTCCTCCAAACAAGGATCCAAAAGTGATTCCATGCACCCGCCAAACCCCCTGTTTATGAATGAAAAGCGGTTTACACACGACTCACAACTGCTGACGTTCGAACACTTCCGGAACAAGTGCTTCACTGACGAATTTTGCTCGAATCACAACGCTATAAATGCTTCACCCACGTACTACAAATACAAATAATCGCCAACAGAACCTAAAAACCTAACCTAACCTATCCTATGCCTATATATACACAATATGCTAATATATTATAATATTAATTTATACTTGAGAAAATTCCCGTTTTGAATGAACAGCATGTTAAAATTTATGAATGCGTGTGTGCGGTTGACCGCTGGATGTAATGGACTTGAGTCGAGGACGGGTTGTTCTCCCACGTACTACAAATACAAATAATCGCCAGCAGAACCTAAAACCTAACCTAACATATGCCCATATATGCACAATATGCCAATATATTATAATATTAATTTATATTTGAGAAGATTCCCGTTTTGAATGAAGAACACGTTAAAATTTATGAATGCGTCTGTGGGTCGACTGCTGGGTGTAATGGATTTGAGTCGAGGACGGGTTGCACAGCCCGTCCTCATAAACATAGACCAAAGACCAAGCTCATTAATCTAGCCGTCAAACTCCATGTTTAAGGATGTAAAACACTTTACATAAACAAAACACAGCAATAGTGTTTTTTTTCTGTTCAAATCGCACCTGAAAATGCTACACCCAATAATTTCCAATAGATCCTAAACACTACAACATGCCCTAATCTAGACTTACCTATACAGCAAGTTCTGGGAAATTTAAGAAAACGTCGACAACGTTCACGATGCGTTAAAGTTAATAAATACGTCACTGTGGAAGTCGCAGCTTGGCCCACCACCGCCTGAGGACGGGTTGTCAGAGCTCAGAGTCATTATGTGAGGTCAGTGAGTGCTATGCTTGGCTGCGCTGTGGTGTGCTGGGCGGAGCTGGGCTGAGCTGGGCTCGCTGGACTGGGCTGGGCTGAGCTGGGCTGGGCTGGGCTGGGCTGGGCTGAGCTGGGCAGGGCTGGGCTGGGCTGAGCTGAGCTGGGCTGGGATGTGCTGTGCTGGGCTGTACTGTGCTAGGCTGTACTGTGCTAGACTGTGCTTTGTAGGCTGTGCTGGGTTAGGATGTGCTGTACTGTGCTGTGCTGCGTTGTGCCGGAAACAAACGCTTATATGAAAAGTTTCATCGCTTCTGATAGATATTAGAAACAAGTTTTAAGTGAAAGTGATATACAGTGACCAGACGTTTCAGTATTTATGCCTGATTGTGTACAGTACAACTGTAGTGTTTTAATGGGTATAGGTATCCTAGTTATTAGATCCTGGCCGGACAATGTTCTAAAAGTGTATTGTTGTTTACATTGAGTTATGTGCGGGAAACTAGCACAGAAAACGGCGCAACTGCTGTTCGGGGCGAAGTGTTGACTCCTGATAGTTTAGTGTTATACAGGAAATATTAGACGACGACACGCCCTAACTCCTTCATGACGAGGACTCCAGCCCCCTCGTCCATCATGACGAGGACTCTAGCCCCCTCGTCCATCATGACGAGGACTCCAGCCCCCTCGTCCATCATGACGAGGACTCCAGCCCCCTCGTCCTTCATGACGAGTACTCCAGCCCCCTCGTCCATCATGACGAGGACTCCAGCCCCCTCGTCCATCATGACGAGTACTCCAGCCCCCTCGTCCTTCATGACGAGGACTCCAGCCCCCTCGTCCTTCATGACGAGGACTCCAGCCCCCTCGTCCTTCATGACGAGTACTCCAGCCCCCTCGTCCATCATGACGAGGACTCCAGCCCCCTCGTCCTTCATGACGAGTACTCCAGCCTTCTCGTCCTTCATGACGAGGACTCCAGCCCCCTCGTCCATCATGACGAGGACTCCAGCCCCCTCGTCCTTCATGACGAGGACTCCAGCCCCCTCGTCCTTCATGACGAGGACTCAGCCCCCTCGTCCTTCATGACGAGGACTCCAGCCCCCTCGTCCATCATGACGAGGACTCCAGCCCCCTCGTCCTTCATGACGAGTACTCCAGCCCTCTCGTCCTTCATGACGAGGACTCCAGCCCCCTCGTCCTTCATGACGAGTACTCCAGCCCCCTCGTCCTTCATGACGAGGACTCCAGCCCCCTCGTCCTTCATGACGAGTACTCCAGCCCTCTCGTCCTTCATGACGAGGACTCCAGCCCCCTCGTCCATCATGACGAGGACTCCAGCCCCCTCGTCCATCATGACGAGGACTCCAGCCCCCTCGTCCTTCATGACGAGGACTCCAGCCCCCTCGTCCTTCATGACGAGTACTCCAGCCCCCTCGTCCTTCATGACGAGGACTCCAGCCCCCTCGTCCTTCATGACGAGTACTCCAGCCCCCTCGTCCTTCATGACGAGAACTCCAGCCCCCTCGTCCTTCATGACGAGTACTCCAGCCCCCTCGTCCATCATGACGAGGACTCCAGCCCCCTCGTCCTTCATGACGAGTACTCCAGCCCCCTCGTCCATCATGACGAGGACTCCAGCCCCCTCGTCCTTCATGACGAGTACTCCAGCCCCCTCGTCCTTCATGACGAGGACTCCAGCCCCCTCGTCCTTCATGACGAGTACTCCAGCCCCCTCGTCCTTCATGACGAGTACTCCAGCCCTCTCGTCCTTCATGACGAGGACTCCAGCCCCCTCGTCCTTCATGACGAGGACTCCAGCCCCCTCGTCCTTCATGACGAGGACTCCAGCCCCCTCGTCCTTCATGACGAGGACCCCAGCCACCTCGTCCTTCATGACGAGTACTAAAGCCTCCCTCGTCCACCATGAGGAGTACTCCAGCCCCCCTCGTCCTTCATGACGAGTACTCCAGCCACCTCGTCCTTCATGACGAGGACTCCAGCCCCTTCATCCACCATGACGAGTACTCCAGCCCCCTCGTCCTTCATGACGAGTACTAAAGCCTCCCTCGTCCACCATGACGAGTACTCCAGCCCCCTCGTCCTTCATGACGAGGACTCCAGCCACCTCGTCCTTCATGACGAGGACTCCAGCCCCTCGTCCTTCATGACGAGTACTAAAGCCTCCCTCGTCCACCATGACGAGTACTCCAGCCCCCTCGTCCTTCATGACGAGTACTCCAGCCCCCTCGTCCATCATGATGAGGACTCCAGCCCCCTCGTCCTTCATGACGAGGACTCCAGCCCCCTCGTCCTTCATGACGAATACTAAAGCCTCCCTCATCCACCATGACGAGTACTCCAGCCCCCTCGTCCTTCATGACGAGTACTCCAGCCCCCTCGTCCTTCATGACGAGGACTCCAGCCCCCTCGTCCTTCATGACGAGGACTCCAGCCCCCTCGTCCTTCATGACGAGGACTTCAGCCCCCTCGTCCCTTGACACACTGTACTCCAATCTTGTCGACCTTCAAGTTAAGGTAAGATCACTTCGATGCTCAAATATAATATATATACCTTCGCTGCTTATATATGTGTATTAGAATATAATTATTAATGTGGTATATTAGGTTTTTAATGTATACAAATTAGTTTAAAAATTACTAATTAGTTTTCATGCCTTTTCAGGTAAGTCAACATAAACAGCTCATCACGTGACACAAGTCCACCAATCTTTAAGGTACGTAACAATTTCCTTCTGTTTCCATTGTCGCTGTATTATGATGTCAGGACCCGGATGTTGTCACCGCCCGGGGGTGACAACGTCAGCAGGCACAATGTATCTGGGTAAGCAAAGTTTATCGTTGACTGGGGAATGGGGGGAGGGGCGCAATGCGTTGAATCTCGGGAGTCAAAGGTGGAAGGGCAATAATGGGCCTGGGTGAACGATTCCTGGGTTCCGTCCTTCGGTGTACTGGGTGTGTGGAGGCGCATGTGTGGGTTGAACAATGTCCAGCAAGTGGTGTCAAGCTGCCTAGCGAACCAGAAGTAAACTGGCCGGTCAGTTCTCGTGGAGGACTAAACAGGAGGTCATTGTTGACAGGTCTGGTGAAGAGAGTACCTGAATTAGTGGCAAACAAGTGACTTTTCTTTAAACATGTAAGTGTAGAGTAAACAACTGTAAACTTGTTCCCAGAGGCACATAATGTGGCACAATGGACAGATTCGATAATTCTACAACACCAAACGGGTGGCAATTATGTTCACCGATGTAGGTATAACAAACTAAAAAGCTCCTTTTAGTTATAGTATTTGCTGTGGTCGAAAATGTGGCAATCATCAAACTGTGCTGTTTGAGGCAGGATTCTTTTTGAATATCTGATAGTAGCAGCGGTGATGAGAGCACAGGTGACTGGTGCTCCAGTAGGGTGTAGTGACTGGTAAGGGTGTTGAGAAGAGCAGGGGTGACTGTCACTGCAGGTGGATGTAGTGACTGGTGAGGTTGTTGAGAAGAGCTGAGATGACTGTCTTGCCAGTGGGTGTAGTGACTGGTGCTGCTGGTGGGTGTAGTGACTGGCGAGGGTGTTCAGAAGAGGAGAGAAAGGCCTTGTCATTCTTTATCACCCCAGTGCCAGTTAATATAGTTTCCCAGTGAATGTTACTATAGCTCCCCCAGTGGCTGTTTCTATAGCTCCCCAGTGACTGTTACTATTGCTCCCCAGTGGCTTTTACTATAGCTCCCCAGTGGATGTTAATATAGCTCCGCCAGTGGGTGTTACTATAGCTCCCCAGTGACTGTTACTATAGCTCCCCAGTGGGTGTTACTATAGCTCCCCAGTGGGTGTTACTATAGCTCCCCAGTAGCTGTTACTCTAGTTCCCCCAGTGGCTGTTACTATAGCTCCCCAGTGACTGTTACTATAGCTCCCCAGTAGCTGTTACTATAGCTCCCCAGTGACTGTTACTATAGCTCCCCCAGTGACTGTTACTATAGCTCCCCAGTGACTGTTACTATAGCTCCCCAGTGGCTGTTACTATAGCTCCCCAGTTACTGTTACTATAGCTCCCCAGTGACTGTTACTATAGCTCACCAGTGACTGTTACTATAGCTCCCCAGTGACTGTTACTATAGCTCACCAGTGACTGTTACTATAGCTCCCCAGTGACTGTTACTATAGCTCCCCAGTGGCTGTTACTATAGCTCCCCAGTGACTGTTACTATAGCTCCCCCAGTGACTGTTACTATAGCTCCCCAGTGGGTGTTACTATAGCTCCCCAGTGGGTGTTACTATAGCTCCCCAGTGGGTGTTACTATAGCTCCCCAGTGGGTGTTACTATAGCTCCCCAGTGGGTGTTACTATAGCTCCCCAGTGGGTGTTACTATAGCTCCCCAGTGACTGTTACTATAGCTCCCCAGTGGGTGTTACTATAGCTCCCCAGTGACTGTTACTATAGCTCCCCAGTGGGTGTTAGTATAGCTCCCCAGTGACTGTTACTATAGCTCCCCAGTGACTGTTACTATAGCTCCCCAGTGACTGTTACTATAGCTCCCCAGTGACTGTTACTATAGCTCCCCAGTGACTGTTACTATAGCTCCCCAGTGGCTGTTACTATAGCTCCCAGTGACTGTTACTATAGCTCCCCAGTGACTGTTACTATAGCTCCCCAGTGACTGTTACTATAGCTCCCCAGTGGCTGTTACTATAGCTCCCCAATGACTGTTACTATAGCTCCCCAGTGGCTGTTACTATAGCTCCCCAATGACTGTTACTATAGCTCCCCAGTGGGTGTTACTATAGCTCCCCAGTGGGTGTTACTATAGCTCCCCAGTGGGTGTTACTATAGCTCCCCAGTGGCTGTTACTATAGCTCCCCAGTGACTGTTACTATAGCTCCCCAGTGGTGTTACTATAGCTCCCCAGTGACTGTTACTATAGCTCCCCAGTGACTGTTACTATAGCTCCCCAGTGGGTGTTACTATAGCTCCCCAGTGGGTGTTACTATAGCTCCCCAGTGGGTGTTACTATAGCTCCCCAGTGGGTGTTACTATAGCTCCCCAGTGGGTGTTACTATAGCTCCCCAGTGGGTGTTACTATAGCTCCCCAGTGGGTGTTACTATAGCTCCCCAGTGGCTGTTACTATAGCTCCCCAGTGACTGTTACTATAGCTCCCCAGTGACTGTTACTATAGCTCCCCAGTGGGTGTTACTATAGCTCCCCAGTGACTGTTACTATAGCTCCCCAGTGACTGTTACTATAGCTCCCCAGTGACTGTTACTATAGCTCCCCAGTGACTGTTACTATAGCTCCCCAGTGACTGTTACTATAGCTCCCCAGTGGCTGTTACTATAGCTCCCCAGTGACTGTTACTATAGCTCCCCAGTGACTGTTACTATAGCTCCCCAGTGACTGTTACTATAGCTCCCCAGTGACTGTTACTATAGCTCCCCAGTGGCTGTTACTATAGCTCCCCAGTGACTGTTACTATAGCTCCCCAGTGACTGTTACTATAGCTCCCCAGTGGGTGTTACTATAGCTCCCCAGTGGGTGTTACTATAGCTCCCCAGTGGGTGTTACTATAGCTCCCCAGTGGGTGTTACTATAGCTCCCCAGTGGGTGTTACTATAGCTCCCCAGTGGCTGTTACTATAGCTCCCCAGTGGCTGTTACTATAGCTCCCCAGTGACTGTTACTATAGCTCCCCAGTGACTGTTACTATAGCTCCCCAGTGACTGTTACTATAGCTCCCCAGTGGGTGTTACTATAGCTCCCCAGTGACTGTTACTATAGCTCCCCAGTGACTGTTACTATAGCTCCCCAGTGACTGTTACTATAGCTCCCCAGTGACTGTTACTATAGCTCCCCAGTGACTGTTACTATAGCTCCCCAGTGGCTGTTACTATAGCTCCCCAGTGACTGTTACTATAGCTCCCCAGTGACTGTTACTATAGCTCCCCAGTGACTGTTACTATAGCTCCCCAGTGACTGTTACTATAGCTCCCCAGTGACTGTTACTATAGCTCCCCAGTGGTGTTACTATAGCTCCCCAGTGACTGTTACTATAGCTCCCCAGTGACTGTTACTATAGCTCCCCAGTGGACTGTTACTATAGCTCCCCAGTGACTGTTACTATAGCTCCCCAGTGACTGTTACTATAGCTCCCCAGTGCTGTTACTATAGCTCCCCAGTGGCTGTTACTATAGCTCCCCAGTGACTGTTACTATAGCTCCCCAGTGACTGTTACTATAGCTCCCCAGTGGCTGTTACTATAGCTCCCCAGTGACTGTTACTATAGCTCCCCAGTGACTGTTACTATAGCTCCCCAGTGACTGTTACTATAGCTCCCCAGTGGCTGTTACTATAGCTCCCCAGTGACTGTTACTATAGCTCCCCAGTGGACTGTTACTATAGCTCCCCAGTGACTGTTACTATAGCTCCCCAGTGACTGTTACTATAGCTCCCCAGTGACTGTTACTATAGCTCCCCAGTGACTGTTACTATAGCTCCCCAGTGACTGTTACTATAGCTCCCCAGTGACTGTTACTATAGCTCCCCAGTGACTGTTACTATAGCTCCCCAGTGACTGTTACTATAGCTCCCCAGTGGGTGTTACTATAGCTCCCCAGTGGCTGTTACTATAGCTCCCCAGTGACTGTTACTATAGCTCCCCAGTGACTGTTACTATAGCTCCCCAGTGACTGTTACTATAGCTCCCCAGTGGCTGTTACTATAGCTCCCCAGTGACTGTTACTATAGCTCCCCAGTGACTGTTACTATAGCTCCCCAGTGGCTGTTACTATAGCTCCCCAGTGGCTGTTACTATAGCTCCCCAGTGACTGTTACTATAGCTCCCCAGTGGCTGTTACTATAGCTCCCCAGTGGCTGTTACTATAGCTCCCCAGTGGCTGTTACTATAGCTCCCCAGTGACTGTTACTATAGCTCCCCAGTGACTGTTACTATAGCTCCCCAGTGACTGTTACTATAGCTCCCCAGTGGCTGTTACTATAGCTCCCCAGTGACTGTTACTATAGCTCCCCAGTGACTGTTACTATAGCTCCCCAGTGGCTGTTACTATAGCTCCCCAGTGGCTGTTACTATAGCTCCCCAGTGGCTGTTACTATAGCTCCCCAGTGACTGTTACTATAGCTCCCCAGTGACTGTTACTATAGCTCCCCAGTGGCTGTTACTATAGCTCCCCAGTGACTGTTACTATAGCTCCCCAGTGACTGTTACTATAGCTCCCCAGTGACTGTTACTATAGCTCCCCAGTGGGTGTTACTATAGCTCCCCAGTGACTGTTACTATAGCTCCCCAGTGACTGTTACTATAGCTCCCCAGTGACTGTTACTATAGCTCCCCAGTGACTGTTACTATAGCTCCCCAGTGGCTGTTACTATAGCTCCCCAGTGACTGTTACTATAGCTCCCCAGTGACTGTTACTATAGCTCCCCAGTGACTGTTACTATAGCTCCCCAGTGACTGTTACTATAGCTCCCCAGTGACTGTTACTATAGCTCCCCAGTGACTGTTACTATAGCTCCCCAGTGACTGTTACTATAGCTCCCCAGTGACTGTTACTATAGCTCCCCAGTGACTGTTACTATAGCTCCCCAGTGGCTGTTACTATAGCTCCCCAGTGACTGTTACTATAGCTCCCCAGTGACTGTTACTATAGCTCCCCAGTGACTGTTACTATAGCTCCCCAGTGACTGTTACTATAGCTCCCCAGTGACTGTTACTATAGCTCCCCAGTGGCTGTTACTATAGCTCCCCAGTGGCTGTTACTATAGCTCCCCAGTGACTGTTACTATAGCTCCCCAGTGGCTGTTACTATAGCTCCCCAGTGGTGTTACTATAGCTCCCCAGTGACTGTTACTATAGCTCCCCAGTGACTGTTACTATAGCTCCCCAGTGACTGTTACTATAGCTCCCCAGTGACTGTTACTATAGCTCCCCAGTGGCTGTTACTATAGCTCCCAGTGACTGTTACTATAGCTCCCCAGTGACTGTTACTATAGCTCCCCAGTGACTGTTACTATAGCTCCCCAGTGACTGTTACTATAGCTCCCCAGTGACTGTTACTATAGCTCCCCAGTGGCTGTTACTATAGCTCCCCAGTGACTGTTACTATAGCTCCCCAGTGACTGTTACTATAGCTCCCCAGTGACTGTTACTATAGCTCCCCAGTGACTGTTACTATAGCTCCCCAGTGACTGTTACTATAGCTCCCCAGTGACTGTTACTATAGCTCCCCAGTGACTGTTACTATAGCTCCCCAGTGACTGTTACTATAGCTCCCCAGTGGCTGTTACTATAGCTCCCCAGTGACTGTTACTATAGCTCCCCAGTGACTGTTACTATAGCTCCCCAGTGACTGTTACTATAGCTCCCCAGTGGCTGTTACTATAGCTCCCCAGTGACTGTTACTATAGCTCCCCAGTGACTGTTACTATAGCTCCCCAGTGGCTGTTACTATAGCTCCCCAGTGACTGTTACTATAGCTCCCCAGTGACTGTTACTATAGCTCCCCAGTGACTGTTACTATAGCTCCCCAGTGGCTGTTACTATAGCTCCCCAGTGACTGTTACTATAGCTCCCCAGTGACTGTTACTATAGCTCCCCAGTGACTGTTACTATAGCTCCCCAGTGACTGTTACTATAGCTCCCCAGTGACTGTTACTATAGCTCCCCAGTGACTGTTACTATAGCTCCCCAGTGACTGTTACTATAGCTCCCCAGTGGCTGTTACTATAGCTCCCCAGTGACTGTTACTATAGCTCCCCAGTGACTGTTACTATAGCTCCCCAGTGGCTGTTACTATAGCTCCCCAGTGACTGTTACTATAGCTCCCCAGTGACTGTTACTATAGCTCCCCAGTGACTGTTACTATAGCTCCCCAGTGACTGTTACTATAGCTCCCCAGTGGCTGTTACTATAGCTCCCCAGTGACTGTTACTATAGCTCCCCAGTGACTGTTACTATAGCTCCCCAGTGACTGTTACTATAGCTCCCCAGTGACTGTTACTATAGCTCCCCAGTGACTGTTACTATAGCTCCCCAGTGACTGTTACTATAGCTCCCCAGTGACTGTTACTATAGCTCCCCAGTGACTGTTACTATAGCTCCCCAGTGACTGTTACTATAGCTCCCCAGTGACTGTTACTATAGCTCCCCAGTGACTGTTACTATAGCTCCCCAGTGACTGTTACTATAGCTCCCCAGTGACTGTTACTATAGCTCCCCAGTGACTGTTACTATAGCTCCCCAGTGACTGTTACTATAGCTCCCCAGTGACTGTTACTATAGCTCCCCAGTGACTGTTACTATAGCTCCCCAGTGACTGTTACTATAGCTCCCCAGTGACTGTTACTATAGCTCCCCAGTGACTGTTACTATAGCTCCCCAGTGACTGTTACTATAGCTCCCCAGTGACTGTTACTATAGCTCCCCAGTGACTGTTACTATAGCTCCCCAGTGACTGTTACTATAGCTCCCCAGTGACTGTTACTATAGCTCCCCAGTGACTGTTACTATAGCTCCCCAGTGACTGTTACTATAGCTCCCCAGTGACTGTTACTATAGCTCCCCAGTGGCTGTTACTATAGCTCCCCAGTGACTGTTACTATAGCTCCCCAGTGACTGTTACTATAGCTCCCCAGTGACTGTTACTATAGCTCCCCAGTGGCTGTTACTATAGCTCCCCAGTGGCTGTTACTATAGCTCCCCAGTGGCTGTTACTATAGCTCCCCAGTGACTGTTACTATAGCTCCCCAGTGACTGTTACTATAGCTCCCCAGTGACTGTTACTATAGCTCCCCAGTGGCTGTTACTATAGCTCCCCAGTGACTGTTACTATAGCTCCCCAGTGGCTGTTACTATAGCTCCCCAGTGACTGTTACTATAGCTCCCCAGTGCTGTTACTATAGCTCCCCAGTGGCTGTTACTATAGCTCCCCATGACTGTTACTATAGCTCCCCAGTGACTGTTACTATAGCTCCCCAGTGACTGTTACTATAGCTCCCCAGTGGCTGTTACTATAGCTCCCCAGTGACTGTTACTATAGCTCCCCAGTGGCTGTTACTATAGCTCCCCAGTGAGTGTTACTATAGCTCCCCAGTGGCTGTTACTATAGCTCCCCAGTGACTGTTACTATAGCTCCCCAGTGGCTGTTACTATAGCTCCCCAGTGACTGTTACTATAGCTCCCCAGTGACTGTTACTATAGCTCCCCAGTGACTGTTACTATAGCTCCCCAGTGACTGTTACTATAGCTCCCCAGTGGCTGTTACTATAGCTCCCCAGTGACTGTTACTATAGCTCCCCAGTGACTGTTACTATAGCTCCCCAGTGACTGTTACTATAGCTCCCCAGTGACTGTTACTATAGCTCCCCAGTGACTGTTACTATAGCTCCCCAGTGACTGTTACTATAGCTCCCCAGTGGCTGTTACTATAGCTCCCCAGTGCTGTTACTATAGCTCCTCAGTGGCTGGTACTATAGCTCCCCAGTGACTGTTACTATAGCTCCCCCCAGTGACTGTTACTATAGCTCCCCAGTGGCTGTTACTATAGCTCCCCCAGTGACTGTTACTATAGCTCCCCAGTGACTGTTACTATAGCTCCCCAGTGGCTGTTACTATAGCTCCTCAGTGGCTGTTACTATAGCTCCTCAGTGGCTGGTACTAGTTCAGGAACTGTTTCTCGAGGAACGGATCTCCTGCAACTGCAGGATAATGTATCGCAGT
>WNGS01004374.1:18291655-18337931 GCA_020271785.1 Procambarus virginalis
AATACGTCATAAGGCGTAAACCACTATGTTATGGTTAATTATGTTTTTGCGTTGGTTGTGCTTCAGCTCTTTGGTCCCGCCTCTCAGCTGTCTGTCAACTTGTGTGCAGATACATTGGGGGGGGGGACATCAAAGTCAATAATCTAACTACTCTTCAACACATTCATGAACACCTCACGACAATTTTATTATTTGATAAAAATGTTCTTTACCTGGGAATTTGTTGAGTGTTTAAGAGAAAGTTAATCAGCTGTCACTTTCCTATAGAAATTCTTCCTTAGGGAGCTTCTTCTCACGCTCGTTTGCGAGGCTCTGCGTGTTGAACCATCAGTTTGGGAACTGTTAATGAAGACGACGAGTCATTAACGTGGCTCAAGAAATGATGACCAAACGACACACCAGAAGATGGAGAAGCGGCGACGTTTCGGTCCGTCTTGGACCATTGTCACACGACTTGATAATGGTCCAGGACGACTTGGTAATGGTCCAGGACGAATTGGTAATGGTCCAGGACGACTTGGTAATGGTCCAGGACGACTTGGTAATGGTCCAGGACGACTTGGTAATGGTCCAGGACGACTTGGTAATGGTCCAGGACGACTTGGTAATGGTCCAGGACGACTTGGTAATGGTCCAGGACGACTTGATAATGGTCCAGGAAGAATTGGTAATGGTCCAGGACGAATTGATAATGGTCCAGGACGAATTAGTAATGGTCCAGGACGACTTGGTAATGGTCCAGGACGACTTCATAATGGTCCAGGACGACTTGGTAATGGTCCAGGACGACTTTGATAATGGTCCAGGACGGACCGAAACGTCGCCGCTTCTCCATCTTCTGAGTTGAGGTTTGGTCACCATAACTGTTCATGATCTCTTGTGCAAATTATGGACAGGGTCATAGGTCTGGGCAATAGTAAGTGCCTCGCACGAGATCAACCACTAAGGTAGCACAGGGCTTAAAACAATACTGGTACGTAATTCAATTAGAAAGAACATCAGTCTAACACACACAGAATTCAAGTGTTTTTGTGATGGAAGTCACAGTGATGGGTCAGCGCCCCGTGGCCAAGGAGTCCAAACGTGAAGTAGTCCAAGAAAATGAACAAATCCACAAGGGCCGTGATGAGGGTTTAAACCTACGTCCGAGAGGATTCCAGACGCGCCTTAATCGACTGTTCCACGACATGGTAAAAGAATTGGATTTGTTCATTTGATGTATCACGATATTGTGATTTCTGTGTGTATTCCAAGAAAAGATCATTTGTTTCTAGAGACATGGAAGGGTGACCGAGTAGAGGTGGCTGCCAAAAGCTTGGAACAGTGTGGGATTAAGCGTTAGCAGCTTTACACGGCTTAACTATAGTATACGTAGGGTTCACGAGGCAATTGTCTACGTGAACATTATGACTAATGACCATTACACCCGAGTTTCTGAAAGCACTGTCCCTAATGACTAATATATGCGAGTTCCTTCAACTCCGATGTATAAGCCATATATAATATATATATATATATATATATATATATATATATATATATATATATATATATATATATATATATATATATATATATATAAAACTGAATACTCACACCCCAGAAGTGACTCGAACTCATACGGCCAGCAGCAACGCAACTGGTATGTACAGGGACGCCTTAATCTGCTTGACCATCACGACCGGACAAAAGGAAGTGATAGCGGAAGCTATTTGAACCACTTCCCAGCCGGCACTCGGATGGTAATCTTGGGCATAGCATTTTATCAAATCACCTCATTTTTTGGGGCAACACGTGAGGAACACAAATGCGAACAAGCCTGAATGGTCCCCAGGACTATATGCAACTGAAAACTCACACCCCAGAAGTGACTCGAACTCATACTGCCAGCAGCAATGCAACCTTTTGTCCGGTCGTGGTGGTCAAGCGGATTAAGGCGTCCCTGTACATACCAGTTGCGTTGCTGCTGGCAGTATGAGTTCGAGTCACTTCTGGGGTGTGAGTTTTCAGTTGCATATAGTCCTGGGGACCATAGACGGATATTGCAGTTAAAGACAGTAGCCTTAAATGTTTCTGGCCAAAACTGTTTCAACAAAGCAGATAATACTCATAATAAAGCTGTTTTATATGATAACCGCCAGTAATGCACTTAGTAATGCTGTTTTAACAAAATATCAAGTCCAACAGTGTAGTTTTTTTTATTTATTTTTACACTAGCTGTACCCGGCCACGAGTTGCTGTGGCTCAGCAACTGAGCCACAGCAACCTTCCCTGTTCCTGAGTCCTCCCCACCATTCCCCCTTCACCTATCTCCTTGGCCTCCCAACCATTCCCCACACCATCGTCCCCTCGTCCTCCCAACCATTCCCCCATTCCCCACTCCACCATCCCCTCTTCCTTCCCACCATGCCCAACTCCCCTGTCCCCTAGTCCTCCGCACCATCTCTCACTCCCTCATCCGATGCCTTCCCAAATGGTCTGATGTTCTTCTCAGAAAATTGGGAACATCAAGTGATCTGATGTTCCCATCACTGAAATATAAGAAAACAGTTAAAAAATGAAATGATAATATGAAAAAACTATATTAATGAAATGAACGATATGGTAAACAACACAGCTCAATTCCAACGCAATTCACACAAAATAATTAAATCAAAATGAAAATATATCAAAATCTATGAAAATTCAATTGATCAATTCAATCATAAACATTAAAATGGAATTGTAACAAATTTTGTATAACATGTGTGTTGCTCTTACATGCAACAGATGGCGCTGTTTTTCAAGAAAAGCATAGTTTTACCTGTCACAGGCGTGGCATCTATACTTACGAAATGAAATGTATGGTAGACAACACAGTTCAATTCCAACACAATGTCCTAAAATAATTCAATAAAAATAAAAAATAAAAATCTATGAAAATAAAATTTATCAATGCAATCGGAAACATTAAAATAGAAATCGTGACATTATTATTATCAATAGAAGGCGTTCATGTTGCTATTATGTGCAACAGATGGCGCTGTTTTTACAAAATGCATGTTTTTACCTGTCACAAGGGTGGCATCTATATAGCAGGTATATAAAAAGACGCGCCTATTTGAATGCAACATTGTCAAAATTTCAAAACAATCGGTGAAGAACTTTCGGAGATTACAGCGTGTGGTACTCTTACGTCCAATAGATGGGGCTTTTTTTCCAAAAAGCATGCTTTTCCTGTCACAGGTGAGGCATGTATATAGTAGATATATATAAAGACACGCCTATTCGAATGCAATGTTGTTTCAAAATTTCAAAGCAATCGGTAAAGAGGTTTTGAAGATTTCCCTCACATGAAAAACACAGTTTTTCAGAAAAAAACATGTTTTTTTTATCGTCACAGACGTGACATCTATATAGTATGTATATAAAAAATCTGGCTGGATGCGAATGGAACGTTGTGTGAAAATTTCAAAGCAATTGGTGAAGAACTTTCGGAGATTAGCGGTTATGCACAAACGAACATTTCCATTTTTATTTATATAGATGCAGGGCATGCTAAGCAGTACATAAAAAGAAAAACAAAGGAAACACCTTAAAGTATAAAATCATAGGCCTGAAGGGCACACAACAAGACATAAAATCGTAACATATTACATAGAACATGATAGGAAGACAAAACCCAGAAGTAAAAAGAAAAAAAGACACCACCACAGGCTTGACGAGCCCTAGCAAACACCTCATAGAAGTTTTTCCGGAAACTCGTCTCTGGGAAACCGGACACAGAACGCCTCTCAGGGCAGATACAGATCAGGATACTTATCTTGACGCTTCGTATAGGGGTACTCTATCACATCCGGAACCTCGGACACGAAGGCATGCACACGGGGGACCGAAATAGTCGTAGGGAACAGGGAAAGCGGCGCCGCCCGCTCCCACAAGACGGGCAGCCGGGGCGCAGTCAAATTCTCAACAGGAAGACTCCCAACACCGGGTACAGTCCCCATCGAACGGGCAACTGCACCCCTGAAACCGCATCATCTTCTGGAGGAACCACCCCGCATTGCAGAGAAACCCCTGCAGGAGAAAAAACAGATGTCAATTCAGAAACACTACCACCGGCAGGAGGCGCGTGAAGCTCCGCTACCACCGGCAGGAGGTGCGTGAAGCTCCGCTACCACCGGCAGGAGGCGCGTGAAGCTCCGCTACCACCGTCGCAGTAGACACCAACTCCCCAGGAAACACCCCAGTAGGGGACTCGCAATCGTCAAAGTCACCCACGTCGGCCCATGCAGAAGAAGAACGCCGTGAACACTTGGGATCCGGCTGCACGTCGTCAGAGCCGGAGGCGGAACCAGAAGCAGGGCGGGCGCATCGGCGCACGACGCAAGACGTTAGCATCCTCAACTACATGGGGGACCGGCCCCAACACTGCAGGAAGTTCCGCATCTGCACCATCCTCCAGCAAGGCCGGGACAGGCATCGTAGACGGAGAGACAGGAACCGTTGAAGCTGAAGATGGCAGAGGGGGAGCATCAGGAAGATCTACTTCAGCGTCAGGAATACCACCCGGAACAGGACGTCCAACGGAAGACTTCACAACCTCCGTAAGACAAGCCCCAGCAACATCAGGCGCACAGGTCGACACAGGACGCGACGCATCAGCGAAAGGGTCGTCCATATCCCCACCCAGCGAGTCGTCCTCCACAGCGAGCGGCGGGAAATCCTCCTCACAAAAGAGATTCAACGGCACGACGACATCCACCAAGCACCCAGCAGGCATGTGGCCCAACAACCAACAACGAAAGCAGGTTCGTGGATGTCGTGCATAGTACACGCGGACATAAAATCCCATTAGCTGCACAGAGGACAGGAAGTCCGACTGCAACCGCATCCCCAGAGTGCGAATATTTTTCCGAACTCCCTTAAATTTCCCAGAGGAAAACATATGCAATCTGACACTCACAACAGTGCCATACCACCCAAAATACCTCAGTAGCAGCTCCTCCAGGAACTCGAGGGGTGCACAATGCACAATGACGAAGGTAAGAACACCACTATGGTCGGAGATAACGACTGTACCAGCAGTGCCCTGCAGCTGAAACACCGCCCTTTGTAATCGGCACAAAAACACCCTGTAGTCATCCTCTGTGGCAAACTTCACGATAGCCCGATGGGACTACACTCCAACCAATTACACTCCATAAATCGCAGCCACACAAACGCGCAGCATGTCACACATTACCAATTCCACCGCTGATAAATCAGCCTTGACGGTGAACTCCAATCCGACCGAATGAACCCGCAACACAGGAGAGAGGTCACCCCACAATCACGCAGGGTACGTCAGCACACGGCCAGCGGTCCGCCAACCACCCCGGGCAAGCAACAACTGTGCAGCAGGACAGGAACGACCGCTCGCCAGGCCACCCAATGTGCCACTCACAGTGTAGTCGTCGCCAGGGAGACATTAACTGTAGTCTTCAAGGCGTCGTTGCTCACTATATCCATCCCTAGACGGCTTTTACCCACCCTGGATTTTAGCGAGGTCCTTCCCACACTCCCAGAGAGCTACTTGGTTAGAGCACGCGTACTTATTCCTCTCCCATCTTCTTGCTAATGAAACAATTATCCTTATGTTCGTCTATTCCTTCCTTCTGGTGATGTACACAGTCGTTCTTGTGACAGCTTAATGACGTTGGTAAATGCTAAGTTGTTTATGTGGTGAGATATGGAGAGGATTGCTGGTGGTGTTTAGGAGGGGGGGGGGGTTCTTTAGTACTCACCTAGTTGTTAGTTGTGTGTATCTGTATTCACCTAGTTGTATTCACCTAGTTCTGCTTGCGGGGGTTGTGCTCAACTCTTTCGGCCCGCCTCAATTGTCAATCAACTTTTTTCTTCACACACACACACACACACACACACACACACACACACACACACACACACACACACACACACACCACACACACACACACACACACACATACACACACACACACACACACACATATACACACACACACACACACACACACACACACACAAATGGAGGGAAAAAAATTATAGTCGTAGTCATATATAATCCTCCACCAAATGACAGAAGACCTAGACAGGAATATGATAGAAACAACATGGCCACCATTAACATAATAGAAAGAGCAGCTTCTGTTGCTAGCAGGAATGGATCTGGACTAATAATAATGGGAGACTTCAACCATGGGAGGATAGATTGGGAGAACAGAGACCTGCATGGAGGACCAGAAACATGGAGAGCTAAGCTGCTGGATGTGGCAACAAGAAACTTTCTAAGCCAGCACGTCAATGACCCAACAAGAATGAGAGGAGAAGATGAACCAGCAATGCTTGATTTGATATTTACCCTAAATGAGTGGGATATAAGGGAAGTTAAGATGGAAGCGCCCTTGGGAATGAGTGACCATAGTGTATTAAAATTTGAGTACCTGGTAGAGCTAGGAATTATCTCCCCAAAAAAGAACTAGGAATCAAAAGGCTGGCATTCCGAAAGGGGAATTATGTACAGATGAGAAGTTTCCTAAGTGAAATACCTTGGGACTCAGACCTCAGAGATAAGTCTGTACAGGGTATGATGGACTATGTTACCCAAAAGTGTCAGGAGGCAGTAAAAAGTTTCATCCCGGCCCAAAAGGAAAAATCCGAGAAGCAACAGAAGAATCCATGGTATAATAGGGAATGTATGGAAGCAAAGAAACTGAACAAAAGGGCGTGGAGGAACTTCCGGAATAACAGAACACCAGAAAGCAGAGAGAGATACCAGAGAGCCAGGAATGAGTACGTCAGGGTGAGAAGAGAAGCAGAGAAAAGTTTTGAAAATGATATAGCAAACAAAGCCAAGACCGAACCCATGCTACTCCACAGTCACATCAGAAGGAAAACAACACTGAAAGAACAGGTATTGAAACTTAGAACAGGCGAGGACAGGTATACAGAGAATGACAAAGATGTGTGTGAAGAACTCAACAAGAGGTTCCAGGAGGTCTTCACAATAGAACAAGGTGAGGTCACTGTGCTAGGAGAAAGGGAGGTAAATCAGGCGGCCTTGGAAGAGTTCGAAATTACGAGAGAGGAGGTAAAGAGACACCTGCTGGATCTGGATGTTAGGAAGGCTGTTGGGCCAGACGGGATCTCACCTTGGATACTGAAAGAGTGTGCAGAGGCACTTTGCTTGCCACTCTCTATAGTGTATAGTAAGTCACTGGAGACGGGAGACCTACCAGAATATGGAAGACGGCGAATGTGGTCCCAATATACAAAAAGGGCGACAGGCAAGAGGCACTGAACTACAGGCCAGTGTCCTTGACTTGTATACCATGCAAGGTGATGGAGAAGATCGTGAAAAAAACCTGGTAACACATCTGGAGAGAAGAGACTTCGTGACAAATCGCCAACATGGGTTCAGGGAGGGCAAATCTTGCCTTACAGGCTTGATAGAATTCTACGATCAGGTGACAAAGATTAAGCAAGAAAGAGAGGGCTGGGCGGACCGCATTTTCTTGGACTGTCGGAAAGCCTTTGACACAGTACCGCATAAGAGGCTGGTACATAACCTGGAGAGACAGGCTGGTGTAGCTGGTAAGGTGCTCCAGTGGATAAGGGAGTACCTAAGCAATAGGAAGCAGAGAGTTACGGTAAGGGGTGAGACCTCCGATTGGCGTGAAGTCACCAGTGGAGTCCCACAGGGCTCTGTACTCGGTCCTATCTTGTTTCTGATATATGTAAATGATCTCCCGGAGGGTATCGATTCATTTCTCTCCATGTTTGCGGACGATGCCAAAATTATGAGAAGGATTAAAACAGAAGAGGACTGTTTGAGGCTTCAAGAAGACCTAGACAAGCTGAAGGAATGGTCGAACAAATGGTTGTTAGAGTTTAACCCAACCAAATGTAATGTAATGAAGATAGGTGTAGGGAGCAGGAGGCCAGATACAAGGTATCATCTGGGAGAGGAAATTCTTCAGGAATCAGAGAAAGAAAAAGACTTGGGGGTTGATATCACGCCAGACCTGTCTCCTGCAGCACATATCAAGAGGATAACATCAGCGGCATATGCCAGGTTGGCCAACATACGAACGGCATTCAGAAACTTGTGTAAAGAATCATTCAGAACTTTGTATACCACATATGTCAGGCCAATCCTGGAGTATGCAGCCCCAGCATGGAGTCCATATCTAGTCAAGGATAAGACTAAACTGGAAAAGGTTCAAAGGTTTGCCACCAGACTAGTGCCCGAGCTGAGAGGTATGAGCTACGAGGAGAGACTACGGGAATTAAACCTCACTTCGCTGGAAGACAGAAGAGTTAGGGGGGACATGATCACCACATTTAAGATTCTGAAGGGAATTGATAGGGTAGATAAAGACAGGCTATTTAACACAAGGGGCACACGCACAAGGGGACACAGGTGGAAACTGAGTGCCCAAATGAGCCACAGAGATATTAGAAAGAACTTTTTAGTGTCAGAGTGGTTGACAAATGGAATGCATTAGGAAGTGATGTGGTGGAGGCTGACTCCATACACAGTTTCAAGTGTAGATATGATAGAGCCCAATAGGCTCAGGAATCTGTACACCAGTTGATTGACAGTTGAGAGGCGGGACCAAAGAGCCAAAGCTCACCCCCGCAAGCACAATTAGGTGAGTACACACCACACACACACCACACACACACACACACACACACACACACCACACACACACACACACACACACACACACACCACACACACACACACACAATGTGNCTCATAGCTCATTCCTCTCAGCGCGGGGACTAGTCTGGTGGCATATCCGTGTGTACTCACCTAGTTGTGCTTGCGGGGGTTGAGCCTCGGCTCTTTGTTCCCGCCTCTCAACTGTCAATCAACAGGTACAGGTTTTTGAGCCTACTGGGCTCTATCATATCTACACTTAAATCTGTGTATGGCGTTTGCCTCCACCACATCACTTCCTAATGCATTACATTATTAACTACTTTGATTTCCAAATGAGTGTCCCAGTTGAGCCACAGAGACATTAATATATTTTGTATTAGTGTCAGAGTGGTTGACAAATGGCATTTGAAATCAGTCCAGCATTAGGCAGTGATGTGGTGGAGCCACACCACACAGGGCCACGAAGCTGAGTGGACAGCTCTCGGGGTTCGTATTCCTAAGGGCCCGGGATCGATTCCCGGCCGAGGCAGAAGCAAATAGGCAGAGTTTCATTCCCCCTGATGCACCTGTTCATTTAGCAGAAAATAGGTTCCTGGGAGTTAGACGTTTACTAAGGGCTACTTCCTGGGAATGTGTTTGTGCGTGTGTTAGAAATATCTGAAATAGACATAGAAGAGGAAAAATACATTGGTTAGAAAGGCGGAGTCCAAGGGTTAATAGCTCGATTGTGTAAGCACAAATAGTAAATACACTCACTCCCAAACATTAAGACGAATAATACCGTAAATATACGTGTTGACAGCCTTCAAAAGGTCAGAGGTTTCCTTAACGATAACGAGATATTGGTGTTGAAGGAGTTATCAAAAAAATCCATAGTATAATATCAGAGTACAGACGTAATATGACTGAAGAAAGATAATCAAGGCAGATAATCACCATCATACACACTGAACAAACACCTGACCAAATTCACCTGCATATTTGAGACAGGTAAATTACCGTAAATTATAATTAAATCTAATATAATTCCGTTCTCCAGGAACCAACAATGTGACTGTAACAAACTAGGTTTGTTGTAGGGAATTATTCACTATAGCTTCTCATAGACATGGGGGTTTTGAAAGTTTGGAGTCAGATGGTACTTGACCTGACAAGCAGAGGAAAAGGTCATCTCTCCTGGGATTAGTGGTTAAGATTACAAAATGGCCGGCGCCTTTGTCTTAAGCAACGTATAATGAATTATTTTTCATAATTCAATAATTTTGAGAAATTCAAGTCTTCATTCAAGTTGTATTCATTAATATACCTATTCAAGGATCAAAAGTATTCTCAATTGTCAATTATATATATATATATATATATATATATATATATATATATATATATATATATATATATAATATATATATATATATATATATATATATATATATATATATGTGTGTGTGTGTATATATATATATATATATATATATATATATATATATATATATATATATATATATATATATATATATATATATATATATATAACCTGTCCTCCTTATCAGCATCCGACGACCTTGTGAAGGAAATTCTACCTGCCCACTTACATCAGCTGGCAGGTGTACATGATTCCAATTTTACACGCTGTGCCACAGAGTGGGCCTCTCGTGCAGGCCCATCACCTCAACCACCATCCCCAAAAGCCCACAAGCAATCCAGCTGGGATGGCCCCATTGTAGACAAAGTTGCTGCAGAGTGCCTGGGTGCTGCAACAACACAACACGACATTGCTCGCCTCACAGCAGTAGCAGCCCCACATGCAGGGAATTTCCTGTTAGCAACCCCAATGTCGGCAACTGGCACGCGTTTCACACCACACGCCCTCCGAATTGCTGTGTCCCTCCGCCTTGCTGCCCCAATCCACACCAGATATAGGTGTATTTGCGGCGAGGTGGTGGCTGACAGGTACGGCCACCATGGCCTACTCTGCCAAAGCACAGGAGGATGGCACTCGAGGCACAGTGAAGTTAACGACATCATCAAGAGGAGCCTCACCACAGCTGGATGCCCAGCTGAGAGAGAGAGCCCCGTTACCTAACGCCCCGTAACTCTGATGCTCTTATTGGTCGCCCAGATGGTATCTGTTACGGACCCGACACCATCATCGGGGCTCGGAACAACGCCATCTGTGAGTCCACCCCAAAAACCCCGCACCGTGAACAACGCCATCTAGGGACGACGGATGGTGCCAGCGAGTAATGCTAGATTCTCGTCCTGGTGGCTCGTGAGGTAGCTAGTGCTGACCTCTGGTGAGGTGGTGCTCAGAACATCAGCACCATCTATTGAACTAGAGACTGTGTTTGTGTAGCCAGTGAGTGACGTTTCCTAGTGACCCCATGTAAAGTCGCCAGTACTGATGACGTGTTGATTTTCAGAGGCGACCTAGGACAGTGGTGAGATACATGGAGTCAGTCTACCCAAGGCAGCCAAGGTCTCTTCGCCAGTCTGCTTCGAAGAAGCTGTGAGCCGCCCCTGGACGAGCTCTATTGAGAGAGTTATAGCCTGCCTGAAGTGTGGCAGTGTCGGGAATCGCCTTATCCGGGGCTGGCTTGTGGAAGAGACTACCCCACTGTGGTGCTTATTGAGGAGAGTGACCAGCGTGTCACCCGAGGCTCCTGCCTAGGGCTAGGCCCCTAGTATCGGTCGTGAAGTGGCCTTAACAGCGAGGCTGATCGGTACCTGCCAGCTACGGGCTGGATCGTGGTTGAAGGCCATCACGACGAAGCACCCAGTGGGACGGAGATTTGGCTGGCCTGTGGCCAGGGTAGATTCGTCGCGATCATCGTCGGTCCATTGTGGGCCACGGATGAAGGAACCAGAGCTACTTAGAGTGAGCACCGCCGAGTGTCCAGTGTCTTCGGAAGAGGACAACATTGTACATTGACTTGTGTAATAATACTTCCCGTGTGTGTCTTTATACGTGTGGTGGTGGGAATATATATTTATTTAAGTTTATAAGTGTATTTGTGTATCCTCCCCGTGCCTTTAAATTGCATTACAGAACACACCCCTTGAAAGCCTCTACTGACTTGGGGCCGGATTCCCAAACTCTACTACCATCAGAGAAGAACCCGGTTGCGTCCCATCAGGGCCGTAACAGTATCACAGTGAACCCCTGGAAGAATGGCAAGCAGTTGGTATGGGACTACACGTGCGTATCAACCCTGGCTAACACCTACATTGACCTCAGTGTTGCACAACCAGGTGGCGCTGCCACCCACAGGGAAGCAGCCAAATCCAGTAAGTATAGAGAACTGGATCACCACTACAATTTTGTCCCCCATTGCTTCTGAGACACTCGGCACCTGGGGTAAAAGTGCTACCAGTTTTTTTAAGGAACTGGGTTCTAGGCTCATTGAAACAACAAGGGACCCTAGAGCTGCCAGCTTTCTTTTCCAGCGCCTCAGCGTGGCGATACAGAGGGGATATGCGCACTGCATCCAGGGTTCCTGCCCGCCATCTGAGGAGCTGGAGGAACTCGACAACCTATGATAACCATCTTTGTAACCTATATGAAACTCCTTTTTTGTAACAAAGTTCAAATAAAGCAAATATATACATGTGTATATATATATATATATATATATATATAATATATATATATATATATATATATATATATATATTTATTAGGTTCCGATGTTTGGGCAAGAGGTTAACTGTGTGGTGTGTGTTCAACAGGTACTCTGGTGGCGGTGACAGCTGTCAGAGGGGCCACAGCCAAACTTCCCTGCAACATTAACTCCGTCAACCCCGAGGACCCGGTGCTCCTCGTCCTCTGGTACAAGAACGCTTCCATCACCCCCGTCTACAGGTACGGTCTTTTGCTCATTAGGAATTGACTTTCCTTTGGAGGTGCACTTCCTGTCTCTTTTCTTGTCTAGTTAGAGTGATGGCAGGTAAATGCGCCCTTCCCTCTCCGTCTGTATAATGATTTGTGCATGACGACTGCTGCTTGTATAACTTGTGTACGTGCAATCCTCTCCTTCTCTCGTTGCAGCCAAGAGCCATGTCACTACTTGAGTATAAGCACCAGAGTGTTCACGTTACTGGGAACTATTCTGTAGGAAACTGGCAGGAATAAATGTCGAATTGCTATAGCACTGTTAACTATCGGCAAGCTGAACTCTACTTCAACAAGCAGGATTCAACCCTAGGGGAAATCTTGACCGTTGGGACAATACGGAATACCGTAGGATTATTGTCGAGTCATTTACCTGATGAAAGGAGTTCCTTGATTAGATATGTGACTTCAATATTTATAACGGTATTACTAATATGACCCGTATTTGAGAAAGAAAAGTATTATAGGACGTATCGAGGTACGACTATGTATATTAGTTTATTTAAATGATGTTCTGTTTTCCTATCTTGCTATACTGCTTATTTATTGTACTTGGAACTTTTTTTTCCTAGTAGCTGAATCTTAAACAACAACAAAAAACAGATAGCAGCCTCATTAGACGTTGAGATGTAAGTCTCGTCCTAACCACACACTCAGACCTTGACAAAGTCTTCAGGTAATTCTTTATATAAAATTCTCAAATACATCCGTAAGGGTATTTATTCTCTGTTTTTATGTCTATGAGAAGTGTTATGACCCGCATGTAGCCTGGGTGGAATGAGGTATTGTTCAATGAGAGTTATTCTGCCTTCGGAACCTGATTGAGAGGTGGGAGGAAAGTTGTATATATTAAATAACTAGCTGTACCTGGCCACGCGTTGCTGTGGCTCAGCAACGCATATGTGTTTTGCTGAGCCACAGCAACCTTCCCTGTGCCTCCCAGTCCTCCCCTCCATTCCCCCTCCCCCGTTCCCTCGTCCTCCCCACCATTTCCTCCCTCCCTCATCCCTGTGTCCTCCCCCACCATCCCCCACGCCACCGTTCCCTCGCCCTTCTAACCATTCCCCACTCCACCGTCCCCTCGTACCCTCCTCCATCTCCCACTCCACCATCCCCCCGGCCTTCCTATCATTCCCCTCTCTCCTGTTCCCTCGTCCTCCGCACCATCCCCCACTCTCCTGTCTCCTTGCCCTTCCCATCATTCTCCTTTCCCCTCGTTCCCACCACCCCGAACCTCCCGTCCCCTCGTCCTCCCCACTCCCTCGTCCGATGCATTTCCAAATAATCTGATGTTCCCATCAGAAAATAGGGAACATCAAATGATCTGATGTTCCCATCACTGAAATATAAGAAAAACTATTAAAAAACGAAATGAAAAACAATGAACAAATAAAAAAATAAAAAATTCTCTTGAAATGAACGGTATGGTAAACAACAAATCTCAGTTCCAAGGCAGTGTCACAAAATAATTAAATCAAAATTAAAATAATTCGAAATCTATGAAAATTCAATTTATCAATGAAATTGGAATCATTGAAATGGAATTGTTACATATTTAGTATAGTGCGAGTTGTTCTTACGTGCAACAGATGGCATTGTTTTTCAAAAATGCATGTTTTTGCTGTCACAGGTGTGGCATCTATACTTAGAGACTCGCTGCCGGCGCCATAGCTAGCTGGCCGCACACGGATTTGTTCCCGGAAAAACTCGCGATTCTGAGCACCCATCAGCTCCATTCATCGCGGTTTTGTGAGGAAGAATACATCAGTACTCCAAGACCCAGACAATATCTTGTTTTGAAGGAAACAATTCCGTTTTCGTCTACTATTGATGGAAAAACAAAGTTGTCGATTACCTGCTGTCCAGCTGACTGGTATTTTGCGCAACCCAGTACGCAGGCGACTCAAACTCTCATACCGCATTTTTTTTTAAGGATCGTATCACTGACCAGGTCACTTAGAGTCCTACCCTGAAGGGCGAGGCGATATCCCGCGGGCATTGCCACAAGGGAGCACCTTAGAAGGTGTACTGAGCCTGACAGGGAAAGGTAGACCAAACAGCTCATTTAGGTGTTAGCTTTCCCCTGATTCCTCCTGGGGGAATCATTCTACGAACTCCGTTGGAGAGGAATGAATTACTCCAGGCTTAGGAGTGTCTCAGGCATTAGGTAGGGCAGTGATTCGATCCTCACACGTGGAGAGAGTCATGGGGAAGGCTAAGAGAAAGAGGAAATGGAGGCAGCTTTCAGACGAGGAGGGACGGTGGACTGATGTGCACCAGGCACCGAAGAAAACTGCTATTGAGGCTTCACCACTTGCTTCTACCAGCAAGACAGCAGACGTAATGGACCTAGAGAAGACAGCATCAGTTTCACACCAGCCAGTGTCAGACAATGCTTCTCTGTCCACAACACAGCCGCAGGACGACAGTATGAGACAGGACAGGACAGCACCAGTCACACACCAGCCAGTGTCAGACAATGTACCTCTCTCCACAGCTCAACCACAGAACAACAGTATGAGACAGAAGAGGACACCACCAGTCTCACTCCAGACATCGCCAGACTCTGCACATCTTCCAAAATTCAAGATAATGCAGACAGACCACTTTCCTACAGCATATGGAGTAGTAACGGCAATGGAAAAAGAACAACCAGAGCTCAAACTTTCCATCACAGTCAACCTGAAAGGAGAAATAATAATGACACCACAAGACCAACAGACTGCAAATTACTTGGAAAAAGTAAGAGTCCTGCAAGGGAAACCTGTATGCTTGGAAAAACTGGACCCTTCAGAAAGACACACACGAGTCATGCTTTTGGGATTCCCAATCGACTTTCCCCTGGATCCAGTACTAGAACACAAGCAAATCCTGAATGCGGAACGATGCGAAAAAAGTAGACAAGGCAGCGACACGTCAGGTTCTGGTGACCGTCATGGCACTTGTGCCAGAAACAATCAGTCTTGGAAATTGGGGAACATACTGACAGAGACCATACGTCCCGTAACCCCTACGCTGCTTCAGGTGTCAGAAATACGGCCACCATCAATCATGCTGCACCGGACAGGAGAGATGTGGAGTGTGCAGCCTGAGACATCCAACCAAAGACTGTATAGACAAACACAAGGCAAACCAGGCCACAACAGCCAAATGTCCAAATTGTGGAGGCAAACATTGTGCCTGGAGCACAACCTGCTCTGCATGGAAAGAAAAAGTGCAGACAGCTCAGGCCAGGATAAACACACAGACCATCACTACATACACCAACGTCTGGAACACTCGTGCACAGCCACAACAGACACACTCTCACAGAACAAAATTTCCCGAATCTATTAATTCCAAATCAGAAAATACACAAAAGTGCTGCAGAAATACAGCAAATGCAAAAGAGCAAAAAACAATTACTTTCGGAATCAACACAACAGATATAGAGTTTTACCGAGGTCCAGCTGAAAAACATAGTGAAGATCATGGCAGAGACCATTATCAATTGCCTACAGATGACGCAGAACGCCTCACAGCGACAGACTCAAGAAATCACTTGTGTGATAATAGACAAGATCGTGCAGCAGACCACAGTTACACAAGAAATAGACAGTCTGAGACAAGATGGAGCACAAGAGGACAAACAACGCAACATGGACATACAGACTACCAACAACAGTCGGGTAGTCAAGACACCAGAACATCAACATTTACAAAAGCAACTGCAAGAAGCAGTGAACACCCAAGATCAACAGAATCTTACAACACAAGAGACAGACAACAACAGCCAATGCAGTCTGATATGCAACAACACCAACAAAGACGTATTGAACAGCAGAGATGCACAGGTTCCAACAACACTAGAAACAGCCACGAGCAATCAATGCAGTCCGACATGCAGCAATGCCAACAACACAGTAATGAACCACAGTTATGCACAGATTCCAACAATGCCGGGGATGACCACGAGCAATCAATGCAGTCCGGTTTGCAGCGACACGACTTGCGAGGTGGAGAATATAGAGGTCGATTCCGAAGAGGAGTTCTACTAGAACAGACAACACCAACCGAAACCGTCGTCTGGCCATTACGAATACTGCAGTGGAACATACAAGGTCTTGGAAATAAAAACCACACACTTCAGGAGGCTGCAATCAGCACGAAAGCAGATATAATCGTTTTGGAAGAAACTTTTCCCAGCCACGAAATCCTTCAGATTACCTGGATATCAGCACTATGTTATACCGTATGAGCAGGGGAGACAAAGAGGATTAATGACCCTAGTCAGGAACACCATACTTAGCAAGAAAATAGACCCAGTTTCATGTGAAGATGGAGTAGAGGTATTAGCGGTAACAGTGGATATGGCTAATATTGAACTCCTCATATACATCGTTTACAAGCCCCCTAGACTTAAACTAGAAGCAGAGGCAGTGCTTGCCTTGGCCACGCAGGAAAATGTAATTATTGCTGGGGATTTTAATGCTCATCATCGAGAGTTAGGTGCGACTGGGCCAGCCAATGCTGATGGGCGCCATTTAGCTGCAGCTCTGCGAGATGTACCTGAAATTACACTTCTCAACACTGGGGAACCCACTCACATTCTAGGAGGTTCCCTTGATCTTACATTAATCTCAAAAGCACTCAAGCATCAGGCGAAGTGGGAAGTAGACCTGGTGATCACCAGTGACCACTATACTACTGTCACAAAACTAAACATAGAACGACCTCCTACACCACCTGCACAACCTAGGTGGAATTTAAGAAAGGCCAATTGGAATATATACCAAGAGGAACTTGAAAAATGGTATGCAACATACACGCCACCTGAGGATTTGAACATACACGAGACCAATCGGCAGGAAGCCATTGCAGCTGCTGCAAACAACGCTATTCCAATCACGAGACCAATCTGCAGGAAGCCATTGGAGCTGCTGCAAACAAAGCTATTCCAATCATTATCACAGGAAACACAAAGCGAAAGAACTATTGGTTCTATAGTAATGAAGTTAAAGAACAGAATCACAGAGTCAACATCTTCAGAAAACATCTAAAGAGAAACCCCACACCAGAAGGAAGAACTCTGCTAAGAGCGGTGATATCTGAAGCAAGACGAGTTTCTCGAGAAGTAAAGGAGGCAACATGGTTTGAGTGGTGTCAAACTCCAAATGAACATAGTAGTCTTGGCAAGGTATGGGGTCAGATTAAAACTATATCAGGTCGACCAGCCCGACCACAGGCATGTATTCAACCATTGCAGGAGGCTGAGAGATTTGCTCTCCAATTTGCAGAAAAACAGCTTCATATCAGCTTCCTGCAATGGTCCGAAGGCAGCAAGAACAATTAAAACAAGAGAGGTTGACAGCCATTCATGAGAGCGTAGTTATAAATGACGTATGTGACTGTCCCTTCACCAAACAAGAACTAATCAGAACCAAAAAAGGTGGTAAGGACACTCCACCAGGTGCTGATAACATTACATACTCAATGATCGCACATGCAGGTCCTGCTGGAGAACAAGGAATATTGGACGTCATCAACGCATCTCGGCAGCAAGGCAAACTGCCGACCTCTTGGAAGAAAGCAGACATCATACCGATTCCTAAGCCGAAAGAACCTGGCAAGTACAGACCCATTTCATTAACATCATGCATTAGAAAACTGCAGAACGGATGGTCTTAAATAGGCTACTGTGGAAGACTGGAGACCTGCATAAACACATATTTGGCTTCACTAGAGGTCCTTCACTTCTAAATAAAGCACAAGGTGCATTAGATAAAGTAACATCTGAATGCAGCGTTTTAGGGCTAAAAATATCTGCACAGAAGTCTAAAGGCAATGAGACTAGGCGGCAACACTCCAGACAGGCACCTACGCATTCAAGACATTAACCTTCAGTGGTTTACACAATATCAATATCTCGGAGTGTGGATAGATTTTAAAATGACATTCAACAAGCAAATTCAATATCTAAAGGAGAAAGTAAAATCACGACTAAATATAATGAGAGCAATCTCAGGGCCCCGTCTAGGAGCAGGACACAAAGTGTTTTACAGACACGCCGTTCGTTCCCTAATTGATTATGCAGCGCCTGCCTTACTCACTCTTTCTCCTGGCCAGTGGGAAAACGTTGAGGTTCTTCAAAACGATGCATTGCGAATCATAACAGGAGCCCCCAGATGGACTAAAATACTGAACCTAAGACTGGAAACCAAGCTAACGTCGCTTGAAATAAGGGTAAAAAGGATCGCTCCATGCATGCTCACCAAGATATTGACTAGACCTAGAATCAGTTCACTTAAAGATATCATCACTGGAGCACTAACTCTGGACAGAAGAGCCTCCAATAGCACCAGGTGGACCCATTGTGCGATAGGCACCATCAATACATTCGATATAACACTCAGTCACTGAGAAGGGTGTCGACGAAATACATGCAGACTTTGTTATGCAAGCCCCTTGGGAATCTCCGCCAGCAGACTTTAAGATTATGGTTATTGTAGGGAAAAAAAAACAGACAAATCCTCTTCTGCTACGTAACATTGCACAGATGCATATAGAAGCAAACATGGCATCCGACAGCTACACTTACTTCACAGATGGGTCAGTGGACCAGCAGGGACAAGAAACCGGAGCTACAGTTAATGCAGGAAACTCTGTACATAGTTGGAGGCTCTCAAATGGGTGTTCGACTTTACAAACAGAGATGCTAGCCATTCAAAAGACTTTGGAAGATGCTCTTGCTCAACACCAACAACATGTTATCATACATACAGATTCGAGAACCGCCATTGAAACCTTGCAACAAGAACGCATATGTGATAACATACATCTGATCACAAATGTCATATTAATGCAAACACTCAAACGACAAGACCAGCGGGTCTTTCTCAACTGGGTGCCAAGTCATGTGGGAATCATAGGAAATGACATTGCAGACGAAGCTTCAAAACTTACAACCAAGAGAAGAAGTGTAGACATTTGCATACCACAGAGTCTGTCACAGATTAAGCGAGTAATTAGAAACAGAGCAATGCAAAAGTTGTACAGTGACCACAACTCAGCTGTTGCAACATCACGATCTGCGGGTTGGTATAGGAATTCAACCAACTACGAACCACTTATGTTAATGAAGGGAAGCAGTAGAGCAACAGAAGTACACTTACATCGCATCAGGCTTGGATACCCATGTGCATAGGAAATAGGCTTACAGGTTCCGAAAGATGAGAGGAAATGTCAACACTGTGGAGAAATGCCAGACAGACCTCTGGAAAATTATCTAACACAGTGCACAGTTACAAACCCATTAAGATTTCAACTTCGATTCAACAGAGCAGAAGAAGTTGTTAAACACATATGGCAACATCTTACTGTAGCAACCATACGAGTAATAAATACTCATACTCCGCCCAAGTAAAATGGAACCAAGCAACACTTAGTGAGCCAGCCAGAGGCTTAGGGCCCGCGCAAGGATAAAAAAAAACTAACTCTGGACAGAAGAGCCTCCAATAGCACCAGGTGGACCCATTGTGCGATAAACACCATCAATACATTCGATATAACAAACACACTCACTGAGAAGGGTGTCAACGAAATACATGCAGACTTTGTTATGCAAGCCCCTTGGGAATCTCCGCCAGCAGACTTTAAGATTTTGGTCATTGAAGGAAAAAAGAACCAGACAAATCCTCATCTGCTACGTAATACTGCACAGATGCATATAGAAGCAAACATGGCATCCGACAGCTTCACTTACTTCACAGATGGATCAGTAGACCAGCAGGGACAAGAAACCGGAGCTGCAGTTAAAGCAGGAAACTGTAAATAGTTGGAGGCTCTCAAATGGGTGTTCGACTTTACAAACAGAGATGCTAGCCATTCAAAAGGCTTTGGAACATGCTCTTGCTGAACACCGACAACATGTTATCATACATACAGATTCGAGAGCTGCCATTGAATCCTTGCAACAAGAACATATATGTGATAACATACATCTGATCACAAATGTCATATCATTAATGCAAACACTTAAACGACAAGGCCGACAGGTACTTATCAACTGGGTGCCAAGTCATGTGGGAATAATAGGAAATGACATTGCAGACGAAGCTGCAAAACTTGCAACTAAGAGAAGAAATGTAGACATTTACATACCACAGAGTCTATCACAAATTAAGAAAGTAATTAGAAATGACCAATGCAAAAGATGTACAGTGACCACAACACAGCAGTTGCAACATCAGGATCTGCAGGTTGGTACAAGAATTCAACCAACTACAAACCCCTTAGTTTGATGAAAGGGAGCAGTAGAGCAACAGAAGTACACTTACATCACATCATGGTTGGATACCCATGTGCATGGGAAATAGGCTTACAGGTTCCGGAAGATGAGAGGAAATGTCAACGCTGTGGAGAAATGCCCAACAGACCACTGGAACATTATCTAACACAGTTCACAGTTACAAACCCATTAAGATTTCAACTTAGATTCTACAAAGCAGAAGTTGTTAAACACATATGGCAAAATCTTATTGAAGCGACCATACGAGTAATAAATACTCATACTCCACCCAAGTAAAACAGAAACAAGCAACACTTAGTGGGCCAGCCAGAGGCTTTGGGATATTCCTGCGTGGGCTAAGGGCCCACGCAGGAATATCCCAGCAAAAAAAAAACTTTACTTATACTCACGAAAAGAACGGTGTGGTAAACAACACAGCTGAATTCTAAGGCAATATCACACAAAATAATTAAATCAATATGAAAAAATGCAAATATATGAAAATTTAATTTGTCAATGCAATCGTAAAGATTGAAATGGAATCGTAACATTTATTATAGCGTGTATGGCTCTTACGTGCAACAGATGGCACTGTTTCTTACAAAAATAAAATGTTTTTACCTTTTACAAGTGTGGCATCTATACTTATACTTATGAAATGAACAGTGTGGTCAACAATACAGCTCAATTCCAATACTATGTCACACAAAATAATTAAATCAAAATTAAAATAAATCTACATCTATGAAAATTAAATTTATTAATGCAATCGGAAACATTAAAGTGGAAATCATAACATATTTAGTGTAGTGTGTGTGTTGCTATTACGGTCAACAGATGGTGCTGTTTTTTCTTTATATTATGTTTTTATCTGTCACAGGTGTGGCATCTATAAACATGTGCATTTTCGAATGGAACGTTATATCACAATTTCAAAGCAATCAGTGAAGAACTTTGATAGACAATAGTGTGCATTGCCCTTATGTCCAACAGATGGCGCTGTTTATAAAAAAAAACATGTTTTTTCCCATCACAGGTGAGGCATGAATATAGTAAGAATATAAAAACATGCGCCTATTCATATGCAACGTTGTGTCAAAATTCCAAAGCAATCGGTAAAGAGATTTCAAAGATTTCTTTCACATGGATAACACATGAAAAACACAGTTTTTCGAAGAAAGCATGTTTTTTCTGTCTCAGACGTGACATCAATATAATATGTATATAAAAACCTGCTCTGATGCGAATGGAACATTGTGTGACAATTTCAAAGCAATCGGTGAAGAACTTTCAGAGATTAGCGAATTTGAACAAACGAACATTCCATTTTTATTTATATAAACTAGCTGTACCCGGCCACGCGTTGCTGAGCTACAGCAACCTTCCCTATCTCCCAACTCCTTCCCACCATTCCCACCTCCCCTGTCCCCTCGTCCTCCTAACCATTTCTCATGCCTCTGTCCCCTCGTCCTCCCCCATTATCTCCCACTGCCCTGTCCCCTTGTCCTCCACATCATTACCCCCTCCCCTGTCCCCCTCGTCCTCCGCTACCATCCCCCACTCACGTCCCTTCGTCCTTCCCACCATTCGCCACTCCCTCGTCTGAAGAACAATTTTTATTTTTTTTATTTTTACATGCAAGCATGCTTATAATTACAATAAAAGTAAACAAATACAACATAGAACAAAACAAAATGACAAAGCACAAACGTGCAAAAACATAAAGGAACAAATGTACTAAACACAAAAACGCCAGCCGGAAGGGCCGACCACAAAACAACAATAATTACAAACAAAATACAACAATTAAGGTAAACACAGCGGAATACAATACAGAAATAACACACCAAAACATTAAATATACAGAACAAGGCTACCAGCATCGCAAACACACACGGAAAGGCACCAACACAAAACGAAAATAATAATAATAATAATAATAATAATAATAATAATAATAACAAGAAAGGAATACAAGTATACAACAAACATAAAGAAAGCACAATGGCAAAACACGACAAAAAGCATAACCCCAGACCGGGTCACGCCAACAGCCTGAAGGGCACTCAACACTACACAAACAAGCGCACAAACAGCATCATAAAAACATAGAACCACAAAGCATAACATAAGAACATGACATCCACAACCAGACACACACGCCAACCAAACCCCGGACCGCACACGAACCGGACACACACACACAAGCCACACAAATAAACCCACAACCACAAACCGGAGCACGCAGGAACCGGGAAACAAATCCGCCCCACCCACTCACACACACCCGACCTGCACCCCACAACCATGCACACAAATGGAAACAACCCACAACACACAATACACAAAGGAATCATGAGTGATGAATACATTTCTCAGAGACAGGACCATACGTCTCCGCAGCCCAAGGATACTTTCGCTTATAGGCCTTCCAAATCAAATATTCCCTGTCAGTAGGAAGACGATCCCCTGCCGCCGTGGGCCCTTCATAAACTCGGAAATCTCCAGATCAGGTGGAAACGGCCACTCCTTAAGCTCACTGACGCAAGTCGCATAACGAGGCTGGAGAGCGCAAACCACGTCCTTCGAGGTAGCAGATGACACCGAAGAAGCGTACGAGGGCTGCCTAGACGGCCGCATCACTGTACGCAGAGGAGCAGGGGACGATCGACAAGATGGTAACACTCCTCCCCATCATCCAGGAGACCGCAGGAGACACTGAAGAGATGGCCGGAGATGGAAAAGGCGTCGAGATCGCAGCCGATGAAACAGGGAGAGAGGAAGGGGTTACAAAACCCCCAGAGCGAGCAGCCTTTTTAAACACCATCACCAGGCCATCCCGCTCACCACGAACCTCAGTAGGGGAAACCACCCCCCACGAAGAACCTGAGCCATCAGACGAAGGCGACGCACCCGAAGCAGGAACCGCAGACACCATATCTGAAGTGGAGGCTGAAACACTGGCATCTTCAGGCAAATGCACCTCCGCCATCACTGTAGTACGCAACGCAACCGGAGCCACCCCTCCGTTGCCGGCAGATCCACAAGCGTCGAAGTCGCCAACGTCTGCCCATGCTGAAGACGAACGCCGGGAACGCTTAGGCTCTGGCCGCACATCACCAAAGCCGGAGGCTGACTCAGAGACATGCACAACACAAGCCGGGCGAACCGATGCACGTCGTAGAACGGCAGCATCCTCAACCACATGGGGCACCAGGCCAGGCACAAGAGAAAGCGCCGGATCCACCCCATCACCTAGCACAGCCGGAACAGACGGCGATGGTGCAGGGACAAGGTCAGATGCAGCAGAGGACGAACTGGAAGACGGGGGATTCAAGCAAAAGGCCGCCGGAAGAACCCCAGGGACACTAGTCGGAGCAGGACGATCACCAAGTGATGACAGAACCTCCGGAGGAGAGGCGACACAACAGGGGGCGCACCAGGCGGCGCAACTGGGGACACAGGGGGAACATCCGCGGCTCAAGAGACGTCCACATCCACCGAATCCTCCTCTACAGGAAGCAGCGGAAAATCCTCCTCACTGAAGAGGTTGACGTGTGCAACGGCAGGGGCAGAACAGTCAGCAGCCTGATGGCCCAAGAGGCCACAACGATAACACGTCCAAGGCTGGCAGGCGTAAAACACCCGAACGTTGTAACCCATAAGACGCACAGAGGACGGAATATCTTCCCGGAGCCTCATGCCCAGGGTGTGAATGTTTGTCCTCACACCCTTAAGTGGACTGGAAGACACCACGTTCACCCGCACACTAACCACTGCGCCAAACCGGCCGAAGTACCGCCGTAGCAGACCCTCCGGAAACTCCAATGGAGCCCCATGCACACTGACGTAAGTGAGGGCACCACTCCGATCAGAGAGGGTCACAGTGCCCGCACCATCCGGCAGGGGTAATGTCCGCCCCTCGTAACGACGAAGAAAGTCTCGATACGCCAATTCCTCCTTGAACTTCACTATCGCTCTATGTGCCGTGACCAGCTCGACCCCAAAAATGTTTATCACAGGGATATGAAGCAACTCACACACCATCGCTCTCTCTGGGTACCCAACCCGGCCGGAAAATTCGAGATCCACAGACTGAGCCCACAGTACAGGGGGGAGTGGGACCCCCATCGTGAACTCCACGTCAACACAGGCGGGCAGAGATACACACGCCCCCAATTGGCCAAACTTGCAAACAACCACCAACTGCCGGAGAGTGCAATGAACACGTCCACCCTCCACGACAGCTAGCAGTCCACTCCATTGAAGAACAAATGATGTTCTCATCAGAAAATCGGGAACATAAATGATCTCGGGGTAGATTCACGAAGAAGTTAAGCAAACACGAACCTAAACATCATTTTTCAATCTTTGGCGGCTTTGTTTACAATTATTAAACAGTTAATGAGCTCGGAAGCACCAGGAGGCTGTTTATAACAATAACAACAGTTGATTGGCAGGTTTTCATGTTTGTAAACTGTTTAAGTAACCAAATCCATCAAAGATTGAGGAAAGATGTACACTTTCGTAAGTACTTGTGTAACTGCTTCGTGAATGTAGCCACAGATTTGCCCATCACTGAAATATAAGAAAAAACAGTTCAAAAAACGAAATGAAAAACAATGAAAAAATATAAAAATAAGCTATATTCACGAAATAAATGGGATGGTAATCAACATAGCTCAATTCCAACACAAAGCCACACAAGATATTTAAATCAAAGTGAAAATAAATTGAAATCTATGAAAATTTAATTTATCAATGAAATCAGAAACATTGAAATGGAATTGTAACATAATTAGTATAGTGTGTGTTGATCTTGTGTGCAACAGATGACACTGTTGTTTTTACCTGTCACAAGGGTGGCATCTATATAATATGTATATAAAAACATGCCCGTATTCAAATGGAATGATGTGTCAAAAAAATTTCAAAGCAATCGGTGAAGAATTTTCAGAGATTACAGCGTTTGTTGCTCTTACGTCCAACGGATGGCGCTGTTTTCTTTTTAAAAAGATGATTTTACCTGTCACAGGTGAGGCCTGTATATAGTAGGTATATAAAAAGACACGCCTATTTGAATGCAACATTGTGTCAAAATTTCAATGAAATAAGTAAAGAGGTTCCGAAGATTTTGCTCGCATGAAAAACACATGAAAAACAGTCTAAAAAAACATGTTTTTTTTACCGTCACAGACGTGACATCTATAAAGTATGTGTATAAAAACCCGCTCTGATGCGAATGGAACGTTGTGTGAAAATTTCAAAACAATCAGCGAAGAACTTTCGGAGATTAGCGATAATGAAATAACGAATATTTCCATTTTTATTTATATAGATTGAGTAAATGTCAATGAGTAATCTCAGGATCCTAGCAAAAGATGGGCATTGGTAATAAGTGACATGAAATGACATGTGGATATTTTGGGGACATGAAGTGACGCTATCAGGAGGTCGTGACTTCACTTGAGTCGCAACTGTCGTCAGAGATGGTTTTACTTCGTTGATTTTCCCGGAATAAGGAAGAATATAGTTACCTGTGTTAGTGCTGGAGTGAAGACTACTTGTCTGCAAGTGTGAGGAGGCTGTTGGGGGACATAGTACACCATTTGTCTGTGAATTTGGTAAATCAGGGACGAGCTGCAAGTGAGTGTTGGTCGCACCTTGGTGAAACTCTAATTGTTGTGCCTTTAAGATTTTTTTTTTTTTTTGCAGGGATATTCCTGCACGGGTCCTAAGCCTCTGGCTGGCCCACTAAGTGTCACTTGTTTCTAGTTTACTTGGGCGGAGTATGAGTATTTATTACTCGTATGTGTCATGGGGGGTGGACCGGGGCTCTGCTATCACTCGGCTGCTAGGGGCTCAAACGGCAGATTACTCAGCCCCTCCGACTCCCGGGATTCACCGGGGTCTCCTTGGTCCCACAGGAGAGGACCAGCAAGGCCCACCTCCGCAGGTCTTTGCTTCCACCACTGAAGGGGTGCCACTGACTCACCCTGGAAGCCCTTCGGTCAACCACGGGGAAACTGCTATCAGCAATTCCGGCCTAGACCCGTGGAGAAGTGAAGGAAGACTCAGGCTCACCTTATAACAGTAACTCCCCTGAGTCTTGCCTGCCGGACAAAAAGGTTGCAGGAACTCCTTTCCCGCCTGTCTTCTCTATCTTTTCCTCAACAAGGTCGCCAGCTGGGTTATTATATCTGCACCCCAGCGATGCAGTTCAGTGGGTGTATATATGTTGTCTGTTGCCAGAGTGTTGCTACTCCCAAGACAATAAGAAATTCTATAGGGAACGTGATGTCCCCTAAATGGTACTATGATAACCCTCGTGTATGCTCAATAGAGAAATTTTGCAATGGAGGCACACATAAACACAATAGTAAAATGTGTGAATTTACTGACACGAATTACATGATCACACATTATGATTACAAGAGATACAAGGAAATGAAAATAATAATAATAACTCTGGAGATTGTCAGCAACTCTTCTCTCACGTTCTCCAGGCTCCTTCAACTGGGCAGATAGACAGGAGTCACACACTCTCTCACAGAAGGGCCTCTTCACCACGTCGGCTCCTCTTCTTCACTGTCCTGCCATCCACACACACACTGTCCCCTCTGACAGTCCTGGACATAAGCTGCCCTGCAGCCTATTCTGCTACTAAAGCATTAATATCCTATTTCCACATATATAAGTGAATATAATGGCCTATCTGCTGGCGGAGATTCCCAAGGGGCTTGCATAACAAAGTCTGCATGTATTTCGTCGACACCCTACTCAGTGACTGTGAGTGTTATATCGAACGTATTGATGGTGTTTATCGCACAATGGGTCCACCTGGTGCTATTGAAGGCTCTTCTGTCCAGAGTTAGTGCTCCAGTGATGATATCTTTAAGTGAACTGATTCTAGGTCATGTCAATATCTTGGTGAGCATGCACGCAGCGATCCCTTTTACCCGTATTTCAAGCGCCGTTTGCCTGGTGCCTTTAAGAGGATGGAAGTTAGTAGGTTTTTCTGTTGCGGAGCCTGCCAGGAGACGTTGTGAACTCAAGTCGTGGACTAGAGGAAGCCTTGTGAGGCAGTCCTGAAGCATTTTTGTGGGCGGCCTGTGTGAGCACCATGTTAGTGCTCCAGTGAGAGAGCGTCCCAACTTCAGAGATTTCGGTGGTAAGCCAGTTCAATCACTGGCTAATTTAGCCATTAGTGTTTGATCGTGTGTCCAGCGATCATTGTGAACACGTGTGTATGTAGAATAGATATTTTATTAAGACAGTAAGCTAAAATAAGTAGTTGGCGTTGGAAGGACATGCTAAAGGGAGCGGTGATACGTCTGCCCTTGATGAATACATTTAATTATGTTTTGTTAGGAAAACATTTTTATTGGCATGGTAATGGAATTGCAGGTTTGTTTTGGAAGGAGTTCGTGGAGAAACTTCGAGGTAAGAAAAGAAATTGATGGAGGAACTTTGAGGCAGGAGAAGAAGTGTATGCTGAACTCTGTGGTAGAGCAGAACTCTATAGTAAGGAGATGATTTCAAGCAGTGTGGAGGAGATACACGTATCTCTGTGGAATCAGTACTTTCCTTGTTGTACTTACCTAGTCGTGCTTGCAGGGGTTGAGCTCTGGCTCTTTGGTCCCACCTCTCAACTGTCAATCAACTAATGTACAGGTTCCTGAGCCAATTGGGATCTACCATATCTACACTTGAAACTGTGTATATAGTCAGCATCCACCACATCACTTCCTAATGCATTTCATTTGTCTACCACTCTGACATTGAAAAAAATTCTTTCTAATGTCTCTATGGTTCATTTGGGCACTCAATTTCCACCTGTGTCCCCTAGTGCGTGTGCCCCTTGTGTTAAATAGTCTGTCTTTATCTACCCTATAAATTCCTCTGAGAATCTTGAACGTGGTGATCATGTTCCCTCTAAATTTTCTGTCTCCCAGTGTCATGAGGTTTAATTCTCGTAGTCTCTCCTCGTAGCTCATACCCCTCATTTCGGATACTAGTCTAGTGGCAAACCTTTGAACCTTTTCCAGTATAGTCTTATGCTTGACTAGATATGGACCATGCTGGAGCCGCATGCTGCAGGACTGGTCTGACATATGTGGTATACAAAGTTCTGAAAGATTCCTTACACAAGTTTCTAAAGACCGTTTTTATGTTAGCCAGCCTGGCATATGTTGCTGATGTTATCCTCTTGATATGGGCTTCAGGAGATAGGTCTGGCGTGATATCAACCCCCAGGTCTTTCTCTCTGATTCTTGAAATATTTCGTCTCCCAAATGATACCATGTATCTGCATGGTCTCCTACTCCTCACACCTATCTTCATTACATTGCATTTGCTTGGGTTAAACTCTAACAACCATTTGTTTGACCATTCCTGCAGCTTACCCAGGTCATATTGAAGCCCCAAGCTGTCCTTTTCTGTCTTAATCTTTCTCATAATTTTGGCGTCATCAGCAAACATTGAGAGGAATGAGTCTATACCCTCTGGGATATCATTTACGTATATCAGTGCCTCTTGTCTGTCACCCTTTCACTCTGTCACTCTTGTCTGACACTGACACTGTCTGTCAGTGGTGAAGCGTCACTGATGTTGGATTAGGACTTTTCTGGGCAGCAGATTGGGAGAACTGCATAAGTCCCTTTCCTGATATTTTGGAGGACCTAGAGATATGTATTAGTAGTGAGCCTCTAGGAGCAGAACAGAGGCTCATGGTGGACAAACATAATTGTGTAAGAGGAGTGTTTGAATGCTACTTGGTATGTAAAATGCGGTGTAAGGTGAGAGATTCATTTCTTCTTGAGTGGCAGAATACTTATGTAGATGTTTCTGGTGTTTCAGCCCCCGAGCTGAGTTTCATTTACTTTTAAGGTTGAAGATACAGTTTTGTTGTGACAGGTTTCAGCCCCATTTAGTGAGGGAGTATTAAGAGGTAAGCCTAGAGTTGGGCAGCCACTTGATATGGACAGTTGGTGAAACCGGGAAATGATATTGGAATGCTACTGGCTTGTAGCAGCTTAGAGTGTTGTAAGGTAATGTTTTATTTTGTCATGTATTATGTATGTTTTCTTATTATATTAAATGTATATGTTATCTGGCTTTTGCTCTTGTCTTGGTGAGGTTTCTCCAGAAAGCGGGGGGAGGGGGGGGGAAGAGAGAGGGTCACGACTGTGCACAGGGTGGCAGAGGATACTAATTCACGAAAGGGGGATTTATGAAATCATTCCAAACAAAGAGAGTGGGGAGTCACAGCGGCTCAAGAAGGGTGTGTGTGCACAAGACAACGAGGCCAGTGTTGTAGCCGCACCTCTGCCAAGGTTGGTTGGTTGTTCCGTCAGGGAGTGTTTGGGGATGTTGTCCGCCTGTACACAAATAACAGTCTGGTGCAATAACCAGAGCTCTTTTGGAGGTTTAAGTCTCAAAATCCCCAACCCCCCTCAGGACAGAACAGAAGACATTAGCCTTTCTCATTTTATTCATTAATAATAGCCAGTGACATGCAGAAAATTACATGAATAACAATTTCCTTAAATTTGTTTTGTCAGAAACGTTAAATGAGGAAAAACGCATTTGCCGAGTAAATGTATCAAGGTAAATACGTCATAAGACGTAAACCACTATGTTATGGTTAATTATGTTTTTGCGTTGGTTGTGCTTCAGCTCTTTGGTCCCGCCTCTCAGCTGTCTGTCAACTTGTGTGCAGATACATTGGGGGGGGGGGGGGGACATCAAAGTTAATAATCTAACTACTCTTCAACACATTCATGAACACCTCACGACAATTTTATTATTTGATAAAAATGTTCTTTACCTGGGAATTTGTTGAGTGTTTAAGAGAAAGTTAATCAGCTGTCACTTTCCTATAGAAATTCTTCCTTAGGGAGCTTCTTCTCACGCTCGTTTGCGAGGCTCTGCGTGTTGAACCATCAGTTTGGGAACTGTTAATGAGTAGGGAAAAGGGGGACTACGACCGGGCGCGCCATCTGCCAGATGGACCCCCCGGGGACTACGACCGGGCGCGCCATCTGGCCAGGTGAACCCGGGGGACTAGAGCACCGCGTGGAGATTTTCCCGGAAGTTGTGGCGTGTCGGAGGTGTGTAAGCATCAGGTGTTTGGGTATGTGGTCAGGGAAGATTGTGGTCATGTTGTTTGGGGAGTATGTAGGACTATGTGGTATGTGGTTATGTTGTTAAGAGTAAATGAATATGTTGTTNGCCGAAAGAGCAGAGCACAACCCTGTCAAGCACAACTAGGTTATATAACTAGGTGAATGCACAAGCACACAGAGCGTTGTACCCAGGTGATACATGTTTGTGAGTGGGGGGGGACCTGTTAAGGTGTCTATGATGACTGAGAGTCGTTGTTCCACGCTCTGGGACCAAGCCGGGCACACTGCTTCAACTGATGACTGAGAGTCGTTGTTCCACGCTCGGAGACCAAGCCGGGCAGACTGCTTCAACTGATGACTGAGAGTCGTTGTTCCACGCTCGGAGACCAACCCTGGCAGACTGCTTCAACAGTCTCATCACCAACATGGCTGAAACAGCCAGAAGCAGCACGATGTGTTTATCAACAAAAAATAATTCAGCAGGAGATTTTATAATCAAATCTTAGCATCAGAAATACAAAAAAATATGTAACAAGTTGAATTTTAATATAATATGCCATTCGAAATATTTAACAAAATTGCCATTAGAGATATGCTTAAAAAATATTTATGTCATGTTGCAATTTTCTAAATATTCCCTGACTTTTTTTCACAAAACAAATATAATTGACTAAATATTATGAGAAAATCATTAGGAGCCGTAATGAGGATTCGAACCTGTGCGGTGGGTAGTCTCACACACACGCCCCAGACAACCAGGAAATCCCCCTATGCACTCTGGAGCTGTCATCTTGGAGAGATTATATGAAAATCATGCTCCGGCTTCAGTGGAAGCCTCAGGAAACCTTTGTGTGTTCAGTAGAACTCCAGGTTGCAATTATTTTTACCATGTCCTTGTCCTTGTCCTTTGACAACTAGACCACAAGTCACGGCTCCTAAGGATTTTCTCATTGATGCAGTCACGTTAGTGTGATTACTCTCTGAGTATTTAATATATATTATGGACATATTTATACAATACTAGCTGTACCAGGCCACGCATTGCTGTGGCTCAGCAATACTCCTCCTGTCTCCCAGCCCTCCCCACCATTTCCCCCTCCCTCGTCCCCCAACAATTCCTCACTTTCCCGTCCCCTCGTCCTCCCTCCTTCATCCCTATGTCCTCCCCACCATCCACCAATCCACCATCCCCTCGTCCTCCTAACCATTCCCCACTCCACCGTCCCCTCGTCCTCTCCACCATCTTCCACTTTCCCATCCCTACGTCCTCCCCTACCATTCCTCCCCTTCCCCGTCCCCTTGACCTCCCCACCTTCCCCACTTCCCTGTCCCCTTGTCCTCCCTCACCAATCTACATTCCCCTGTAGATTGGTGAGGGAAGACATTCCCCTACATTCATCCCCAAGTCCCCCATTCCCTCGTCCTCCCCACCATTTCCCCCTCCCCCTCTTACCCCATCTTATGTTCCCATCACTGAAATATAAGAAAAACAATGAAAAATACAAAATAAAAAAATAAATTGCACTCACAAAATGAACGGTATGGTAAACAACAAAGCTCAATTCCAACGCAATGTCACGCAAAATAATTAAAGCAAAATGAAAACAAATCGATATCTATGAAAATTCAATTTATCAATGAAATCGGTAACTTTGACATGGAATTGAAACATATATAGTAAAGCATAAGTTGCTCTTACATGCAACAAATGGCGCTGTTTCTTAAAAAAAAAATGTTTTTATCTGTCACAGGTGTGGCCTCTATACTTATACTTACAAAATGAATGATATGGTAAACAACACAGCTCAATTCCAACACAATGTAACACAAAATAATTGAAAAAAAATGAAAATGAATCGAAATCTTTGAAAATTAAATTTATCAATGCAATCGGAAACATTGACATGGAATTTGTAACAAATTTAGTATAGCGTGTGTGTTGCTATTACGTGCAACAGATGGCGCTGTTTTTTAAAAAATATGTTTTTACCTGTCACAGGTGTAGCATCTGTATAGAAGATATATAAAAACATGCACATATTCGAATGGAACGTTGTGTCAGAATTTCAAAGCAATCGGTGAAGAACTTTAGGAGATTACAGCGTGTGTTGCTCTTACGTCCAACAGATTGCTATGTAAAAAAAAAATGTTTTTTAACTGTTACAGATGAGGCATGTATACAGTAGATATATAAAAACACGCGCCTATTCGAATGCAACGTTGTATCAAAATTTCAAAGCAATCGATAATGAGGTTTCGAAGATTTCTCTCAAATGAAAAACACAGTTTTTCAAAAAAGCATGTTTTTACCGTCGCAGACGTGACATCTATGAAGTATGTATATGAAAACCCGCTCGGATGGGAATGGAACATTTGTGTGAAAATTTCAAAGCAATCGGTGAAAAACTTTCGGAGATTAACGATTTTGAACAAACGAACATTTCCATTTTTATTTATATAGATTAAACGGCCTATTGACATAGCTCGAGTGCATGGGGGAGTTGTGTAAAACCCTGGTTTGTGTCTCAGAGAGGCTTCAGAATCCAAGTAAGTTCAGTAGAATTTCTGGTTTCAACTCTTTTGACCATGTCGTAGCTCAGTCGATTAAGACAGCATCTGGGATGCTCTCGGACGTAGGTTCGAATCCTCGTCACGGTCCTTGTGGCTTTGTTCATTTGATGCATCACGCTATTGTCATTTCTGTGTGTAACCACCCACACCTTGTAAGGATTTCCCTTCCCTCGCTGCCAGAACCCCAAGTACCATTACCATACTCCACACCCAAATTACCTCTCGCGTTTGCCAGAGTCTGAAGGAAAACGTTTCGATGTTTCAGGGCAACATTTTTTCGGAGTTTAAAATTAGAAGTTTGTGGAATTTCTTAAAAGACATCCTTGGTGTTTCAAGCAAATTTTTGAGTCGTAAAGTATTCCACTTTCTAATTATTTCAATACAAAATATCTGAGTATTTCGATATTTACTAAATGCGTTCTACGTGTAACATTTTGTGTTTTTAATTATTATTCTGTTTTGTGTTGGGTAATTGACATAATATATTTTTCACTCACTATATTCCAGGCGTTTCAGGCACTGTGGTAAGGCGTTTCCCACGAATTTCAGACAATATACCCCAGCAAATTCAGGCACTTTACCCCAATCGTTCTAGGTATTATATCACATACGTTTTCGACACAATTCCCCAAGTATATCTGGTACTAAACCATTTATGGTTAAATTATTATTTATGAGGATTAAGAATCCTTCCCGCTGGATACAATACCCAGGTCAGGGAAAATTATCCAGGCGTTTCAAGTACACCCCGGCCCTCCAGGAGCTTCAGAAAAAACCCCTTGTATTTATGTTAACATGCTCCTAGTGATTCAGGAAATAATAGTCATGTGATTAAGGTATTATCAACAAGTTGTTTCAGGCAGAATTCCACAAATGGCAGGAGCCATTTTCTCAGGGATTTCCCAGGCACTATATACAGTACGTTTCAGGCAACAACAAACTCTATGTCTCTGGAGCACTATACCCCGAACCTTCAGGCAATTCAACCTAGAGGCTTTAGGTACTATACACAAGGTTTTTCAGACACTAAATTTCACGTGTTTGAGACAATGTACCCTTGATGTTTGAGACAATGTACCCTCGATGTTTGAGACAATGTACCCTTGATGTTTAAGACAATGTACCCTTGATGTTTGAGACAATGTACCCTTGATGTTTGAGACAATGTACCCTTGATGTTTGAGACAATGTACCCTTGATGTTTGAGACAATGTACCCTTGATGTTTGAGACAATGTACCCCTCGATGTTTGAGACAATGTACCCTTGATGTTTGAGACAATGTACCCTTGATGTTTGAGACAATGTACCCTCGATGTTTGAGACAATGTACCCTTGATGTTTGAGACAATGTACCCTTGATGTTTGAGACAATGTACCCTCGATGTTAGAGACAATGTACCCTTGATGTTTGAGACAATGTACCCTCGATGTTAGAGACAATGTACCCTTGATGTTTGAGACAATGTACCCTCGATGTTTGAGACAATGTACCCCTCGATGTTTGAGACAATGTACCCTTGATGTTTGAGACAATGTACCCTTGATGTTTGTGACAATGTACCCTCGATGTTTGAGACAATGTCCCCTTGATGTTTGAGACAATGTACCCTTGATGTTTGAGACAATGTACCCTCGATGTTTGAGACAATGTACCATTGATGTTTAAGACAATGTACCCTTGATGTTTGAGACAATGTACCCTCGATGTTTGAGACAATGTACCCTTGATGTTTAAGACAATGTACCCTTGATGTTTGAGACAATGTACCCTCGATGTTTGAGACAATGTACCCTTGATGTTTAAGACAATGTACCCTTGATGTTTGAGACAATGTACCCTCGATGTTTGAGACAATGTACCCTTGATGTTTGAGACAATGTACCCTTGATGTTTGAATGTATCCTTGATGTTTGAATGTACCCTTGATGTTTGAGACAATGTACCCTCGATGTTTGAGACAATGTACCCTTGATGTTTGAGACAATGTACCCTTGATGTTTGAGACAATGTACCGTCGATGTTTAAGACAATGTCCCCTTGATGTTTGAATGTACCCTTGATGTTTGAGACAATATACCCTTGATGTTTGAGACAATGTACCCTCGATGTTTGAGACAATGTACCCTATATGCTTCAGTCAATATATAGCATGTGTCTGAGGCACTATACCCAAGGTGTTTTACACACTATTCCCCACGTGTATCAGGCAATACACCTCAACTATTCCAGGATGTACACCTAAAATATGTTAGACACTATTAGCCACATCTCTCAGGCGCTATAACCAAGATGTTCCAGGTAATGTCAGTAATATGTTTTAAGAAACAACATCCGCCGTGTTTCAGGAATTTCACATAAAATGTTTCAGGCACAATACCCTAGGTGTTTCAGGATCTATGTTTAACGTATTTCAAGTACTATTCATTATGCTATTCAGTCACTACACACGGTGGGTTTCAGACACTATACCCATGCGGTTTCAGGCACTATACCAACTGGGTTTCAGGGACTAAATCGCACGGGGTTTAAGGCCCCATACCCCAGGCGTTTCAGGCACTATTCCACATATGTAATTGATAAGAGCCTCCCGGTATTTCAGACACTTAACCTCAGATGTTCCAGGCACTATAATCCAGGTGTTTCATGTATTATTTTCCACAAGTGTTTTAAGAGCTATATATATATATATATGTATCCCAAGTATATCATCCACTGTACCCCAGGTGTTTTAGGCACTATATCCCCAGGAGGGTTTCCAACCCTATAAGTCATGAGTTTAAGAGAAAACGTTCTGTGCATTCGGGTAATATTTTCGGGTATTTGATAAAATATTCCGTTGGCTCCTTCAGACGACACTCTGTGGGGAGTCAGGGAGGCGACAATTCCCCGCCAGGAGGTATGTTATGAGGCCACGTTCCTCTCCCGCCTCGATCCCTGTGTCTTCCAGTCCAGAACTGCAGCTGCCTGGCAATATTTGTAAAGGATCCTCTCGTTTCCTCGTTCCGCGGTTATTTGGAGTGAACCTTATTGAAAGCTGGAGCGCTCCATCAACCGTTCAGGCAAGTATATCAACTTGGCGCGCGAGGTGAGTGGTTGTGTATTTTACCAAGATTACACAAAAAACACGTTTGTGTATGCATACACTGGGAGTCACATGTATATCTGTATTTAGGAGGAGTTTTTGTTTGTTTTTGTCCACGATGACGCCGCAAAATTCTGAGGCAATAATTGTAGAGTTAAGTTGTAGTTACCTTGTGATGATTCCGGGGATCACTGTCCTCGGGGTTCGGTCTCTGGCTAGGCCTTCTGGTTCTTGGTCTGGCCAACAACCCTGGTGGACGCAGCTGTTCACAGTGTGATCATGAATCACAGCCCAGTTGATCAAGTATCCCAGGACGGTGTTTATAAAGCTCTCTCCAGAACGGTGAGCGGTCGGGTAGTTATGACCAGGATGGATAGAGTGAGTGTTGACCAGCCTTGGACCCTTGATGTGGGTAGAGGGAGAGTGTTGACCAGCCTTGGACCCTTGATGTGGGTAGAGGGAGAGTGTTGACCAGTCTTGGACCCTTGATGTGGGTAGAGGGAGAGTGTTGACCAGTCTTGACCCTTGATGTGGGTAGAGGGAGAGTGTTGACCAGCCTTGGGCCCTTGATGTGGGTAGAGGGAGAGTGTTGACCAGCCTTGGACCCTTGATGTGGGTAGAGGGAGAGTGTTGACCAGCCTTGGACCCTTGATGTGGGTAGAGGGAGAGTGTTGACCAGCCTTGGACCCTTGATGTGGGTAGAGGGAGAGTGTTGACCAGTCTTGTACCCTTGATGTGGGTAGAGGGAGAGTGTTGACCAGCCTTGGACCCTTGATGTGGGTAGAGGGAGAGTGTTGACCAGTCTTGTACCCTTGATGTGGGTAGAGGGAGAGTGTTGACCAGTCTTGGACCCTTGATGTGGGTAGAGGGAGAGTGTTGACCAGCCTTGGACCCTTGATGTGGGTAGAGGAAGAGTGTTAACCAGTCTTGGTCCTTTGATGTGGGTATAATGATCTCTCAACGTCCCTATTACACCGTTGCTCATCAACGGGACTATTTCGCTATTTCTGCCAACTGGTCTTATTGAAGTTATTTCTGTGTGTAGATTTGGAACCAGTCCCTTTAATATCTTTAAGATGTAAATTATTAAGTATCTGTATGTCTCGATTGCGCTCTAGACGGAAGCATGTCAAACATGCGGCCCTTTGAAAACACACATACGCAAAGTTTAAGCTTTAATAACTAAAACTATCACCTTTAATAGATTTCAAAGGCACAAAAGAAACGCGAATGCAGCTGTGAGGCAAGCGAGTTTAATCTTCTAGAAATAGACCTGACGTTAACTGTTAGGATGGCCTAAATCAAATTTACCTTTATTGTTGCCAAGGCAGAAGAAATTCTCCAGATAGAACTATTGTAAATGCAGTCAGATTCTAGACACAGTATATTGAAGTGGAGATGCCTGTTTGTCGTCAAACCTTCCTGAAAAGTTTAAAACCATCAAAAAGTTGGTCACAAGGATAATGACAATGTTCGGTTCTACCTTTGAGTGTGAACAGTTATTTTCCATTATGAAATCAAAAAAACCTTCTCAGAGAACAAGGCTGACTGATCAAAACTTGTCATTTCTGATGAAAGTGGGAACTACATTGACATGTCAGTCAGACATAGCAAGTATTGACATTACAAGAGTTGTCAAGCCTCAGGCACAACACTAAAAATGATTGAATAGTCGTAAATAAATGTTGATTTTGAACTGTTGAAACTTTTTATACAATATATTTGTTGCAGTTGCAGGAACTATTAATACAGACCCCTTAATCCACTCGACCATCACGACCGGTCATAAGGAGGTAATAGCCGAAGCTATTTGAACCCCCCATCCCCACCGGCACTCGGATGGTAATCTTGGGCATAATATTTTATCAAATCACCTCATTCTTTGGGGCACACGTGAAGAACACAATTGCGAACAAGCCTGAATGGTCCCCAGGACTATATGCAACTGAAAACTCACACCCCAGAAGTGACTCGAACCCATACTGCCAGGAGCAACGCAACTGGTGTGTACAGAACACCTTAATCCACTTGACCATCACGACCGGACATAAGGAGGTGACAGCCGAAGCTATCACGTGATTTGAATGAGGTGAAGAATGAGGTGATTTGATAAAATATTATGCGTGAGATTACCATCCGAGTGCCGGCGGGGGGTGGGGGGAAGTGGTTCAAATAGCTACGGCTATCACTTCCTTATGTCCGGTCGTGATGGTCAAGTGGTTTAAGGCGTCCCTGTACATACCAGTTGCGTTGCTCCTGGCAGTATGGGTTCGAGTCACTTCTGGGGTGTGAGTTTTCAGTTGTATCTAGTCCTGGGGACCATTCAGGCTTGTTTGCATTTGTGTTCCTCACGTGTTGCCCCAAAAAATGAGGTGATTTGATAAAATGCTATGCCCAAGATTACCATCCGAGTGCCGGCGGGGAAGTGGTTCAAATAGCTACGGCTATCACTTCCTTATGTCCGGTTGTGATGGTCAAGTGGTTTAAGGCGTCCCTGTACATACCAGTTGCGTTGCTCCTGGCAGTATGGGTTCGAGTCACTTCTGGGGTGTAAGTTTTCAGTTGTATCTAGTCCTGGGGACCATTCAGGCTTGTTTGCATTTGTGTTCCTCACGTATTGCCCCAAAAAATGAGGTGATTTGATAAAATGCTATGCCCAAGATTACCATCCGAATGCCGGCGGGAAAGTGGTTCAAATAGCTACGGCTATCACTTCCTTATGTCCGGTCGTGATGGTCAAGTGGTTTAAGGCGTCCCTGTACATACCAGTTGCATTGCTCCTGGCAGTATGGGTTCGAGTCACTTCTGGGGTGTGAGTTTTCAGTTATATATATATATATATATATATATATATATATATATATATATATATATATATATATATATATATATATATATATATAAACCAAGAAAACTGCCAACCTACTCATGAGAAACTCTCCAGACACAAAGCAGAACGCTTTGAAAGAGACCAATGTCGTCTATGCCTTCAAATGCACACTTGAGGACTGTTAGCCCCAAAGAACTCAGTATATAGGCAAGACAACAACATCTCTTTCCAGACGATTAACGATGCATAAGCAACAGGGTTCTATCAAGGAACATATTATCTCTTCCCACAACCAGACCATCACCAGAGAAGTCTTAACAAAAAACACGGAAATCATCGATAGATACAGCGATAGCAGGCGGCTTGATATCTGCGAGGCACTACACATTAAGAAGTCAACACCAGCAATCAACAGCCAATTAACGCACAATTATATTCAACCCACTTCAAGACTCCGCTGCAATATAGAAGCATCAAGAAATATGGGCTAATTGGCCGTCTGCAGTTACAGATCTATTCTTCCCTTTAGCTTATACCCATTGTTTCGTGTTCTGTGTTTTGTTGAAAGTTTGTTTCACCTCATCCAAAACTATTGTATTACATCACCTCACCCAAATGCAGGTATAAAAGAGCCAAAGCTGTTCAGTTATAGTTGTATGTGTGTAAACTAAAGTCTTTGNAAATCATGGAACCAGTAACCTCTGAGACTTCCTCATCTCAACTCAAACTCTAGGGAACAAAGTTAAACACACTTTAAATAATAACTTTCAATTATATTTCACATACTAAGTATCATTAAGCAATTCAACTAAAATGTTAATATTCAAAGTGAGTCATCATCCAAGAATTCGAGAACCCTACAACTCGACTGCCCCTGATCATCACACAACACTTTAAACCGACTAAGTCACCTTAATGTTCAACTCACCAAGTGTCTTGAGTTTCCGTGGAATAGAGAGAGGGGGGGGGTCTGTAGTTGACAGAGACTGTCCCGCCCCACCGGCTGACCGCCTGTGTGGACGGCTGGCCGCTGCTGGCTGTCTTTTCTGTCTATTGCTCTGCTTCTTCTGTCCTTCTCCTCCTCGAATCGATATCTCTCCGAGTATATATTGGGAAACCTAGTGGCTAACTCCGCCCACAAGTTAGATAGCCTGGGCACTCTACCAGCCACTCCTTAAACGTCGGCATGTTTGAAGGCTACCCGGCTCAATTATAAGATTAGCGAGAGCCAGGTGAGATTCGCCTGGCTGACCTCAGGTCACTTGGTTGTCAATTACACTTAGGGTGAGATCCAGGCCAGACAAGTTGGCGTCTGTCAAATCCTTGTCTGTGACTCATATATCTCCATGTATGTATTAAATAAAACTAAACCAACCCTATTGGTGTTACATCTCCCCTTCTCCCCGAAAATAAAGTTTTTGCAACACTGCTAAAGCAAGCTAGCTGTGTGCGACAAATTTATTAACGAAGAAAAAAAATACATCCTAGCTAAACAAATATACATCATCCTACTCTAAAAAAATGAAATATGTAGACAGGCGTCCATTGTCTCTGGCTGGGCGACGTCACTGCTTGGTCCTGTAGATAGTCCTGTACTATATTTCTTCAACACAGCAGCATTCGTTGCTTTTCCGTAGTTAACGCACAACAACTCTTGCCAACCAGGAAGCCGTTACTACTTGAACTGCGCACAGGACCGTGGAATTCGGTTGTCCCAGCTGATTGTAATTGGCCCTACGTCAGTCACCATGAGAGACGTATATTGGGGTTCTTCACAGCTATAGGGACTACAAGTTTCGAGACCTCCATATAGTTGGCACCGTAGAAATCCCATCCTACTTCTTCCCTCCCAGTTGCTCCAGCACGCCTCCTTCAGAGAGCCACTTCTGACAGCCACATCAAGTCCGCACGACACAGGAGGAATCACTCAACAGAGCACCATGCTTGCAGGAGGGGCGGCCAGTTAAGGCAAACGATTCTGTCTTGCAATTACGCTCCATGCAATGATGCTGACATCAGCAAGGGACACTAGGCATCGTGTCTCACTCACTTGGTCTTATCTTCTACTCTTCTTTCTTCTTTCTTCTCTCTTCTCTCTTCTTTCTTCTTTCTTCTCTCTTCTTTCTTCTTTCTTCTCCCATGGTCTTTGACAAGCGACCTGGGGTCCATTGGGGTCTGTCCGTCCTGGGGTACATTGGGGTCCGTCCGTCCTGGGGTCCACTGGGGTAGACCATAGTAACTGACCACGAGGCTGCATCTTGGGGGTCCCCCGGGGTGATGGTGGTGGTGGTGGTGGACCCATGACATCCAGGTAAGGGGATGGTCGCCGCGGTGGTGGTGATAAACGCCCCTGAGTGTGGTACAAAGGCAGCCGTCTCCCTCTCCTGGGTGTGCGCGCCTCTCTCCTCGTTCCCACCTGTGAATGAACATAAAAGCGACAATACCGTGTTCCAAGCTGCTGTGTGACCCTGTAGTTAACATAGGGTTCACACAGTCCAGTTATACCGTTCTCCTCCTGGCAACAACTACACTTAAATTTTTAAAATAATCCAATTAACACTGAATGATACTGACTTGGTGGAACAAAAACAGTAACAGAGTAAAGTTAGAGAAGAAAGAATAAGATCGTCACTACTTAAACTTGTCACTAAACGAATCTCCACAAAAAATATCAATACTAACAGAGACCAAACACTAGCCTAACTTAACTGTATCGCTCTTAATCTTAAGTACTTAATTAACCGTTACTCCCACCCTTATCCTACAGTCACCTACGTGACTTGAGTGTTTCCCTCGCTTCTCTGCGGGTCCACAACTCAAACTTTTGCCACACCCTGTGACCAGACTTCAAACGCTAGGCGTCCCTAGACGTGAGTCAACTGACATACTAAGCCTCCCCTAGTATGCTGTACAATACCAGTACACCTCGGGTTATTGCGTTCAAATGGAGTAAAAACAGTTGATCGCAATAATCTGAGCAGAACCACCACTTAAAACTACTTAAGAAATACACCTGCCACTCCCCAACTGACCTGGGGACCAGCGGGGACTGGGTGTCCCCGTGGGACATGCGGGTCACCTGTCACACTCAGATGACCTGCACACCACCAACCGCTAAGTTCCCAAATCACCAAATCTTATCACTAACATAAATCACTACCCACGCAAGTTCTGGTGAACATTCCCTGAACTCCACAAACCTCACAAAATCACAAGAACACATCGCCAGAAAATCACTATCTCCTAACCTGAAAAAAACTCGCTAACTCGCGAATCTTAAACACCTGTCAATATCTCCCTGATAGCGCCTGAGCGGCAAAAGGACACGTGAGACTGAACAATGTTAAATTAATATCTGCTACATTAACATTGTTTAACACCGATGCCATCATTGTAACGGGGGGGGGGGGAGAAATAGAATAATGAAATAGTAGGCAGTGAGTAGGATAAGTAGAAGAGGTAGAGGGGTAGATAGGTAGAAGTAGGAAAGTAGATAGTAGAAGTAGAAGAGTAGATAGTAGAAGTAGAAAATAGAAGATGCTAGAAATTGCTAGTAGAAGAAGAAATTGCACATTGCTGCCACCATCCATTCTAGATCATTTACATACAAGACAAGGAATGGAACTTGTCCGTATCACAATAGAGGTTATTACCATGTTTCAACTCTAAACATGTACTCATTAATTTCACGAACCAGTAACCGCTGAGATTTTCTCATCTCAACTCAAAAACTCTAGGGAACAAAGTTAAATACAATTTAAATAATAACTTTCAATTATATTTCACATACTAAGTATCAATAATTTAAGCACTCCAATTTGATGTCAAAGATTTATTTTCAAAGTGAGTCATCATCCAAGAATTCGAGAATCCTACAACTCGACTGCCCCTGCTCGTCACACAACACCTGTTTAGTAAACACGACCAAGTCACCTCAATGTTCAACTCACCAAGTGTCTTGAGTTTCCGTGGAATAGAGAGAGGGGGGGGGTCTGTAGTTGACAGAGACTGTCCCGCCCCACCGGCTGACCGCCTGTGTGGACGGCTGGCCGCTGCTGGCTGTTTTTCTGTCTATTGCTCTGCTTCTTCTGTCCTTCTCCTCTCGAATCGAAATCTCTCCGAGTATATATTGGGAAACCTAGTGGCTAACTCCGCCCACAAGTTAGATAGCCTGGGGCACTCTACCAGCCACTCCTTAAACGTCGGCATGTTTGAAGGCTACCCGGCTACGATTATAAGATTAGCGAGAGCCAGGTGAGATTCTCCTGGCTGACCTCAGGTCACTTGGTTGTCAATTAACACTTAGAGGTGAGATCCAGGCCAGACAAGTTGGCGTCTGTCAAATCCTTGTCTGTGACTCATATATCTCCATGTATGTATTAAATAAAACTAAACCAAACACCTATTGGTGTTACAATGGAACTCTGACAGTAGATGGGAGGAAGATTGTGATCTTGGTAATCTACAATCCCCCACCAAACAGTAGAAGACCCAGGCAGGAGTATGATGACAACAACAAGGCATGCATAGATGAACTGTAGAAGGCAGCAACACTAGCCCACAGAATGAGAGCGATGCTGCTGATCATGGGGGACCTAAATCATGGAGAGATAAACTGGGAATCAAGGAATCTCCATGGAGGGGACGAAACGTGGGGAGCAAAATTAGTAGATGTTATAGACAGGAATTTCCTAACACAGCATGTGAATGAAGACACAAGGGAAAGAGGAGGAGATGCACCGAGCCTATTAGACCTGATTTTCACCCAGAACGTAGAAGATATCGAGAATTTGAAGCATGAAATACCTCTTGGGGCCAGTGACCATTGTGTCCTAGTCTTTGACTACATGATGGAATTCAAACTTATGACGATGGGACAAGAGATCTGGGAAAGGAAAGTTGACTACAGGAAAGGGGACTATAGGAGGATAAGGGACTATCTGGGAGAAGTGCACTGGGAGGAAGAAATTAGGGGAAAAACAGTCCAAGATATGATGGACCTAGTCATACAGAAATGCCAAGAGGCCGAAGAGAGATTTATACCAACAGTAAAGGGAAAAAATAAGAAGGAATATAATAACCCATGGTTTAATAGACAGTGTCAGGAAGCAAAAATGGCCAGCAGGCGGGAGTGGAGGAAGTACAGAAGACAAAGGAAAGAGGACAACAGGATCAGATGCAACAGAGCTAGGAACGATTACATTAACATAAGACGAACATCGGAAAGGGACTATGAGAACGATATTGCAATCAAAGCGAAAAAACAACCTAAGCTACTACACAGTCATATAAGAAGAGAAATGTCGGTGAACGACCAAGTGACAAGACTAAGGAAGGCAGAGGGGGCATATACTGAAAGTGACAAGGAAATCTGTGAGGCACTGAATGCCAGTTTCCATGAAGTGTTCACTACCGAGCCTGAGCAGCTCCCATTGTTGGAAGGGGTTACCCTAGATGAAAGACTATCAGATATAGAGGTGACAGCAGAGGAGGTAATGAAACAGTTGACAACTCTAGATGCATCTAAAGCAGTTGGACCAGACAAAGTATCACCGTGGATACTAAAAGAAGCAGCGCAGGCCCCTCACGTACCTCTGGCAATGATCTTTAATGAGTCACTTATGTCCGGAGAATTGCTCAGTTGCTGGAAGAAGACAAATGTTCGTGCCGATCTTCAAGAAAGGCGATAGGGAGGAGGCACTTAACTATAGACCTGTATCACTGACAAGCATCCCCTGTAAAATGCTGGAAAGAATAATTAGGCTACGACTGATTGCACACCTGGAGAACGTTAGGTTTGTGAACAAACATCAACATGGGTTCTGGACAGGGAAATCGTGCCTAACAAACCTTCTGGAATTCTATGATAAAATAACGAGGATAAGACAGGACAGAGATGGTTGGGCAGACTGCATATTTCTGGACTGCTAAAAAGCCTTTGAAACAGTACCGCACATGAGACTGCTGTTCAAACTCGAGAGGCAGGCGGGGGTAGGGGGAAAGGTCCTAGCATGGATAAGGAACTACCTAACAGGAAGGAGCCAAAGAGTTATGGTAAGGGGCGAGAAGTCGGACTGGCGAACAGTAACAAGTGGAGTACCAAAAGGATCGGTGCTGGGACCAATTCTATTTCTTGTATGTATTAACGACATGTTTACGGGTGTAGAGTCCTACATGTCGATGTTTGCGGATGACGCAAAGTTAATGAGAAAAGTTGTGACAGATGAGGATTGCAGGATTCTCCAAGAGGACCTGAACAGGTTGCAGAGATGGTCAGAGAAATGGCTACTGGAATTCAACACGAGCAAATGTAAAGTTATGGAAATGGGACTAGGAGATATCAGACCAAAGGGACAGTACATAATGAAGGGAAACAGCCTACCTGTGACGACGCGCGAAAGAGACCTGGGTGTGGACGTAACACCTAATTTATCTCCTGAGGCACATATAAATAGGATAACGACAGCAGCGTACTCTACACTGGCAAAAGTTAGAACATCATTCAGAAACCTAAGTAAGGAGGCATTTAGGGCGCTTTACACTGCCTACGTGAGGCCAGTCCTAGAGTATGCCGCCTCATCATGGAGTCCCCAGCTGAAGAGACATGTAATGAAACTGGAAAAGGTTCAGAGGTTTGCAACGAGTTCGTCCCAGAGCTACGAGGGATGGGGTATGAGGAGCGCCTGAGGGAACTGTGCCTTACGACACTAGAAAGAAGAAGGGAGAGAGGGGACATGATAGGAACGTATAAAATACTCAGAGGGATTGGCAGAGTGGACATAGACGAAATGTTCACACGGAATAGTAACAGAACGAGGGGACATGGATGGAAGTTGG
>WNGS01004374.1:18347383-18366826 GCA_020271785.1 Procambarus virginalis
GTTACTCAGTAAACAGAATATTGAAGTTCTTGCGAGGCAGGATCCAATATAACATTTAGGGTTTACGGTTCATGCTCGGTGATGATAATGAAAATTTGTTTACTGAGAATTATATAAATAATATATAAATGTAGCATTTTCCCTTGTAAATTGATGTAAATATAATCTTTATTTTATATAATATTTAATAACGACAAAAAATGGTAACACAACTGCATTTATTCTCTATATTGTGACAAATCTTGAGAAGATGCTACACAGTCCATTTTTAACACTGTTACTTGAGGTTAAACTGTGCAAGGCCACATTGTGTCAGGCATAATACAGGGTTAAATACCATTCCATCAGAGCTTATCTGAGAGGAGAGACAGAACTTATGACAACAGACAGATAATTGTAGCATCGGTTGTTATACTACATATTAGGGGGGTCATCTGCTTGATGAAGCTCCCTAATACGGCGAGTGAATGGTGGTGTGTCTGGGTGGGGACACGGGGCAGCTTACTGGCTATCTAAGCTGTAGAGTGCATGTGTCCGGGTGAGGACACGGGGGAGCTTACTGGTTATCTAAGCTGTAGAGTGCATGTGTCCGGGTGGGGACACAGGGGAGCTTACTGGCTATCTAAGCTGTAGAGTGCATGTGTCCGGGTGGGGACACAGGGGAGCTTACTGGCTATCTAAGCTGTAGAGTGCATGTGTCCGGGTGGGGACACAGGGGAGCTTACTGGCTATCTAAGCTGTAGAGTGCATGTGTCCGGGTGGGGACACAGGGGAGCTTACTGGCTATCTAAGCTGTAGAGTGCATGTGTCCGGGTGGGGACACGGGGCAGCTTACTGGTTATCTAAGCTGTAGAGTGCATGTGTCCGGGTGGGGACACGGGGCAGCTTACTGGTTATCTAAGCTGTAGAGTGCATGTGTCCGGGTGGGGACACGTGGCAGCTTACTGGCTATCTAAGCTGTAGAGTGCATGTGATGAGCTGTACACGGTAATAATAGCTGAGTCATCGTCACACCCTTGTTATTCATCACTAGGTTTTGCTAATCATCATTCAGAGGATTCGCGTTGGTCATCCCGTGGCTTCGTGTTGATCTTACCAAGGCATGATATTGATCATACCAAGGCTCGATGTTGATCATACCAAGGCATGATATTGATCATACCAAGGCTTGATGTTGATCGTACCAAGGCTTGATGTTGATCATTCCAAGGCTTGATGTTGATCATACCAAGGCATGACGTTGATCATAACAAGGTATGATATTGATCATAACAAGGCTTGACGTTGATCATACCAAGGCTTGATGTTGATCATACCAAGGTATGATGTTGATCATACCAAGGTATGATGTTGATCATACCAAGGTATGATGTTGATCATACCAAGGTATGATGTTGATCATACCAAGGTATGATGTTGATCATACCAAGGCTTGATGTTGATCATACCAAGGTATGATGTTGATCATACAAGGCTTGATGTTGATCATACCAAGGCTTGATGTTGATCATACCAAGGTATGATGTTGATCATACCAAGGTATGATGTTGATCATACCAAGAGTTGATGTTGATCATACCAAGGTATGATGTTGATCATACCAAGGTATGATGTTGATCATACCAAGGTATGATGTTGATCATACCAAGGTATGATGTTGATCATACCAAGGTATGATGTTGATCATACCAAGGCATGATGTTGATCATACCAAGGTATGATGTTGATCACACCAAGGCATGATGTTGATCATACCAAGGTATGATGTTGATCACACCAAGGCATGATGTTGATCATACCAAGGGTTGATGTTGATCATACCAAGGTATGATGTTGATCATACCAAGAGTTGATGTTGATCATACCAAGGTATGATGTTGATCATACCAAGGTATGATGTTGATCATACCAAGGGTTGATGTTGATCATACCAAGGCATGACGTTGATCATAACAAGGTATGATACTGATCATACCAAGGCATGATGTTGATCACACCAAGGTATGATGTTGATCACACCAATGCATGATGTTGATCACACCAAGGTATGATGTTGATCACACCAAGGTATGATGTTGATCATACCAAGGGTTGATGTTGATCACACCAAGGCATGATGTTGATCATACCAAGGTATGATGTTGATCATGTTATGTGGCCTATCACGGCTTGGAAGGCAGCAGCCGCATGATTGGTGTGGCAGGCAGTGTTAACAAACAGCTGTTTCTCACACGAAACAGTGAACCAGCTTCCTGTTGTGTGGGAGAACCAGCTTCCTGTTGTGTGGGAGAACCAGCTTCCTGTTGTGTGGGAGAACCAGCTTCCTGTTGTGTGGGAGAACCAGCTTCTTGTTGTGTGGGAGAACCAGCTTCCTGTTGTGTGGGAGAACCAGCTACCTGTTGTGTGGGAGAACCAGCTTCTTGTTGTGTGGGAGAACCAGCTACCTGTTGTGTGGGAGAACCAGCTTCTTGTTGTGTGGGAGAACCAGCTTCCTGTTGTGTTGGAGAACCAGCTTCTTGTTGTGTGGGAGAACCAGCTTCCTGTTGTGTGGGAGAACCAGCTTCCTGTTGTGTGGGAGAACCCGCTTCCTGTTGTGTGGGAAAACCAGCTTTTTGTTGTGTGGGAGAACCAGCTTCCTGTTGTGTGGGAGAACCAGCTTCTTGTTGTGTGGGAGAACCAGCTACCTGTTTTGTGGGAGAACCAGCTTCCTGTTGTGTAGGAGAACCAGCTTCTTGTTGTGTGGGAGAACCAGCTACCTGTTGTGTGGGAGAACCAGCTTCTTGTTGTGTGGGAGAACCAGCTTCCTGTTGTGTGGGAGAACCAGCTTCTTGTTGTGTGGGAGAACCAGCTACCTGTTGTGTGGGAGAACCAGCTACCTGTTGTGTGGGAGAACCAGCTTCCTGTTGTGTGGGAGAACCAGCTTCCTGTTGTGTGGGAGAACCAGCTACCTGTTGTGTGGGAGAACCAGCTACCTGTTGTGTGGGAGAACCAGCTTCCTGTTGTGTGGGAGAACCAGCTTCCTGTTGTGTGGGAGAACCAGCTTCCTGTTGTGTGGGAGAACCAGCTACCTGTTGTGTGGGAGAACCAGCTTCCTGTTGTGTGGGAGAACCAGCTACCTGTTGTGTGGGAGAACCAGCTACCTGCTGTGTGGGAGAACCAGCTACCTGTTGTGTGGGAGAACCAGCTACCTGCTGTGTGGGAGAACCAGCTACCTGTTGTGTGGGAGAACCAGCTACCTGTTGTGTGGGAGAACCAGCTTCCTGTTGTGTGGGAGAACCAGCTTCCTGTTGTGTGGGAGAACCAGCTTCCTGTTGTGTGGGAGAACCAGCTTCCTGTTGTGTGGGAGAACTAGCTTCCTGTTGTGTGGGAGAACCAGCTTCCTGTTGTGTGGGAGAACCAGCTACCTGTTGTGTGGGAGAACCAGCTTCCTGTTGTGTGGGAGAACCAGCTACCTGTTGTGTGGGAGAACCAGCTACCTGCTGTGTGGAAGAACCAGCTACCTGTTGTGTGGGAGAACCAGCTACCTGTTGTGTGGGAGAACCAGCTACCTGTTGTGTGGGAGAACCAGCTACCTGCTGTGTGGGAGAACCAGCTACCTGCTGTGTGGGAGAACCTAAATGTCCACCACTGGAACTTTTGTTCAGAATTGCTGAATCTTTAACAACAACAACAACAACCAGGTTCGTAATTGCTGGAATTGTTGTGTTCGTTGTGATTGGCCGGTTGTGACGGTGTTCCCACCCTTCTAATTCTCCCACGCCTGCTGTAAGAGTCATGTCCACTATTCTCGAGCGTTCTCTACATTGCAGGCATCAATTGAACATATGTGGGAGAGAACAGTATTCTCGAAGAGCCGAGAAATTCGCGAAAATGTAACATTTTGTCCTGTGGGATAGGCCCTTTAGGGAGCCAATATGGCGCTGGCAAGTCTGTTCTCCCGCCAAAACTGTGTGACGTCAGTGGCGCCAGATTGGTCACCGTCAGCGACATGGCACTGGGAGCCAATGAAAACCAACTTTGGGAAAAGTGACGTCACATAGGCATAGGGGGTCCGCCCGTGTTGGCGCCAGGCGACATCAGTCTTTCACGACACGTCCGAGAGGTAGGACGCGCGATCGGTCATCCTGTCAGAGTGACGGATTTACCGAACTCCGGTGGATTTAAGCGTCTCCAGTTGTTGGCACGCACTCTGTGAGGTCTTCCTGCAACCCAGATGAGGCTCAGATAAGGAATTGACAGAATATTGAGCAACAAGTGCTCAGGGACAGGTGCATTGCAAGAAGTGGGCCGGGCATCGACGTGTGTCGTCGTTGGCAGTTCACCAGTATAAGAGGCAGCTTAGTGGCCGGGCCACCCACCGTGAGTGAACCGGGTTGACAGCCTTGTCAACCAGGTTGAACGTGTGATCGACGATCCTGTCAAGTTTGACAGTAACCCCACCTTCGTGGAACCCTACGAGTCAACAGTTGGAAGGCAAGCACGTCGAGAAGTCTTCCCAAATACCTAGCATTATATCTAGACGACGAGGGAATTGACGGTGTTGTGAGCTTCAAGTGCTCTGAAGTCGGGTGCTGTGCGTGTGTCGTCCGGGACGGCTGATAACTTCAGTGACTTCGTAGTGGTGAGAGGCAGTTACTCTGGGAGTACAGTGACAAGGACTAATTGGGAAAAGTACGACGACCGCCGAGACGTAGGCTGGCTGACGTAGTTGGGAGGAAAGTTGATGGCCAGGAGACCGACTTCAACCCGGCGACGTACTGTAGGGGAAGCACGGACCTGCCGTGTACAGAAGCGGCGAGACGCGACATCCTAAGGCGTGGGGCTTGTGTTTCTGGATGAACGAGGCGAGAGCCTGGACCAGGAACTACAACCCAACTGTCATCCTAGGATAGGTGAAGTAGGTGTTTACAGTTCCCTCCCATTTCCCCTTTAGTTAGCTATATATATATATTCTTGTCAGGATATTTTATATGTCGTGAGCAAGTCTCACTTGAGTTTAAGTCACAGAGAGCACAGTATGTGGTGAGGCTACCCAGAGCGCTCACAGTATCAGTTAACATATATATCTATGTGTGGGTGTGTGCAAGCACCAAGATTCATCAGAGAATTTACTGTGACTATTATTATTAATCTCCAGTGAGTATTATTATTATATATATTGGTAGCAAACCAGATATTGGTGTATTGATCTCTTTAATCTATTGATATAAGTGCCCGTGTGTTGATCTCTATAATCTATCAATATAAATGCCTGTGTGTTGATCTCTATGATCTATTGATATATATGCCTGAAGTTTGATTATTGATTTATATATGACATGATTGTGTGCTGAATAATATCATATACGTGAAGTGATTGCCAGTGATATCTCTGTGAGAGGAAGTATAATATAAAGAAAAGTTCAGTGATCAAGTGAGTGCATTCACAGTAAATATTATTAAGAATAGAGTAATCTTTTGGTACGGTGAAAAGTCACTGTGAGAGTATTGTGAATATAGATGTTGATCGTGAGGCCAGTGAAATCATAAGTAAGCCATGTGAACGTTGAATAGTGTTTTGGAAAAAGTTAAATAACGGGGATCGTGACAATTAGAAAACAAGTACTAGTCTGTTCCCACGATCGCGAGGGTCCCGGTCAGCTGAGTCTGACAGGTGACACGTGCCGATGTTACCATATCGTGCGCTCTAGAATATTATGCTATGAATGGAGCAATTGTCATATATTAATCCTGATACATTGATGCATATATATTTCTCGTTGTCTTTTAAGTAAAATACCAAACTCTTTGGTGTTTGATATCATCCCCTCCATTTATCTTGTGACCGTGTAATGATGTAAAGTAGAGTGACCTGCCTGATACTATATTACTGGAATTTGCTCTTGCCACAATTACACCTGACCACTGCAGTGTTACTGGACACAAAAAAAACAGTTGGCGACCTTGAAGGCTGTGTAAGAGTTCGGTGTCGGGGGCCACAGATTGAGGGAACGATCTGTGCTCCCACTCATCTTATAATCTAAAGGCCGGTTGTGAGATCGACTGGGATACTCTCCGAGGCCAGCAGTGGAGCCTAGAGGATTGAGGGAAGACCCGCCGAACGACGGTGAGTAAGGGTTATTGTTGGAGCAACCACCTGGAAAGGAGATCCAGTCTACTGTTGCTTTAACCCTTCTCTAACGAGAACACCGTGAAACCCCGACATTGGCGACCTGCCAGGATAAGAACAAGATCAAGGTGGTAATTGTGGTATTAAATATCAGGCCTAGGTTTCACTCATTGTCACAAGATGGAGGGTGATAAAGTAGCCAGGTTTATAGACACGAGAGACGAGCAAGTACTGGAGGAGTGCACCAAGGCACAGTTGCAGACGATCGCCGACCACTTTGGGATCAAGTTGAGAGCTTCCAAAGTGGGAGAAGAAGACTTGAGATCATGGCACAGCTCAAGGCACGTGATGAAGCCTTAGGAGAGGAGCGGCCACAGACACCTGCCAGTGGAGGAGAGAACTTGAGTACCGGTGGCAGCAGCCGGGGATCCAGTGGCAGCAGGCGCAGTGTCAAGCTGGAAATAATGAAGCTGCAGCTGAAGACACAACCAGCTGCGCAGAGAAGAAAGAGAAGCACAGCTGAAGCGTGAAGAAGAGCGAGAAGCACAGCTGCGCAGAGAAGAAAGAGAAGCACAGCTGCGCGAGAAGAAAGAGCANGCATCAAAAGAAGGAAAGTGAAACGCCATGCAACCTCTGAAGAGACAACTAATACAACACCTATACCCCCTATTAGACTATTTACAGGAACTTCTTCTCCACAGCTCATAAAACGGAGGAAAGTGTCCTGAAAGATATTGTTAATAGAAATGTTATCCCTACAGACAAAAATCAGAAGATACAACTGACGATTTACTATAAAACCAAAAAAACAGCCAGCCTACTCATTGAGAAACTCTCCAGACACGAGCAGAACGCTCTAAAAGAGACAAACGTCGTCTATGCCTTCAAATGCCCTCTTGGGGACTGTAAGCCCCAAAAACTCAGTATATAGGCAAGACAACAACATCTCTTTCCAGGCGTTAACGATGCATAAGCAACAGGGCTCCATTAAGGAACATATACTCTCTTCCCACAACCAACCATCATCACCAGAGAAATCTTAGCAAACAACACAGAAATCATTGATAGATACAGCGACAGCAGGCGGCTTGACATCTGCGAGGCACTACACACTCAAGAAGTCAACACCAGCAATCAACAGCCAATTAAGCACACCTATATTCTACCCACTTCAAGACTCCGCTCCAATATAGGAACATCAGGAAATATGGGATAATAGGCCTTCTGCAGTTCTGTTACCGAACTTCTATCGTTACCCAACTTCTACATATCTATATCCATTGTTCCGGTTCTGTGTTTTGTTGAAAGTTTGTTTTTCACCCCACTATTGTATTACATCACCTCACCCAAATGCAGATATAAGAGCCAATGCTGTTTCAGGCATAAGTTGTGTGTGGATAACTAAAGTCTTTGAAAATGTAATAGGCTTACGAAACGCGCTCAAGTGTCGCGTGAGACTAGAAATAAAAATGAATTTTGGAGAATTGATTTTCATTTACCGTCACCAGTAAAAAGAAACATAAGGAAAATCTAGAAAATTCGTGTTAGAATTATTAATCTTACTTTTTCGGTCATATTTAATAATATATGTCTACAGGAAAGACTGTACCATAATATATATATATAGTTATATATTATCTATATATATATATATATATTATATAATATATATATATATATAATATATATATATATATTTTTTTTTTTTTTAATTTTTTTTTTAAAACGGAAGGGAGTACCACCTCTGGCTAGAAGAAGGGGGACCCATAGCCTCGGAGGAAATCACACATAACGCATTGGAGGGAATGTAGGTCCCGTCCAATACAGTTTCTGTGTGCTTTTCTCCTACCACCCCTTCCTTTTTTTTTTTGCTTTATTGTGTATTTAAAGGTTACAAAACATACAAGACAAATGCCTAAAGGTTATGGATCTCTTGAAGCTCCTCCGCTTCCGGACAGGAACCGAGGACGGAGCAAGCATTCCCCCTCTGGATCGCCACACTGAGGCGCTGAAACAAAAAACTGCATGCCCTTGGGTCTCTGGTGACGTCGATGAGCTTGGAACCCAATTCCTTAAGAAATCCCAAGGCATTCTTGCCCCAGGGGCCATGCGTCTCAGACGCTATGGGAACAAAGAGGTATTGACCTGCCAGTCGCCTGTATTTGAGAGATTTTGCTGTTTCCCTGTGGTTGGCCGCCCCACCTGCTTGATCAGCTCCGAAGTGTACATAGGTGTCAGCCAGGGAGGATACACATGTGTAGTCCCACACCAACTGTCTACCCTCCTTCCATGAGTATATGGTGATGCCATCAGGGCGAAGTGCGGGGAAATCTGGGTTTTGGACCCCTAGGATGCGAGGTTCTTTCTCCGCTGGGCACTTAGCTGAGACGAGGCTTCTCTTGATGATGTCATTGACCTCATATATATATATATATAAATATATATATATATATATATATATATTATATATAATATATATATATATATATATATATATATATGTCGTACCTAGTAGCCAGAACGTACTTGTCAGCCTACTATGCAAGGCCCGATTTGCCTAATAGGCCAAGTTTTCCTGAATTAATTGTTTTTCGACTACCTAACCTACCTAACCTAACCTAACCTAACTTTTTTGGCTACCTAAACTAACCTAACCTATAAAGATAGGTTAGGTTAGGTTAGGTAGGGTTGGTTAGGTTCGGTCATATATCTACATTAATTTTAACTCCAATGAAAAAAATTGACCTCATACATAATGAAATGAGTAGCTTTATCATTTCATAAGAAAAAAATAAGAGAAAATATATTAATTCAGGAAAACTTGGCTTATTAGGCAAATCGGGCCTTGCATAGTAGGCTGAGAAGTGCGTTCTGGCTACTAGGTACGACATATATATATATATATATATATATATAATATATATATATATATATATATATATATATATATATATATATATATATATATATATATATATATATATATTGGTGTATATTGGCAGCAGGTTTTCTTTTAAACATATCTCATTAAATATGACCGCATATTCTGTATTACTAACTTCTGATTTAGGGCTTCTATCCCTCTAACTATTTTCTTAGCATCAGGGCTTAGCTGAAATAGGAGCTGAAATCCTATTTCAGCTAAGCCCCTGATGCTAAGAAAATAGTTAGAGGGATAGAAGCCCTAAATCAGAAGTTAGTAAATACAGAATATGCGGTCATATTTAATGAGATATATAATATATATATAAATATAAATATATATATATATATATATATATATATATATATATATATATATATATATATATATATATATATATATATATATATGTATGTCGTACCTAGTAGCCAGAACTCACTTTTTGGCCTACTATGCAAGGCCAGATTTGCCTAATAAGCCAAGTTTTCCTGAATTAATATATTTTCTCTAATTTTTTTCTTATGAAATGATAAAGCTGCCCATTCCATTATGTATGGAATGGGCAGCTGTATAGGAACCTTAGGACTACAAACCCCGAATGCTGTCCACTCAGCTGTCAGGCCCCTAGATGGATGGATAGATTCGGAAATGGTTGAATACTGGGATGGATAGACGGATGGATAGATACATAGATCGATGGATAAGGCCACGTCAGCTACATCCCCCCCCCCTCTTTATATACAATGTCAAACCACTAGCTATATATAATCGAATTTTTCTGTGGTTGTTTTCCTGTCATTTATTCCCAAAAACATTCGATCCTTAATATCAGAAAGTAGTCAACTGTAGTTACAGTCAGTTTTGACTAATCGGTGGAACGAAAAGTCCCTTCCAAACCAGCCTGGCAAATATCCTCCTTCTTGCATCAGTATATAAAGTGTTTAATAATTTTTTTTCTGTTTTGAAGTTTGGCTAAAAGTTGGAGCGAGGCGAGGGTGGGTGGGGGAGGTGGACCCATGTTGGCTTGTTTCAGCTGTTGTGTGTGGGAGAACGCACACCGCACAACATTTCAGCCAACTGCATTTCACAATTACTCATTTTTGAGAGCCGGGGCGGCATGTGGCAGCCCGGGTGGCAGAGTACATGACACCAACACTGCTGGCGACACAGCCCGGGTGGCAGAGTACACGACACCAACACTGTTGGCGACACAGCCCGGGCGGCAGAGTACATGACACCAACACTGCTGGCGACACAGCCCGGGTGGCAGAGTACACGACACCAACACTGCTGGCGACACAGCCCGGGCGGCAGAGTACATGACACCAACACTGCTGGCGACACAGCCGGGGTGGCAGAGTACATGACACCAACACTGTTGGCGTCACAGCCCGGGCGGCAGAGTACATGACACCAACACTGTTGGCGTCACAGCACGGGCGGCAGAGTACATGACACCAACACTGCTGGCGACACAGCCCGGGTGGCAGAGTACACGACACCAACACTGTTGGCGACACAGCCCGGGCGGCAGAGTACATGACACCAACACTGCTGGCGACACAGCCCGGGTGGCAGAGTACACGACACCAACACTGTTGGCGACATAGCCCGGGCGGCAGAGTACATGACACCAACACTGTTGGCGTCACAGCCCGGGCGGCAGAGTACATGACACCAACACTGTTGGCGTCACAGCCCGGGCGGCAGAGTACATGACACCAACACTGCTGGCGCCACAGCCCGGGTGGCAGAGTACACGACACCAACACTGCTGGCGACACAGCCCGGGCGGCAGAGTACATGACACCACCACTGCTGGCGACACAGCCCGGGTGGCAGAGTACACGACACCAACACTGCTGGCGACACAGCCCGGGCGGCAGAGTACACGACACCAACACTGTTGGCGTCACAGCCCGGGCGGCATAGTACATGACTCCAACACTGCTGGCGACACAGCTCGGGCGGCAGAGTACACGACACCAACACTGTTGGCGTCACAGCCCGGGCGGCAGAGTACATGACACCAACACTGCTGGCGACACAGCCCGGGCGGTAGAGTACACGACACCAACACTGTTAGCGACACAGCCCGGGCGGCAGAGTACATGACACCACCACTGCTGGCGACACAGCCCGGGTGGCAGAGTACACGACACCAACACTGCTGGCGACACAGCCCGGGCGGTAGAGTACACGACACCAACACTGTTAGCGACACAGCCCGGGCGGCAGAGTACACGACACCAACACTGCTGGCGACACAGCCCGGGCGGCAGAGTACACGACACCAACACTGCTGGCGACACAGCCCGGGCGGCAGAGTACACGACACCAACACTGCTGGCAACACAGCCCGGGCGGCAGAGTACACGACACCAAAACTGCTGGCGACACAAACATGTGTGTGTGTCCTCGTTGTTTCACTTGTGTTTCCTGTTCACAACACCAAGCGGCTTACCGCGGGAAGCTGCACGCGTATGGAATCATACTCTATCCAATATTTTTCCTTCATAAACCTCTACGGATATTGCATAGAAACTTTCCAAATATTCATTTACGCGCTTCGGTTTAAGCGCAAAACATCGTTGTAAATTTGATACGACTGAAGCTGTTTTATGAAGACAATGCTGCACTGAACACGCTTGAACGGTGTTTAAGACCCGTGGTCGTACTGCAAGAGATATGTTGCGCTTCTAACAATGAGTTATTTCTGGTTGTAAACCTTTGAACTGTTCAATATTGCTTTGTTTTTTCCGACCATGACACAGAGAGCAACAGAAAGTTATGGAGAATAGACTATCTTTATCAAGCTCTGAACTGTGTGACAAGTTACAATATTATGTGTTGAGTGCTTACCAATATCTTACCATCCATGAAAATATCATGTTTATTAAACTAACATATTTTAATTATTTTGAGGCTAATGGAATACTTCTGAGCATTTAAACATTTAATACAAGGCGTTCGGACGACCTAGATAATGTGAACAATGAGTAGATATTGAACGTAGAACAATGATGTAGAACATACTGAACATTCCAGCTGTGAGACCACTGTCCATCTTGAACATCTTGGCTTCAGAGTGATCTCAAGAACAATGTGAACAGCTTACCTCATGATGCTCACAACCTTTACTAAACTATTTTACCATGAGTGATACCTGAACATGAATATGTGAAAATTTCACATAACAAAAAATACTTTTTAGATTGCTAATTAACTAGATTATTTAGAACATAAAACTCTTTAGTTTGGTGTGGGGGGAGGGGTTGAAGGAGGCTCTGAAATACCTTCTTAGAGTTCATATACATTATTAAATATTATGGAATTCAAATTATATTATACAAAAGTAACACTCAAATACAGTATTTTAATTGGGGAATTTAAACGATCCAGGAAGTGGATCAATATTATTACATATTAGAATGTTAGGAACGCATGGGAGTGAACACAAAACATGGAATGAATCCCTGACCAGTAAATGAACAGTTCTCAATAGCAATGAGAAAAACACCGAGGTAAACACCTCCACAGCCACCTCACCTGCACCTCCGTCCTCGCGTATACATATTTTATATCGCGTATACATACAGTACACCGCATTTGGACGTATAAATCCCTGAACAAGTACAAACTGATGCACTAAAACTCAGAGGCTCGCAAAAGTGACGTAACGTTCCGTTTTCTATTCGGGGGAACTTGGTTATTTTAGGGTCGAGCAATTTAGTACATCTGTCTATTGTGAACGCTGGAGAGGACGGGCTGCACCAGCACCTCCGTCTGCTGCTACCTCAGCCACCCCCTCCGAGTGCCGCCTAGAGCGATAATGCAACAAAAAACAAAAAACGCGGGGAAAATGCTTTACTAAGTGGCATTCTCTCATGCACAACTTTGCATTCCTGCTAACACTGACAAATAAAACACAAACTCAAAATTAAAAAAGATTTAGATTAAAAATTAAATGCTAAAATATATTACAATTAAATGCCTAAATATATTAAAATAAAATGCGAAAATATATTAAAATAAAATGCTAAAATATATTAAAAAAATGCTAAAATATATTAAAACAAAGGTTAGATATTATATTCCAAACATTGTAGTCATTTCACTGCAGTGATAAGACAAGGATTCGTCCTATCACTTGTTATAACAACTCTCGTCCAGCTTCCATCATTATGAGAAATAACATTTCAGCCTCAAATAACAAACTGATGTGTACTAATATAGTATATCAAAACAAGTGCAATTCTGGAAACAGCTCCGAAATGTATACTATATATGATAGACTACGGATGATCTAAGTAGATGTCTTACACGTCATTTGCAAGAAGGAGGTATTAAGCATCATCTCCCTCAACACCACAACTCCATCCTAACTCGCCAGGACATTGTGATGGCCGCCACAATAATTATATCCACCATTGCATATCATAGCAGGCTCCGTACACTTGTTTCTTCTGAAGCTGGCCCCAGTAACCAAGATTCAAGTGTGTTCAACTTCGAGCAAACAGTTATTTGATGGTCCACCAATGATCCTGAGGGAAGGTTGCAGACCTGGGAGACAACTAATGGAAGGAGTTAGGCAGAAATTACCTTGTCCAATTCTTTGGTGCTCTCTACGATTAAATAATCTTATCAAATTATTTAGCTAATTGTAGCTTGCGGGCAGTGCCAAAAATTGTCGTGGGGGCTAGAATGTTACCCTGACACCCTGTTCCCTCTCCAGTTCTTGCGTCCCAACCAAGCTATGTCTGCCCCATACCCCATACCATTCCCCCGCTCCTGGTTCAAGCTTGAAGCCGAGCGGACGTCTGCACACCTCCTCCGCCTGGGTGCCGCCTGGTCACGTCTTGTTTTTCGCGTTTTGGCTTTGCTACTGCCGTTTGGCATCCCTTTTCAGCGGTCCTATTGTACGGTGCCTGGTGCACATATCGCCTTGGGTCACAGGATTGTTGATAGATTTTTTTTTGACGTGTACTGGCTGGTTCTCCCGGCGGGGTGACGGTGTTCGGGGGCTGGCTTGGCCGAGAGGTGCCGGGGGTTGGCGGGTCTGGTGGGCTCCTGGTGTGCCCTCGGTCGTGGTGGGAGGCCGGCTTCTGCTCTGCCGTAGGACACTGGATGACTTTTTGCGTTTTAGTTGGGGGCCGAGTTTTGGTTTTGCTACCTGGTGTTCTCTGTGTGGAGCGGGGCCGGTGCTTGTCACCCTGAGGGACTCCTGGGGCTCCCCAATCATCTGCCTGACTGTGCGTTTATTTGCCGTACGGCATATTAGTTTCTAGTGATTGGCGTCACTCGTTTTGCGATTTGGCTTGGCGTTCCCCTTTCCAGGCTTCGCGATTCACCCTTAACGGGTACGCCAGGGCGCATCCGATCCCACCATCGTCGTCGCCCCTAACTCAACAACAACAACATACCATTCCCCCTGCAGAGATGGGTGAGGCTAGCCCGACGTGTCTTGCCTCCAACCACGGACAAACATACAGACAGACGGACAGAGAAACAGAGAGCCAGATGTTCTTTTTCATACAGATGATGTGTTTCAGTTGATTATATATCGTACATGTACTGTAAGAAGAGATCGCTCTTACATCCCCTTCCCTCGTTACAATCTCTCCTATCGTCTATTGCATCACATGTTATACACTGTAGATCAAACCATGAACATTGCGTTGTTTGAATAAACAAAATATGGTACTGTAATAATGACGTTTACTGAACTTCGGCCTCGATGGATTAGATGTGTTGCTTAGATCTACTTGAACGTTTCTAGTTTGGTAACAAACTTGTTTTATATATGTTTTTAAATCTAATTATATATTTAAATATGTATCTAGTTTTAAATATGTATATATGGTAGATACCAACCAATTAAACTGACTACACTATGTAATGATAAGTAAGACTGTGGAATAGGAATACTGAATGCATACTATAAGTAACTGGTTATCTTGTGTGCTTTAGAACATTATTGTTGTAAAACATGTGTTAGCTGCTTGATACAGATGCCAGAGTATATTGACCTCGCCTTTATTTCACCTCACTTTTATTTTTGTACAATTTATGTTCTCAAGCGGTTGTGTAAAGTTGAAGTTTATTTTTTAATAATAAGCAGTAAACAAGTGTATGATGTTATGCTCCCACATACAGTTCCTAGAGTAGAGGAGGCATATCCACTCTTTAACTGGCGAGTAATATGGGCAAACTTTCATGTTAAATTTATTGCCCCAAAATAATGTGAGCTATTGTATCGCTATATTCGTGAGACTCTCCCTACTAATGATAGGTTGTTGGTGTTGGGCATTAAGGACAACGATAGCTGTTACCAAAGTACTGAAATTGAGAAAATTATGTATATATTTTATTTCTGTAAGCAGAAAGTTGTGCTTGGAAACTGGATTACAGACACTCTTAAGGTTTTATGTGGACCAAGTATTAGAGTGGAGTTAATGAGGTTTTTAATATTTCATATTGACATAAAATGTAAGAGAATTGAGAATACAATAATTATGTTACTTTCTAATTATTTTTTTTGTGTGTGGATAGTCAGGCAGAAGGGTTACTGTGTGGGATAGGCAGGCAGGAGGGTTACTGTGTGTGGATAGGCAGGCAGGAGGATTACTGTGTGTGGATAGGCAGGCAGGAGGATTACTGTGTGTGGATAGGCAGGCGGAGGGTTACTGTGTGTGGATAGGCAGGCAGGAGGGTTACTGTGTGTGGATAGGCAGGCAGGAGGATTACTGTGTGTGGATAGGCAGGCCGGAGGGTTACTGTGTGTGGATAGGCAGGCAGGAGGATTACTGTGTGTGGATAGGCAGGCAGGAGGATTACTGTGTGTGGATAGGCAGGCCGGAGGGTTACTGTGTGTGGATAGGCAGGCAGGAGGGTTACTGTGTGTTGATAGGCAGGCCGGAGGGTTACTGTGTGTGGATAGGCAGGCAGGAGGATTACTGTGTGTGGATAGGCAGGCCGGAGGGTTACTGTGTGTGGATAGGCAGGCAGGAGGGTTACTGTATGTGGATAGGCAGGCAGGAGGGTTACTGTGTGTGGATAGGCAGGCCGGAGGGTTACTGTGTGTGGATAGGCAGGCAGGAGGGTTACTGTGTGTGGATAGGCAGGCAGGAGGGTTACTGTGTGTGGATAGGCAGGCAGGAGGGTTACTGTGTGTGGATAGGCAGGCAGGAGGGTTACTGTGTGTGGATAGGCAGGCCGGAGGGTTACTGTGTGTGGATAGGCAGGCCGGAGGGTTACTGTGTGTGGATAGGCAGGCCGGAGGGTTACTGTGTGTGGATAGGCAGGCCGCAGGGTTACTTGGGTGTGGATAGGCAGGCCGGAGGGTTACTGTGTGTGGATAGGCAGGCAGGAGGGTTACTGTATGTGGATAGGCAGGCAGGAGGGTTACTGGGTGTGGATAGGCAGGCAGGAGGGTTACTGGGTGTGGATAGACAAGACGGAGGTTACTCAGTAAACAGAATATTGAAGTTCTTGCGAGGCAGGATCCAATATAACATTTAGGGTTTACGGTTCATGCTCGGTGATGATAATGAAAATTTGTTTACTGAGAATTATATAAATAATATATAAATGTAGCATTTTCCCTTGTAAATTGATGTAAATATAATCTTTATTTTATATAATATTTAATAACGACAAAAAATGGTAACACAACTGCATTTATTCTCTATATTGTGACAAATCTTGAGAAGATGCTACACAGTCCATATTTAACACTGTTACTTGAGGTTAAACTGTGCAAGGCCACATTGTGTCAGGCATAATACAGGGTTAAATACCATTCCATCAGAGCTTATCTGAGAGGAGAGACAGAACTTATGACAACAGACAGATAATTGTAGCATCGGTTGTTATACTACATATTAGGGGGGTCATCTGCTTGATGAAGCTCCCTAATACGGCGAGTGAATGGTGGTGTGTCTGGGTGGGGACACGGGGCAGCTTACTGGCTATCTAAGCTGTAGAGTGCATGTGTCCGGGTGAGGACACGGGGGAGCTTACTGGTTATCTAAGCTGTAGAGTGCATGTGTCCGGGTGGGGACACAGGGGAGCTTACTGGCTATCTAAGCTGTAGAGTGCATGTGTCCGGGTGGGGACACGTGGCAGCTTACTGGCTATCTAAGCTGTAGAGTGCATGTGTCCGGGTGGGGACACAGGGGAGCTTACTGGCTATCTAAGCTGTAGAGTGCATGTGTCCGGGTGGGGACACGTGGCAGCTTACTGGCTATCTAAGCTGTAGAGTGCATGTGATGAGCTGTACACGGTAATAATTGCTGAGTCATCGTCACACCCTTGTTATTCATCACTAGGTTTTGCTAATCATCATTCAGAGGATTCGCGTTGGTCATCCCGTGGCTTCGTGTTGATCTTACCAAGGCATGATATTGATCATACCAAGGCTCGATGTTGATCATACCAAGGCATGATATTGATCATACCAAGGCTCGATGTTGATCGTACCAAGGCTTGATGTTGATCATTCCAAGGCTTGATGTTGATCATACCAAGGCTTGATGTTGATCATACCAAGGCATGATATTGATCATACCAAGGCATGATATTGATCATACCAAGGCATGATATTGATCATACCAAGGCATGATATTGATCATACCAAGGCTCGATGTTGATCATACCAAGGCATGATATTGATCATACCAAGGCTTGATGTTGATCGTACCAAGGCTTGATGTTGATCATTCCAAGGCTTGATGTTGATCATACCAAGGCTTGATGTTGATCATACCAAGGGTTGATGTTGATCATACCAAGGTATGATGTTGATCATACCAAGAGTTGATGTTGATCATACCAAGGTATGATGTTGATCATACCAAGAGTTGATGTTGATCATACCAAGGTATGATGTTGATCATACCAAGGTATGATGTTGATCATACCAAGGCATGATGTTGATCATACCAAGAGTTGATGTTGATCATACCAAGGCTTGATGTTGATCATACCAAGAGTTGATGTTGATCATACCAAGGTATGATGTTGATCATACCAAGGTATGATGTTGATCATACCAAGGCATGATATTGATCATACCAAGGCTCGATGTTGATCACACCAAGGCATGACGTTGATCATACCAAGGCTTGATGTTGATCATACCAAGGCATGACGTTGATCATAACAAGGTATGATATTGATCATACCAAGGCTTGACGTTGATCATACCAAGGTATGATGTTGATCATACCAAGGTATGATGTTGATCATACCAAGAGTTGATGTTGATCATACCAAGGTATGATGTTGATCATACCAAGGTATGATGTTGATCATACCAAGGTATGATGTTGATCATACCAAGGCATGATGTTGATCATACCAAGGTATGATGTTGATCACACCAAGGCATGATGTTGATCACACCAAGGCATGATGTTGATCACACCAAGGCATGATGTTGATCACACCAAGGCATGATGTTGATCACACCAAGGCATGATGTTGATCATACCAAGGCATGATGTTGATCACACCAAGGCATGATGTTGATCATACCAAGGCATGATGTTGATCACACCAAGGCATGATGCTGATCATACCAAGGTATGATGTTGATCACACCAAGGGATGATGTTGATCATACCAAGGTATGATGTTGATCATACCAAGAGTTGATGTTGATCATACCAAGGTATGATGTTGATCATACCAAGGTATGATGTTGATCATACCAAGGTATGATGTTGATCATACCAAGGTATGATGTTGATCATACCAAGGGTTGATGTTGATCATACCAAGGTATGATGTTGATCATACCAAGGGTTGATGTTGATCATACCAAGGTATGATGTTGATCACACCAAGGCATGATGTTGATCACACCAAGGTATGATGTTGATCATACCAAGGCATGATGTTGATCACACCAAGGCATGATGTTGATCATACCAAGGCATGATGTTGATCACACCAAGGCATGATGTTGATCACACCAAGGCATGATGTTGATCACACCAAGGCATGATGTTGATCATACCAAGGTATGATGTTGATCACACCAAGGCATGATGTTGATCACACCAAGGCATGATGTTGATCATACCAAGGTATGATGTTGATCACACCAAGGCATGATGTTGATCATACCAAGGCATGATGTTGATCACACCAAGGTATGATGTTGATCACACCAAGGTATGATGTTGATCATACCAAGGGTTGATGTTGATCACACCAAGGCATGATGTTGATCATACCAAGGTATGATGTTGATCATACCAAGGGTTGATGTTGATCACACCAAGGCATGATGTTGATCATACCAAGGTATGATGTTGATCATGTTATGTGGCCTCTCACGGCTAGGAAGCAGCAGCCGGATGATTGTGTGGCAGGCATGTTAACAACAGCTGTTTCTCACACGAAA
>WNGS01004374.1:18369377-18389360 GCA_020271785.1 Procambarus virginalis
GAGTAAAATGGTGAAGACGTTGCTCCAAATAGTACTGATGCAAACTGGTAAGTGATGACATCACTATTAGGGTTTCTGTGGATCCTATATCCAGAGAAATTTCTTAAAGTCACAGTCCTTTTCTTGCAAGCCTACTCTTAAAAAAGCTTTGTTGATATCAGCGGTATAGGCAAAAAAGCCGGAAATCGTAACAGCACATGTTGTAGCCAAGATTTGAGAAACGATGGTATTTATTTATGTATTAATTTACCAAAATTTACCCAAGGGCCACTAACTATCTAGTTGCCTCAACAAGGACAAAAAGCCGGGGGCTTGTTAAGTCCCACCAATTGTAATAATGATATTTTTCTAGCTGGATTTGGCATTTACGGCTTCAGGGTATGCGGTTCCATGGGTTTTAACTCTCTGGTTGAAAAAAAAAACATCTGTTTTCAGTTCTGCTTGAGAGGACATACTCTCCAACACTATATATGTGATTGCCCTGTTATCAGAGACTTCATACCAAATGGTATGAGGTACTTTGAGCTCTGTAATTACTTCATACACTCAGGATATTGGAAGATTTTCTTGTGCTGTACCCAGATTTTGATAGTGGGATCAGCCTTACATATTTTGTTCTCTTCTGATTCTATGTATGACTGGCCGTTCTGTGAGGTGGGATGTTGGATGAGTTTGTAGCTAGTTTTTGATCTACACTATATGGTCCTTCATACAGAATAGGGAAGCAGCACATTGCTGTGTATACCAATACATGTTAAAAAAATACATTGTTTTTTTTTTGAGATATATACAAGTGTTGTTACATTCTTGTACAGCCACTAGTACGCGTAGCGTTTCGGGCAGGTCCCTGGAATACGATCCCCTGCCGCGAAGAATCGTTTTTTCATCCAAGTACACATTTACTGTTGCGTTAAACAGAGGCTACAGTTAAGGAATTGCGCCCAGTAAATCCTCCCCGGCCAGGATACGAACCATGACATAGCGCTCGCGGAACGCCAGGCGAGTGTCTTACCACTACACCACGGAGACTGTAAAGAGACTTGTTTGAGAGGAGTCTTGTAGAAACTGGTAGGAGTAGTCATAATATAATGTTTCCATAATTCAGTACTTACCGTTTGTGAAAATCGTAAAGTTTTGTTTAGTTAGAGTTGATTTGTTCTTTGTATTGAGTCAGGTATTTTCTCTCCTGATTCCATGTATGCCTAACCATCCTGTGAGATGGGAGTATTAGATGAACGTATAGCTAGTTTTTTATCTACACTGTGTAATCTTCCATATAGAATAGGGTAGCAGCACATTGCTGTGTATACCTAAGCTTCTTAATACAAAAATATCAGTAATAAAGATTTTAAATTATAGTTTGCATTATTACCATATTATCCTTATAAAATCATATTCACTATGGATCATTAAGATCTCATGTTGATATGTAATAGTCATATTTCTTTTGAATCATTCATTAAATTGTGCATTATGTCTCAATTCTCAATTTTCAATTCTTCGGATATAGTGTATATTACAAAAAGATAGGATAAAAATAAACCAATAATATTTCTTTCATTATATTTTTTATTTAAATAACTGCATCAATATTTTTACAGCTGACAGGGTTTGTTCTCACAGGAGCATTATTGATAAAAAAAATTGGTTTATTGTTACACACAATGGTGCTACATAGCCTTCCCAGCTTAGTACCTTCTTTTGATAATTACTTACTAATTGTTACACATAGCCAAATTGTGTAACAGGAAGAGGTTTGGACACAAATTTGTTCCATGCTAAATGTAGAGGAATCAGCTGAGCATTCCTCAAATAAATAAGCTGCCTTAGCTTATAAGGTAAATAAAATAAGCATTCCTCAAATAAGTAGCTGCCTCACCTCACTGTCTTACTGCTACATAGCCTTCCCAGTTTGGTGCCTTCTTTTGATAATTATTTGTTCCACACACCCAAATTGTGTAACAGGAAGAGGTTTTGGACCCGAACTTCCCTCTCTCTTTTTTAATAGTCCATATAGTCATAATTATAGGTCTAAGTATTCAATAAGAAAAGTTTTACCCTAACCTAACATCATTTGTGCAGCATATTTTAATTTTGTCTCACCCATATTTAATTTCAAACAAAAACCAAACAAAATAAATTAAAAATAGAGGGTGTACCTTAGCTACACATATCCATTTATACTTATTACTAGGTGAACTTGGTGATTGTAAATGCTCCCATCAGGCAGGTCTCATCACCTTCTCTCATATTTCATGTTCACCAATGTTTATTACTTAATAACTACTGGTATTAATTAAGTAAATTATTATTATAATAATTATCATACTAATAATTGTTTTATTAATAATTATCACTTTTCCTTCTACTTGGTCTTGAAGGAGGCCAGACTCGGGTGAAAAGGGGCTGTGACGATCCTTGTCTAGAACCCGTAGGTGCGGGACCGGGACGTCCACCTCCCGAGGGTCGTGCGGCCCAGGCTCTGCTTTAGGAGGCTGGGATCGTTCAAACCCTTGATGGGGTGGTTCTTCTCCGGCCCCGACCACGGCGGTCTCCGGAGTTGGAGGTCGCTGTGTCCTTCTTCACCACCTTTGAGGTCAACCCCGGAACTCACAGTTCCTGCGAAGGCGCTGGAACCAATCGTATTGGCGTATGCCTTTCCATTGGAGAATTTCAGCGCCGTGGAAAGGGGGGACCTGCTGCCTGGGTAACAGCTTCTCCCCTGAATCAACCTACCCTGACTTTGCGTCCTGGTGAGGCCACTCCAGACTGACACCAGAGCGCAAGTGTAGAAATGCATTCTTAATATTTATTGCGTTCACCAATAGTATTGGATTTACAAAAACGAATCAAAAGTTTTCTGGGGATATTTATTTGAAGTAAGTTGGATAACTGCTTTTTAATATAATGACTCAAATATCCATACGAATGGAGGCAATTTATATATATATATATATATATATATATATATATATATATATATATATATATATATATATATATATATATATATATATATATATTCATCTATTGAACACTCTTGTGTAGTATTTGTAATTAATTTTTGCGATTTTTTTATGTGTTAGGTTGTTTTTGGTCGTGTCCCTAGTGTTAAAGCTTAAGTTTATGAAGATGTCACATTGTTGACGAAACGGCATAAAAATAGAAGTCAAAGAATATGTGATTTTACCTTCAAGATTGGGAGGTGTTCCAGACAGAGAAAGAACGATTGAAAGGTGTTCTAGAAAGATTGGAATCTCGCTAGAACTTTCAGACGGGAATGGAGACGGGAGAGTTCTAGAGAGAATGAAGAGCGGGTGTTCTGAAGAGGAATGAAGTAGGGGGCGTTCTAGAGGTGATGGGAGAGTTGGGACGTGCTAAAGAGGGTCTTCTAGGAAGAAAGGGAAGAGTGTTCTAAAGGGAAGGGAGACGGGAGGGGGTTGCCATAACGGAACGTTTACGATAGTTTCCTATACCTCAGAGAAATCACGTCGAAGGTTGCAATTCTTTTGACTATGTCGTGGCCTTGTCGTTTATAGCATGCACCTGGCAATACCCAGCGCATAGTTTCGAATCCTCATCACAGCTCCTGCTGATTTAACAGTTTTCTATGTTAATATTTTAATTATTGCCTGATGTACGGAAGCCATCTTTGTGTTTCGAGATTGTTACCTTTTGGGTTGTCTTCATCAACAATAACGAATATATTCAGATAACTAGCCTCATCTTCGATGACGTAAGACCCAATGAGTCTCGAAGACATAACTGAATTATGAATGATGGTAATGACGACAAATCTAGATATTACCTGCAGAAGTTTTTGTAGATATTGCTAGCCCTGGATATTCCCACGGGACTGTCCCGACCCTCCAGCCTGGGACACCACTCACTCCTGTACACTCACAGACACGCTGGCTAGGGAGTCCTGTACACTCACAGACAGGCTGGCTAGAGAGTCCTGTACACACCACAGACAGGCTGGCCAGAGAGTCCTGTACACACCACAGACAGGCTGGCTAGAGAGTCCTGTACACACCACAGACACGCTGGCTAGAGAGTCCTGTACACACCACAGACAGGCTGGCTAGAGAGTCCTGTACACACCACAGACAGGCTGGCTAGAGAGTCCTGTACACACCACAGACAGGCTGGCTAGAGAGTCCTGTACACACCACAGACAGGCTGGCTAGAGAGTCCTGTACACTCACAGACACGCTGGCTAGGGAGTCCTGTACACTCACAGACAGGCTGGCTAGAGAGTCCTGTACACACCACAGACAGGCTGGCTAGAGAGTCCTGTACACACCACAGACAGGCTGGCTAGAGAGTCTTGTACACACCACAGACAGGCTGGCTAGAGAGTCCTGTACACACCACAGACAGGCTGGCAAGAGAGTCCTGTACACATCACAGACAGGCTGGCTAGAGAGTCCTGTACACACCACAGACAGGCTGGCTAGAGAGTCCTGTACACACCACAGGCAGGCTGGCTAGAGAGTCCTGTACACACCACAGACACGCTGGCTAGAGAGTCCTGTACACACCACAGACACGCTGGCTAGGGAGTCCTGTACACACCACAGACAGGCTGGCTAGGGAGTCCTGTACACTCACAGACAGGCTGGCTAGGGAGTCCTGTACACACCACAGACACGCTGGCTAGGGAGTCCTGTACACTCACAGACACGCTGGCTAGGGAGTCCTGTACACTCACAGACAGGCTGGCTAGGGAGTCCTGTACACTCACAGACACGCTGGCTAGGGAGTCCTGTACACTCACACACACGCTGGCTAGGGAGTCCTGTACACTCGCAGACATGCTGGGTAGGGAGTCCTGTACACTCACAGACACGCTGGCTAGGGAGTCCTATACACTCACAGACACGCTGGCTAGGGAGTCCTGTAAACACCACAGACAGGCTGGCTAGGGAGTCCTGTACACACCACAGACACGCTGGCTAGGGAGTCCTGTACACTCACAGACATGCTGGCTAGGGAGTCCTGTACACTCACAGACACGCTGGCTAGGGAGTCCTGTACACTCACAGACACGCTGGCTAGGGAGTCCTGTACACTCACAGACAGGCTGGCTAGGGAGTCCTGTACACACCACAGACACGCTGGCTAGGGAGTCCTGTACACTCACAGACAGGCTGGCTAGGGAGTCCTGTACACACCACAGACACGCTGGTTAGGGAGTCCTGTACACTCACAGACATGCTGGCTAGAGAGTCCTGTACACTCACAGACATGCTGGCTAGGCAGTCCTGTACACTCACAGACAGGCTGGCTAGGGAGTCCTGTACACACCACAGACACGCTGGTTAGGGAGTCCTGTACACACCACAGACAGGCTGACTAGAGAGTCCTGTACACTCACAGACATGCTGGCTAGGCAGTCCTGTACACTCACAGACAGGCTGGCTAGGGAGTCCTGTACACACCACAGACACGCTGGCGAGAGTCCTGTACACTCACAGACAGGCTGGCTAGGCAGTCCTGTACACTCACAGACAGGCTGGCGAGAGTCCTGTACACACCACAGACACGCTGGCGAGAGTCCTGTACACTCACAGACATGCTGGCTAGGCAGTCCTGTACAATCACAGACAGGCTGGCGAGAATCCTGTACACACCACGGACACGCTGGCGGAAGTCCTGTACACTCACAGACAGGCTGGCTAGGGAGTTAAACACGGTGCGGACTCCATGCGTGTCATAAGCTCTGAACTTCATGTCTCTGGAGTAATGTGTCGACTTACAAGGACGGTCACAGGCGTCGGGTGTGAGAGCTTCTCTCGGTGTTGACTGGCTGTGCACCATCCTGGCTGTGGTGATCCATAATGAACTCTTCTTGCCATTCCAAAATTCATACTTACGCAACAACTCGGAGTATATAGGAAAAAAGTTCCTTTCCTGGGCCCGGATGCCTATCCGGGCCCAGGAAAGGAACTATCTATCATGCCTATCTATCAAATAGATACAGATTGATAGATACAGCGACAGCAGGCGGCTTGACATCAGCGAGGCACTACACATCAAGAAGTCAACACCAGCAATCAACAGCCAATTAACGCACAACTATATTTTACCCACTTCAAGACTCCGCTCCAATATAGAAACATCAAGAAATATGGGCCAATAGGCCTTCTGCAGTTCTATTAGTACCCAACCTCTACTTCTACAAATCTATACCCCGTTTTCCATGTTCTGTGTTTCACCCCACTATTGTATTACATCACCTCACCCAAATGCAGGTATAAAAGCCAATGTTGTTTCATAAAGCATAAGTTGTGTGTAGATAAACTAAAGTCTTTGAAAATGTAATAATTTTTACGAAACGCGCTCAAGTGTCGCGTCAGACTAGAAATAAAAATGAATTTTGTAGAATTGATTTTTCATTTACCGTCACCAGTAAAAAGAAACATAAGGAAAATAGAGAAAATTCGTGTTAGAATTATTAATCTTACTTTTTCGGTCATATTTAATAATATATATATATATATATATATATATATATAATATATATATATATATATATATATATATATATATATATATATATATAATAAGAAAGAGAAGAAAATATTAGTGTTCAGTGAGAAACCACAAGGTCTCCTCTGAATACGTTTTATATATATATATATATATAATATATATATATATATATATATATATATAATATATATATATTATATATATTATATTAATATATATAATATTATATATATATATATATATATATATATATATATATATATATATAATATATATATTATACTACAGTTTACATAGAACACACACATACACACACACAAATGTATAATAATTAAACAATCAGCGTTCGAAGACCTCGTCCAGCTCCTCGGAGGTTGGATGCGTACCCAGGATAGAGCACGCATTTCCCCTCTGCACTGCGACACTGAGGCGCTGGAACAGGAAACTTGCTGCTCGTGGGTCTCTAGTTTTCCCAATGAGTTCCTCACCAACCTCCTTTAAATGTTTGAGTGCACATTTACCCCAGGCGCTCAGAGTCTCTGAGCCTATCGGCACGAACCTGTAACAACGTTCTAGGTCTCTGTACTTGTGGATTTTCTGGGTCTCCCTGAAGGTGGCTGCACCACCTCCCTCCGCTGAGCTGTAACGTAAATAGGTATCAGCCAATGTAGATGCACAGGTGTAATCGCATACGACCTGTTTACCTTCCCTCCATGGCTGCAGGGTGACTCCATCTGGGCGTTTTTGGCTGTTGTCAGGTCTGCACAACTGGGGTTCCCTTTCTGCTGGACACCCAGCTGAAGCCAAACTTCTCTTGATGATGTCATTGACTGCCTCGTGTCTGGCAATCTTTCCCTGTGTCTTATGACAGATGAGATCATGGCTGCCGTATTGGTCTGCCCGTGCCTGGCCGCAAATACACTGGTGCTCGGTGGAGATAGGGGCGGCAAGGCGCAGAGCAACACCAATACTTAGGGGCCCGATGGTCCAGGCGGGTGCCCAAGGCGGAATTAGGGACTGCCAACAGGAAGTCCCCAGCATGGGGGGCTTGCACAGCTAGGAGACGCGCTCTGTCCTTCTGAGAAGCTACGTCCAGCAATGCTTTGGCGATGTTCTCCACTATGGGGCTATCCCATTTGGCCTGTTTACCGTCGTTTGGACAAGTTGGTCGGGTGTGTGAATTGGCGAGTGTGTCCCACTGACCAGCTCCTTCACAAATTTGGGATCACGAATCCCAATGGAGTTCCTTAGGTATTCTGGTAGTATTTCCTTCACTAATTCACTTGTAGCACTGGTCGAGGATAAGAATGCCGGCAATGCTAACTGTGTCACCTTGCGAATACCTATACCCCCGAGTCTAACTGGGAGCGTTGCTTGGTCCCACTGGTCATCTTGCAGGGAGAGGTTTAACACTTTCATAGTTATCGTCTTTAGGAGTGAGTTTACTTTCCTTCTTATGATGTCTTCACGAAGGCATCAAAAGAAGGAAAGTGAAACGCCATGCAACCTCTGAAGAGACAACTAATACAACACCTATACCCCCTATTAGACTATTTTACAGGAACTTCTTCTCACAGCTCATAAAACGGAGGAAAGGTGTCTGAAAGATATTGTTAATAGAAATGTATCCCTACAGACAAAAATCAGAAGATACAAATGGATTTACTATAAAACCCAAAAAACAGCCAGCCTACTCATGAGAAACTCTCCAGACACGAAGCAGAACGCTCTAAAAGAGACAAACGTCGTCTATGCCTTCAAATGCCCTATGGGGACTGTAAGCCCCAAAAAAATCAGTATATAGGCAAGACAACAACATCTCTTTCAGGCGTTTAAACGAGCATAAGCAACAGGGCTCCATTAAGGAACATATACTCTCTTCCCACAACCAAACCATCACCAGAGAAATCTTAGCAAACAACACAGAAATCATGATAGATACAGCGACAGCAGGCGGCTTGACATCTGCGAGGCACTACACACAAGAAGTCAACACCAGCAATCAACAGCCAATTAATGCACACCTATATTCTACCCACTTCAAGACTCGCTCCAATATAGAAACACATCAGGAAATATGGGATAATAGGCCTTCTGCAGTTCNTATTATTATTATTATTATTATTATTATTATATATTTTTAAAACCATTCCTCAGTAACTCAGTAAGTCAAACATGCAGACCTTGTAACACAACGTCATTATCATAGCAAGACAATGTCACCAAATGTTCAAGGCTCTTATACCGAAAGAGTGAATCAGCAGAAAAAAACAGAGACTGTTAACCGTATGCCAGTTTTAGCCCCAGTTTTAGCCCTCTGTAACACATTGTAACGTAACGTGGAAATCAACTTTCTGCAGTCCAAAATAACATTATGAAATGAAAAGTATGACTTAGTCCATCTCCATTACATCTCTTATCATATATAAATATTACTGTGTGTCAGTTTTAGCCCCCTATAACACATTGTAACGTAACGCGAAAATCATCCTTCTGCAGGCCAAAATATACCACATGACTGAGGGAGCGAGCATTATAGAGGTGCACCTCTCGATGTCTGTCCATCACGCGACTGGGTTAATGACCACATTATCCCACACTATACCTGCTCCTGCTTACCCCATACACTTAGTAACGTAACGTAACGTGGAAATCAACTTTATGTCTGATGTCCAAATAACATTATATCGTTACGTAACGTAACGTGGAAATTAGCTTTCTGTCTGATGTCTAAATAACATTTTGAAAATTTGAAGCTTTGTAGATTAAATTTTAAACAAATGTGTGCCACCGATCCACGAACTAAGAGGGGAGAGTTAGGAAGAAAAGTCTTTGTGAAATAAGCACAAAAGAGTTTGGGGAGACGTTTTCACCACCTACAAATTCTAATATTTTTTTTTGTTAACTGCGTGATCACAACATATACCTCCTGATCTCTTGTTCTGCCTCGCACTATTCAATAAACACAATTTAGTGTCATTTCTTGACTAAAATAGCGCTCCGAAACATCTTTGCACTTTTAATTTTTCATTGACACGTGCACAGCGATCAAAGGGAATCTCACTACTGCACGGATGTCTTGTGTGTGTGTGTGTGTGTGTGTGTGTGTGTGTGTGTGTGTGTGTGTGTGTGTGTGTGTGTGTGTGTGTGGTGTGTGTGTGTGTTAAATAATCGATCTTTACCTAGCTTATCATTTTCTTTGAGAAACTTATATGTGGTGATCATATCTCCAGAGTCCACACAATAACCCACACATCACCCATCTTCTGTTTTCAAGTCACAACTCGCATCTAATTTACTGTTATTTTATTTTTTGCAGAAACTATGTTTTGAGAATATGCTCAATATCTGCAATTACTATTCGTATCATCAAAGTCCTTTCAGTCATCAAACAAGCAGAGGTGCAGCATAAACCACTAAAGATCTGATGTATGCCAGGTACATTATTTTGACAATACTGACACCGACCCGCCTTAGCGAGATGACTGTGCACAACAGTAGCCACAGCGAAAACATAGACTTTTAATAGCAAGACAATGACACAGAATGTTCAGCACTCTTAATAATTTTATTCAAGCACTGGTAACATAGCATCATGTAAGATTTTTTTCACAATTCATATCGTGTGTGTATATTTAGTTTTAACAAAAAGTGAAACACGAGAGCATGAACTAATAGGGTTGAGATAGGAGGAAAGGCTTTCGGGAAGATAGAAGAGCTGAGGAGACATGTTCCATACCTACATTACTATTATTTCTTGCAGACCTGCAGACCTGACCAGAAAAGCAGTCAGTCAGTCACTCAGTCAAACATTTTTATAGTTAAAAAATTTTCATCTTAAAAAACAGGGACTACTAGTCTTCATTTTTTTCATCTATCAAATCAAATAGGCGCTAGGGCCACTACCTATTGTTGTTGGCTGTCTGTCTGTCTATCGCGTGACAATAAGGACCGCAATATCCCACACCATACATGCTACGGGGTCTCACTAGTCAATAAACACAATTTTGTATCATTTCTCAACTAAATAGCACTCTGAAACATCTTTGCACATTTTAATTTTACATTGTCACGTGCACAGCCATCAAAGGAAATCTCAATACTGCACAGATGTCGTGTGTGTGTTGTGTGTGTGGTGTGTGTGTGTGTGGTGTGTGTGTGTGTGGTGTGTGTGTGTGTGTGTGTGTGTGTGTTAAATAAAAGGTCCTTACATAGCTTATCATTTTTTTGAGAAACTTATATGTGGTGATCATATCTCCAGAGTCCACACAAATAACCCACACCAACCCACACCCATATTGAGAAAGAGAGAGAAGGCAAACATAGCTTGGTTATTGCATCTAGTTTTAAAAAGGGTAAGAATAAGAAGAGTTATGTTCCATAAAAAATACTTTTCAGCATCCATTATTTATGTGCAGTAAGAGGGAAACGGGATCCGCACATACAATTTCCAAGCATTCTCTTCTTCTTGAGAATAGGTGCAGTTTGCATGAAGGGTTAACCCTCCCGATGACTGCACCAGGACAGACGTAAGGAGATGCGTTTACGGTTAGGATGAGAAGAAAGTCAAAAGCGGTAGATGTGATGGGCCGTAGAGAGAGGAGAGGCGGCGAAAACTGAGTCGAACGTTAGAGGGAGACACCCCGCACCGGGGGGCGGGGTGTCGCGGTCACGGTGGCAGCCACGCACAGCTTAGCAGTGTGTGCAAGACGGTAACTAATACTTCTCCGGAAACTTGTATATCGGAAAGCGCAAGCAGTACGCTTCCCAAATCACCCGCTCGTCAACGGGCAGCCGGCCACTAGGCAGCGCCCTCGGCTGAGACATCCTATCCGGCACCCGATACACAAACTCCTTCACCCGCGACACCCAGATAGTGGACGAGCACCACGGGATCGGAAGCACCCGGGCATCTCGATAAGGGCCCAACTCCGGACCCTCACAGGGCACGACTCCAGCAGACGGAACCAGGCAATCCCCAGACCGGAGCAAGGAAGGAGGGGATACAGCAGGGGATGCAGGCGCGGCACCGACCCCACCACCGGGCACAGGACCCGAGGCCCCCCGGCACACATCTTTCCGCAACATCACGACGAGGTCCCGATCATCAGGGACAACCCCCCACTGCGGAGATCCAACAGCAGGAGACGCAGGAGGAGAGGCACAGGTAGCAACTTCGGAGTCTCGCACAGCACCAACATCCTCGGAGTCTCGCACAGCACCAACATCCTCGGAGGGGGGCGCCAGATCATCATACTCCCCCACCTCCTCCCAAGGCACACCACGAGGGGGAGACACACTCCGAGCCCGCCGTGAACGCTTCGAGACAGGTCGCACCACACCACGCCCAGCAGGCCCCGCCGCAGGCACGGCCACCATCTTCACATCCACACAGGTCACACCAGCACTGTCCGAAGAGTCCACAGAGGCCACATCACCCACACTGTCCACATCATCCTGGGAAACAGCCTCAGAACACCGACGCGCACGCTTCTGCAAAGGGATGGAAAGAGCAGAACTACAGTTGTCAGCACACACAGGCACGGCAGGCACCTCTCCCTGCCGAAGCACCCCCTCTAAAACAGCAGAACCCGTATTCCCGGGAGCCGGTATCACATCCACAGGCGGGACATGGACCTCCACCGGGACATCCTGCACAACACGCAGCTCAGGCGACGGCCCAACACCCACACACACCGGCTCAACATCCCCAGGGGCCACAGCAGGCACCAGACGGGTCGTGCAGGCCGTAGAATTCACCTCAACAGGCGGAGCAGCAGACAGGCAACCAGGCGCCGCAGGCACAGTACCCACTCCATCCTCAGAACCGTCCGGAAGTAACAAGGGTGGGAAATCCTCCGCACGAAAAACATGCACCCGACCAGCTGCTCCCACGTCGCACGCTGCAGCCAGATGACCCTCGTGACCACACCGATAACAGGTGCGCGGTTGACCCCGATACTGGCAGTGGAGCGTGTATCCCAACACGGATATCGACGACGGTACACTACACTTCAGCGACATCGTCAGGGTGCGGGAGCCGTCAAGCATACCAACACAGTGCCCGGCAACGACCTTGTTCCAACGAACACTTAACACTGTCCCAAACCGTTCGAAACAGGAGGTCAAAAAGCCGTCCTGAAATTCGAAGGGGGCGCCATGCACCGCCACAGACGTCAAGGTGACACTAAGATTCACTACCTTAACGGAGCCAGCAGTATCAGGGAGAGGGTAAACACGCCCCTCACACCGCTCGAGAAACGCCTGAAAGGCAGCCTGGAGGCGGAACTTTACCACAGCACGGTTGCCCTGAAGCAGCTGGATGCCCACCAGGTCCGACAGCTGCACATGAAGCACATCCACCAGGGCGACACCAACCAATGGATGGTCTACTGGTACCGTAAACGCCAGACCAGCCGACAATGTCCTCTTCACTGGGGGGCGAGAAGTCCCCATGGCTAAGCAAACGTCACCCTGTCAGTGGCAGACCACCACCAGCAGGGCAAACCAGCAATCACCAACGTAAACACTAGCCAGTGCGGAGAGACCTCAGGAGCGTCCGACCTGGCCGGTGGTCACCACGCAACCTCTTCCAAGCTTAGAACGCTATCGAGGTAAACATAACATAAAGACAATAATTTAGTAGTAGTATGCTATTAATCAGCTAGTCAAAACTTAACATAACAGATATGATTTCACAGAGTTATAACCTTTGCAAGTTTTTCAATGTTTTTCTCTTCACTTGTGCTAAGTGAGTCAGACAAAATGTGACATTTCATTATTAGCCAGGCAATACGCTATTAGCTAGATAGTCAAAACATATAACACACATTATTTCACAGGAAGTTTTTTCTAGCAAATATGGTTCCTTTAAGCAGTTCATCAAACACCAGCAGTCAGCGAAATTCTCTTTAGTCAATAATTATCCTTTACAGTATTTCTTGACTAAAATAGCACTCCAAAACATAAGTGGTCATTTTTATTCTCACTGCCACACTTATAGTCAATAATTTGTTTCGCAAAGTGACAAGTTATGCCTAGTGACGAGATTTCACGGTGAGCATAGTTTTAAGAGAATTCACACTGTATTAATAACGGTCACGGATATGTTATGTTATGTTTATGAAGATCATTACTTCTTATTTTTACCCATTTCCCCGCGCCCTGCTTTTCAGCCTTCTCATATTCTTTTCAAATAAAGTTTGCTTACTGTTTTTCCAGTAGATTGGCTTCACATTACATATATTAATCAAATTTCAAATTCAGTTCAGTTTCTTTTGAATACCACAGCTTTGTTGTTCCCCTGTCAGTATCTAGTTCAAGACCTCGTATTATCAATGTCATTATACTACTATCATCAACCATGTATTGGATGACTCAGACATTCAGTTAACAACTTAGTAAGTGTTTAATGAACGTGAGAATCACTTCATGTGCGCTCATTTTAGTTTAGTTTAAAGTTTTCCATCTTAAATTAATACTACTATATAGCACGGGCTATAGTGAGCCTCATGTAGCGCGGGCTATAGTGAGCCTCATGCAGCACGGGCTATAGTGAGCCTCATGTAGCGCGGGCTATAGTGAGCCTCATGTAGCGCGGGCTATAGTGAGCCTCATGTAGCGCGGGCTATAGTGAGCCTCATGTAGCGCGGGCTATAGTGAGCCTCATGTAGCGCGTGCTATAGTGAGCCTCATGTAGCGCGGGCTATAGTGAGCCTCATGTAGCGCGGGCTATAGTGAGCCTCATGTAGCGCGGGCTATAGTGAGCCTCATGTAGCGCGTGCTATAGTGAGCCTCATGTAGCGCGGGCTATAGTGAGCCTCATGTAGCGCGGGCTATAGTGAGCCTCATGTAGCACGGGCTATAGTGAGCCTCATGTAGCGCGGGCTATAGTGAGCCTCATGTAGCGCGGGCTATAGTGAGCCTCATGTAGCGCGGTCTATAGTGAGCCTCATGTAGCACGGGCTATAGTGAGCCTCATGTAGCGCGGGCTATAGTGAGCCTCATGTAGCGCGGGCTATAGTGAGCCTCATGCAGCACGGGCTACAGTGAGCCTCATGTAGTGCGGGCTATAGTGAGCCTCATGTAGCGCGGGCTATAGTGAGCCTCATGTAGCGCGGGCTATAGTGAGCCTCATGTAGCGCGGGCTATAGTGAGCCTCATGTAGCGCGGGCTATAGTGAGCCTCATGTAGCGCGGGCTATAGTGAGCCTCATGTAGCGCGGTCTATAGTGAGCCTCATGTAGCACGGGCTATAGTGAGCCTCATGTAGCGCGGGCTATAGTGAGCCTCATGTAGCGCGGGCTATAGTGAGCCTCATGCAGCACGGGCTATAGTGAGCTTCGTGCAGCACGGGCTATAGTGAGCCTCGTGCAGCACGGCCTATAGTGAGCCTCGTGCAGCACGGGCTATAGTGAGCCTCATGTTGCATGGGCTATAGTGAACCTCATGTTGCAGGGGCTATAGTGAGCCTCATGTTGCACGGGCTATAGTGAGCCTCATGTAGCACGGGCTATAGTGAGCCTCATGCAGCACGGGCTATAGTGAGCCTCATGTAGCACGGGCTATAGTGAGCCTCATGCAGCACGGGCTATAGTGAGCCTCATGTAGCATGGGCTATAGTGAGCCTCATGTTGCACGGGCTATAGTGAGCCTCATGCAACACGGGCTATAGTGAACCTCATGTTGCATGGGCAATAGTGAGCCTCATGCAGCACGGGCTATAGTGAGCCTCATGCAGCACGGGCTATAATGAGCCTCATGTAGCACGGGCTATAGTGAGCCTCATGTAGCACGGGCTATAGTGAGCCTCATGTAGCATGGGCTATAATGAGCCTCATGTAGCACGGGCTATAATGAGCCTCAAGTAGCACGGGCTATAATGAGCCTCATGTAGCACGGGCTATAGTGAGCCTCATGTAGCACGGGCTATAGTGAGCCTCATGTAGCACGGGCTATAATGAGCCTCATGTAGCGTGGGCTATAATGAGCCTCATGTAGCACGGGCTATAGTGAGCCTCATGCAGCACGGGCTATAATGAGCCTCATGTAGCACGGGCTATAGTGAGCCTCATGTAGCACGGGCTATAGTGAGCCTCATGTAGCACGGGCTATAGTGAGCCTCATGTAGCACAGGCTATAGTGAGCCTCATGTAGCACGGGCTATAGTGAGCCTCATGCAGCACGGGCTATAATGAGCCTCATGTAGCACGGGCTATAGTGAGCCTCATGTAGCACGGGCTATAGTGAGCCTCATGTAGCACGGGCTATAGTGAGCCTCGAGCAGCACGGGCTATAGTGAGCCTCATGTTGCACGGGCTATAGTGAGCCTCATACAGCACGGGCTATAATGAGCCTCATGTAGCACGGGCTATAATGAGCCTCATGCAGCACGGGCTATAATGAGCCTCATGTAGCACGGGCTATAGTGAGCCTCATGTAGCACGGGCTATAGTGAGCCTCATGTAGCACGGGCTATAATGAGCCTCATGTAGCGTGGGCTATAATGAGCCTCATGTAGCACGGGCTATAGTGAGCCTCATGCAGCACGGGCAATAATGAGCCTCGTGTAGCACGGGATATAGTGAGCCTCATGTTGCACGGGCTATAGTGAGCCTCAAGTAGCACGGGCTATAGTGAGCCTCGTGTTGCATGGGCTATAGTGAGCCTCATGCAGCACGGGCTATAGTGAACCTCATGTTGCATGGGCTATAGTGAGCCTCATGTTGCACGGGCTATAGTGAGCCTCATGTAGCACGGGCTATAGTGAGCCTCATGCAGCACGGGCTATAGTGAGCCTCATGTATCACGGGCTATAGTGAGCCTCATGCAGCACGGGCTATAGTGAGCCTCATGTAGCATGGGCTATAGTGAGCCTCATGTTGCACGGGCTATAGTGAGCCTCATGCAACACGGGCTATAGTGAACCTCATGTTGCATGGGCAATAGTGAGCCTCATGCAGCACGGGCTATAGTGAGCCTCATGCAGCACGGGCTATAATGAGCCTCATGTAGCACGGGCTATAGTGAGCCTCATGTAGCACGGGCTATAGTGAGCCTCATGTAGCACGGGCTATAATGAGCCTCATGTAGCACGGGCTATAATGAGCCTCATGTAGCACGGGCTATAATGAGCCTCATGTAGCACGGGCTATAGTGAGCCTCATGTAGCACGGGCTATAATGAGCCTCATGTAGCGTGGGCTATAATGAGCCTCATGTAGCACGGGCTATAGTGAGCCTCATGCAGCACGGGCTATAATGAGCCTCATGTAGCACGGGCTATAGTGAGCCTCATGTAGCACGGGCTATAGTGAGCCTCATGTAGCACGGGCTATAGTGAGCCTCGTGCAGCACGGGCTATAGTGAGCCTCATGTTGCACGGGCTATAGTGAGCCTCATACAGCACGGGCTATAATGAGCCTCATGTGGCACGGGCTATAGTGAGCCTCATGTAGCACGGGCTATAGTGAGCCTCATGTAGCACGGGCTATAATGAGCCTCATGTAGCACGGGTTATAATGAGCCTCATGTAGCACGGGCTATAGTGAGCCTCATGTAGCACGGGCTATAGTGAGCCTCATGTAGCACGGGCTATAATGAGCCTCATGTAGCGTGGGCTATAATGAGCCTCATGTAGCACGGGCTATAGTGAGCCTCATGCAGCACGGGCAATAATGAGCCTCGTGTAGCACGGGCTATAGTGAGCCTCATGTTGCACGGGCTATAGTGAGCCTCATGTAGCACGGGCTATAGTGAGCCTCGTGTTGCATGGGCTATAGTGAGCCTCATGTAGCACGGGCTATAGTGAGCCTCATGTAGCACGGGCTATAGTGAGCCTCGTGTTGCATGGGCTATAGTGAGTCTCATGTAGCGCGGGCTATAGTGAGCCTCATGTTGCACGGGCAATAGTGAGCCTCATGTTGCACGGGCTATAATGAGCCTCATGTAGCACGGGCTATAGTGAGCATCATGTTGCACGGGCTATAATGAGCCTCATGTATCACGGGCTATAGTGAGCCTCATGTTGCACGGGCTATAATGAGCCTCATGTAGCACGGGCTATAGTGAGCCTCATGCAGCGCGTGGTATAGTGAGCCTCATGCAGCACGGGCTATAGTGAGCCTCATGTAGCACGGGCTATAGTGAGCCTCATGCAGCACGGGCTATAGTGAGCCTCATGTAGCACGGGCTATAGTGAGCCTCATGTAGCACGGGCTATAGTGAGCCTCATGTAGCACGGGCTATAGTGAGCCTCATGCAGCACGGGCTATAGTGAGCCTCATGTAGCACGGGCTATAGTGAGCCTCATGCAGCACGGGCTATAGTGAGCCTCATGCAGCACGGGCTATAGTGAGCCTCATGTTGCATGGGCTATAATGAGCCTCATGTTGCACGGGCTATAATGAGCCTCATGTTGCACGGGCTATAATGAGCCTCATGTTGCACGGGCTATAATGAGCCTCATGTTGCACGGGCTATAATGAGCCTCATGTTGCATGGGCAATAATGAGCCTCATGTTGCACGGGTTATAATGAGCCTCATGTTGCACGGGCTATAGTGAGCCTCATGTAGCACGGGCTATAGTGAGCCTCATGCAGCACGGGCTATAGTGAGCCTCATGTAGCACGGGCTATAGTGAGCCTCATGCAGCACGGGCTATATAGTGAGCCTCATGCAGCGCGGGCTATAGTGAGCCTCATGCAGCACGGGCTATAATGAGCCTCATGTAGCACGGGCTATAGTGAGCCTCATGTAGCACGGGCTATAGTGAGCCTCATGTAGCACGGGCTATAGTGAGCCTCATGTAGCACGGGCTATAGTGAGCCTCATGTTGCACGGGCTATAATGAGCCTCATGTTGCACGGGCTATAATGAGCCTCATGTTGCACGGGCTATAATGAGCCTCATGTTGCACGGGCTATAGTGAGCCTCATGTTGCACGGGCTATAGTGAACCTCATGCAGCACGGGCTATAGTGAACCTCATGCAGCACGTGCTATAGTGAGCCTCATGCAGCGGTATTAAATGAATTATTAAATGTATTTGTTGATACATTTAATATCCAATTAATAGCCTCTATGTTATGCTATTCATCCATATGTTCATTACCCCCAAACTAAAAAGATAATATAGGCCTGAGCTAAACATGGCAAGCTAACGCCTTGCTCCTGAGCTAGTCAAGTCTAATACGGGCTCACCATATCCCGTGCTACTTGAAACTTTTATTTCCCAGTAGCTGAATCTTAATCAACAACAACAATATGGTAAGCTTGTCTTTGAGAATGTTAGGAGTGACCTTGCGAAATGCGTCCCTAGGCAACAGATCAAAATAAAATGTACTAACCTCTGTATTCACAATGTCTAATCCAGAAACTTCAACATATACTCTTAAAATATCTGACAATGCAGTCCAAACGTGCGGAACGATGTGTAACGTATCGGACAGTACTTTTAAAAACGAACAAAAATGAAACCTCCTAGAGTGAGGGAGGTAAGTAAGTGGAAGAGAAGAGTGGTCAGGAGAAAGGGATAGTTTTAGAGTGAGTGAACATGGAAGCAGAAGGAAAGAGGTACGAAGGTGGAAATAGTTAGAAAGAAAAGTAGAAGAGTAGAAGTGTTGAAAGAGTGCTGCCACCATCCATTCAAGTTTTAATTATGAGACAAGGAATGGAACTTGTCTGCACAACAATATTATCTGATTTTATCCAATATCAACTGTAACCTGTAGTCACATAGTCAAGAATTTTACGTCATCATCGTCAGCAAGTACAATTTAGAGTGCTCTCAACTCTAGTTTCCACTAAATCATCAAAAATCAAAGATCCATTGATCAGAAATAAAGACACTTTAAAAGGAAGTTAATTAATTATATATTTAATGTTATGGGAATCATAATTTAACCATTTCACTTGATATTCAAATGTCAGCATTAATTCAGAATTAGAGTCACCACACAAGAAATTGAGAGTAACTTCTGCTGACTGCCCCTGAAAATCACACAACACATAAGTTGGAAAACACCAAATACTTCAACCTTACAAGTTCACTCACCAAAGTCTGTGAGACTAAGTTATGTAAAGAGGAGAGAGGGGAGGGGATGGAGGGGGGGGGGTACTGCTGGGACGGCCAAGGGACTGTTGGAACCTCTCTCTGAAGTAGTGATCTACCTATCGCTGTTCTCCTAATGTCCCGAATGTACAGTTCCATTGGTATTTAGTGGGGAACCGGGAGCTAAGCTCCGCCTGCCAGGAGATCGTCCTACCACTCCTAGACAGTGTCTCATTTGAGGGAACCAACACAGAAACCAGTCTGCAATGATCAGCTTGGCAGAGAGCGAGGTCACCTGACCTAAAGGCAACCTGTTATAATTAACAGCTGAAAGGCGTGATTTTAGACTGCTTAGACAACCTGGCGCCACCGATATCTTGTGTGACTGTACTCTCGTTGTATGTGAAATTTTAAATAAAACGATTTATAGTGTTAC
>WNGS01004374.1:18399838-18404838 GCA_020271785.1 Procambarus virginalis
ACAGAGAGGGAGAATTACAAGTGAAATCCACTACATCTGTTACACATGAATTTGTATGTAAACATGTATGAAAAATGGTTTGTATAAAATCCTTCTAAGCCATGAAATATTCCACGGCCTAGACGGAATAAAGACAGTCCCTTATAATGAATTGACATTACATAATGATAAAGATATATGTTTGCAATTTCGTTTTAACATAAATCACAATTAAAATTATCCTCATAGGATCAGATATACTAAATTACAAGAACATTAATTGTCATATGTACATTATTTCTCGGGCCACATATATAAAGTTTAACAGTTTCTCGCTTAGTTAGGACCTATGTACTTAGATTTTTTCCTATTTTTGTTATTGAGTTTTTGTAAATAGTTTGAAAATGTTGACTTTATTGTGTAGATGTTATATTACCCACCCAGTCCAGCTTCGTGAGGCATGCCTCAGAAAAGTTCAATATTCGTATTACAAGAAAATCAGCAGAGGGAAATTTCGCCTTAAAACTGTATTTTGTTTGCCACTTGTTCTGGCTTCAAAAATCGTGTTAAATAGTGGCAAAATTTGTATTTACATTTTGTGTTTTATTATGAGAATACTATTAGCAAATTTCAAGTTAGTAACAGTCTGCTTAGAGATAACTACGTCAATTGTAAATACCATGTAACGCTTGTGATACATATTGTATAGGACAAACGTTTGATCAAATACCAGTAGGAAATAATATTTTGTTGTGCTAAACGAATAACAACGTCTGGAGGGCTCACAAGACCAGCGTGGAATAACTGACCATCAAGCTGGTATATTTTAGTGCAGAACATAGCTCTGGACTAAAGGTAAAACTCTATGTGTATATTCACATTGTATATTCAGTGTATATATTCAGCCGGGATGCACCGGTTGAATGTCCGGTCCTCAGGCAATAATGACTTAGCATATGTTAAGTAAATTGCCCAAAAAAGTTAAAGGTAATTTATGTACATTTTTAATTCTATTTAAAATTCCTTAAATAACATTCTTCCACGTGTTACCATTTGTAAATAGTCTGTACTTATTCCACAAAAATATAGAAGTAAAATATAGCAGGGGACCATGATAATTGTTTTCCAGACACATATTAAAGGAAGTTAAAATCAAAATCATTATTCCTTTCAAAACGTTTCAGAATAAGTAACTCGAAAAATGAACTATTCCTCAGTTGGAGAAATTTGTAAATGAACCAATTGAAAAGGTTAAGGTTTCGTACTGCAATTAGCTGCCAATCTAACAACCCAATTAGCTACCCAGTTACCTTATCAAATCCGACGCCCAGGAGACCTCAATACTACAGCACTTCAGTTTTTACTAAAACCAAGTAATTTTTACTGAATTTGTCGATTCCGTTATAACTGCGATTTATTAGGTCATTTCGGTATTAGGTCAGAGGTCAATTTGTTGGTGAGCATCGTGTAGGTATTTAGTAGACTAATGGAACCAATTACCTGAGACCACTGGTAGAGCAATTAGAGTACCACTGTCAAGTTAGAGACTATAGGAATTCATATGAAAAGGAATTTTTTTCTGTTAAATCAATTCAATATTTTGTTATTTAGAAGATGAAAGTAAAGTAGTTGAAACTAGAAATAAGAATTTTAAAAAATATATAAAGCATAATTCCCCATCTCCGACTATTTTTACTTATATAATTACATGTCATTGATAGATAATAAATGGAAACAAAATATTGTATCAGGTTTAGCACCAATATGGGCTTCTGAATTAAAAAGCTTTCAAATGGCAAGATATGACAAGTGGAATGCCAAGAGGGTAAGTTTTACACCACCTGAACATCTGAATATCCTAATGACTAGGATATTCAGTTATGCTGCACAGTATTAAAGCTTTATTAATGATATTAAACTAGGCAGCACAATTAATTAAAACAACAACAGAGCAGCATAGATTACAATCCAACTTCAGCATATTAGTTTGTTGCTCTGATGATTACCAGATGAATTATAATGCTGATGAACTTAAGAAATACGTGGAGGAAACAGCAATATAAAGACTTACTACTGGATGAGCAATACAGTGTAAAGTAAATGAGACATTATTCCAACTCATCCACCTTTCAAAGAGTACTTTTGTAGCTATGAGGCCTATCGTACATATACGGACATAATGGACAATTCGTATAATTTCTTATTATTAACTTTATAGAGTCCAGAGGACAGATTCACAGAGTAGTTACGCAGGTACTTACGAACATGTACATCTTTCCTCAATCTTTGACGGCTTTGGTTACATTTATTAAACAGTTTACAAGCATGTTAACTTCCCAGTCAACTGTTGTTATTGTTATAAACAGCCTCCTGGTACTTCGGGGCTCAGTAACTGTTTAATAATTGTAAACAAAGCCGCCAAAGATTGAGAAAAGAATTACAGGTTCGTAAGAGCTTGCGTAACTGCTTCGTGAATGTGGCACCAGAAGAAATAAAGCTAAAACCCAAGTTATATATTCCTAGGCTTAGTATAGCACATATATATATTATAGGCCTGAGACAGCGTGCATTAGAGCTAGACTGGATAGGTTAGATAAGATTTTATGAACAACATCAATACAAAAGCTTTTCCGGTTTGTTCATAATCAGTAATACTAAATTCTATTTTCTAATTCTCCATTACATCCATGAATGTAAAATCGTTTACAACATTAATATAATTACTATCTTAACAGGAGGATGGGCTGTACTGTGCACATTGACAGATCACCTGAGACAAGTACGAAGCTTGACTGAGCCAATAGAATATTTGGCTTCTATGAGTTTTCTTTTGATTTTCTCACAAACAGTTGTTTTCACTCTGTTAAATGCATTAATTCGGCTTAATATATAATATTGCATATATTATGGTTCACCATATAATAACGATGGATAAATACAAAAATAAGTCATAACATGAAATAATAAAGAAATATAATAAGATTACTCGTTAACAATCTCATGAACGCCCTACTAGGTCTAACCTCTAACATTTGGCTTCAAATTGTTATAATCAGTGAAAGAAAGTTTGTTCCTTCATTAGAATACCTTCACCAACTTCTACATAATTAACATATATATGTACTAAAGAGAGACTATAAGACAATAGTGCCACAATTACGGCCCAAACGTGGCAAGTGTTGCCACGCCCAAGGTAATATTTAATAACGAAGCACTTAATATCTTTATAAACGGTGGTGCACATTAAGTGTTTCTCTAGCCACTGAGGTCGGTTATATTGACCCTATAAGATAGTGGACAAAGATCCCTCTCCGTGGATCACTTTTGGACTGTCTGATACTTGGTTAGTGAAGTTATGATGTCAGAAGTAGTATGTCTGGCATAGAGAAGTGTTGTATAGCGTCAGATAACTTCATGTCGCTCGGAAAACACCGGTGTTGACTCGTTGCTTATCTCTGAACAAACTGGGTCACCGAAAGGCTTTTCCACCAATCACCAGAGCACGCAACACTTTCTTAACACTCTACAAAGCCTTCACTTTCGTCAGCCTTGTCACACATTCATCTTGCTGCTTGTATGTACTGCACGAGAGTATACCTTCCTCTACTGGTATCACGACTGAGACCATCACTGATTAATACCAACTATTTCCTTTCAAGCAGTTGATTAAAGGCACCTTCCTGCTTCCTGTGAAGTGGCTGCTTTCACGATAACTTCCTACACTCTCGACATAGCTCCTTCTCAGCATGTATACAAATGTGGAAAGTATTATAGAGGTCCCTTCAATTGTTTTTTTCCAAATTCGTTATGGATGGTTGTTGTCTGATACTGAGTCTGAGTATGGTTCACATTGAGAGTTTTGATCTCTTTTGCTGCTCTCAGCTTGCCTTGAAGGCTGCTTCTTGTTTCCTTCATGTTCTTTTTTTTTTATTTCCCCGTAAATGTCGGTGGACATCTTTGTCGAGTCAACAAGTCCTTCCCCCTCAACTGGGTTTGGTCTCCAATTCATGTTTGTTCTCTGTTCTACTAAGTTTGGTTAAAGTTAAATCCCGCCAAACATACACCGGAACTACGACGTTGGTACAACGTTCGAACAAGTTTTAACATCTCCTAACCAGATATAACAACCAATAAAGCAAGTTGTAACAACGTTCTAATACGTCAGAAACACGTTAAGCCAAGCTGTAACAACTTTATTACAAGTTGTAGCAAGCGGAAAATAGAGACAGTTTTTAAAGGTTTAAAGTTGTGTTAAAGCTCTCTTTTTCCCGCCTATATCTATGGGAGACAGAGGTGGGACAGAGAGCGAGAGATAGAATGAGAAAGAGAGAGAGAGAGAGAGAGAGAGAGAGAGAGAGAGAGAGAGAGAGAGAGAGAGAGAGAGAGAGAGAGAGAGAGAGAGAGGGAGAGAGAGACGTGTAGAGAGATATGGCAAAGGAGCGGAAAAAGAGAAAGTGGGGTAATGAGAGATGATATGGGAGAGATGGGGTAGAGAAGGAGAGAAGGGAGAGAGGAAGAGAAAAAGGGTAGAGAGGGAGAGATGGGAAGGGAGAGAGGGGCGTGAGTGTACGAGTGTTTGAGAAGTGTGTGTGTGTGTGTACTCACCTATTTGTGTCTGCGGAGGTTCAGCTCTGGCTCTTTGGTCCCGCCTCTCAACTGTCAATCAACTAATGTACAGGTTCCTGAGCCTATTGGGCTCTATCATATCTTCACTTCAAACTGTGTATGGAGTCAGCCTCCACCACAACACTACTTAATGCATTCTATTTATTAACTACTCTGAAACTGAAAAAAAATCTATCTAACGTGTCTGTGACTCATCTGGGTACTAAGTTGCCACCTGTGTCCCCTTGTTCGTGTCCCACCCGTGGTGAAGAGTTTGTCTTTGTCCACCCTGTCAATTCCCCTCAGCATTTTGTAGCAGGTTATCATGTCTCCCCTTACTCTTCTGTTTTCCAGAGATGTGAGGTTCAGCTCCTTTAGCCTTTCCTCGTAGCTCATTCCTCTCAGTTCCGAGACGA
>WNGS01004374.1:18409838-18411715 GCA_020271785.1 Procambarus virginalis
TTAATGTGTTACATCATTGAGGAGATTCCAATGACCAACGTGGAGCAGGACCAGGTGAGGCTAGTCTGAGAAGAGACCCACAAGGACTCTAACTCGACCTTGCTCCCAGGCCCTGTACGGTTGCTCTCGTATTTTCTATTTTGCTAATTCCGACAGCTTCGTGAAGCGTCTGCCACATGTACATTGGCGACGTACGCATTGCAGTCGTGACAGTAAAAAAAAGAAAACATCCCACAGTCAAGCATAAGACTAAACTGGAAAAGGTTCAAAGGTTTGCCACCAGACTAGTACCCGAGCTGAGAGGTATGAGCTACGAGGAGCGACTGCAGGAATTAAACCTCACTTCGTTGGAAGACAGAAGAGTTAGGGGGGACATGATCACCACATTCAAGATTCACAGGGGAATAGACAGGGTTGATAAAGACAGGCTGTTTAACACAAGGGGCACACGCACTAGGGGACACAGGTGGAAACTGAGTGCCCAAATGAGCCACAGAGATATTAGAAAGAACTTTTTTAGTGTCAGAGTGGTTGACAAATGGAGTGCATTAGGAGCGATGTGGTGGAGGCTGACTCCATACACAGTTTCAAGTGTAGATATGATAGAGCCCAATCGGCTCAGGAAACTGTACACCTGTTGATTGACGGTTGAGAGGCGGGACCAAAGAGCCAGAGCTCAACTCCCGCAAGCACAACTAGGTGAGTACAACTAGGTGAGTACAACTAGGTGAGTACACACACACTCACACACACACACACACACACACACACACACACACACACACACACACACACACACACACACACACACACACACACACACACACACACACACACTATGTCTGAACGAGACATAGAACAGTTTTTCCGAATTGGCCAGTACAACAGAGACAAAATGAGATTGATCAAGGTAGTATTCAAGAGCGAGGACATCAAAGAGGACATCCTAGTAAAGAAGAGCAAACTGAGGTATGCAAGGAACTACAAAGAGGTATATGTTCAGAGGGACATGACCAGAGACGAGATAGTAAGGGCAGCAGATGCAAGGAAAAGGCGCAAGGAGAGAGAAGGGAGCCAAGTGAACCTCAGCCTCCAACCCAGCAATTGCAGAGGGGACGGGGGAACCCCAATCCAGCAACCCAGGAACCCCAGGGGGGAATGCAACACCCCAGCCCACCACCCAATAGGGCCCTCCCTATCCCCCAGCACAAATCCTTCCTTGCCCCTGCAAAATGCCCATCATGAAACCCAAATCCTCCTGCTCCCCTTGCCCCAAGTAGCCCCTGCTTTCCCAGCCCTTGGTCTTCTCCCTGCCCCAAGCAGGCCTGAGCAAGACCAATGCCCTCTATCCCCCACTCCACCCCCCCCCCAAACCCCTGTCTACTACACCACAGGAGGGCGTGCCCTCTCCCAAAGTAATCCCTGCCCCCTCACCCCAGGACTTCTTCCTGCCCCAAGCAGGCCTGAGGAAGACCTAAGCCCTCCATCCCTCACTCCTCCTCCCACGGAACCCCTGGAAACTACCTCACAGGAGGATGAGCCTACCCAAGTAGCAATGACCATGGAACAACTTCCTACACTTGTGGGAAATGAGGGTTAAATTGGATATAAGAAAGTGAGCTTCAATTTAATGTACCCAAACATTGATGGGATTACCAATATAGCAAGTGAACTCACAGAAAGGGTGCAAGAAGAAAACCCTAATGTAATAGGACTAACGAAAACAAAATTGTCAGGAGTCATAACAGATGCTGTGTTTCCAAAGGACTATTATACAGTAAGGAAAGAGAGGGAGGGGAGAGGAGGCGGAGGAGTGGCCCTGCTGATAAGGAAGGACTGGAGTTTTAATGAGATGGAAATTCCGGGCTGTGACGGGT
>WNGS01004374.1:18433208-18448720 GCA_020271785.1 Procambarus virginalis
GCCTTCTATGCAAGGCCCGGTTTTGCCTAATAAGCCAAGTTTTCATTAATTAATTGTTTTTCGACTACCTAACCTACCTAACCTAACCTAACCTAACTTTTTCGGCTACCTACCCTAGCCTAACCTATAAAGATAGGTTAGGTAGGGTTGGTTAGGTTCGTTCAAATATCTACGTTAATTTTAACTCCAATAAAAAAAAATTGACCTCATACATAATGAAATGGGCAGCTTTATCATTTCATAAGATAAAAATTAGAGAAAATATATTAATTCAGGAAAACTTGGCTTATTAGGCAAATCGGCCTTGCATAGTAGGTCGAGTACGACGTTCTGGCTACTAGTTACAACATATATATATAAATATATATATATATAATATATATATATATATATATATATATATATATATATATATATATATATATATATATATATATATATATATATATATTTATAAATATCTATGTATAATGTACTATTTGGCCTACTATGGAACACCTGGTTTGCCAAGTACCCAAGTTTTCCTACAGTTATTTTATGAATTTAGTTTTTATGAAATGATAAAGTTCTCCATTATAATATGTGATATAATTTGTTTTTAATTTGAGTTAAAACTAACATAGAGATACGACCGAACCAAAGCAAACCAATCCTACTTAACCTATCCTAATCTAACCCAAACTAACAGAACTAAGTCAGTAAATCAATCATGCTCTGAATTTAAAATAATAATATTATTTTAAATAAACCCATTGGAAACATTTTTGGAAAATTACGAAAATCACTCTGTCTCTATTATGGAAATTGGTCCTTGAGAGAAAAAGATGTGCATACTGATAGACTAATAGACTGGTTGACAAAGATCCTGAGAGATACTGAGGGAGACTTGCCTCTGCTTCCTGCCACATCACCCGACAAAGTCCCCCACACAGAGAGTGAGAGTCAGTAAACTCCCTGCCTCATCACCCCACAAAGTCCCCCACACAGAGAGTGAGAGTCAGTAAACTCCCTGCCTCATCACCCGACAAAGTCCCCCACACAGAGAGTGAGAGTCAGTAAGCTCCCTGCCTCATCACCCGACAAAGTCCCCCACACAGAGAGTGAGAGTCAGTAAGCTCCCTGCCTCATCACCCCACAAAGTCCCCCACACAGAGAGTGAGAGTCAGTAAGCTCCCTGCCTCATCACCCCACAAAGTCCCCCACACAGAGAGTGAGAGTCAGTAAGCTCCCTGCCTCATCACCCCACAAAGTCCCCCACACAGAGAGTGAGAGTCAGTAAGCTCCCTGCCTCATCACCCCACAAAGTCCCCCACACAGTGAGTGAGAGTCAGTAAGCTCCCTGCCTCATCACCCCACAAAGTCCCCCACACAGTGAGTGAGAGTCAGTAAGCTCCCTGCCTCATCAACCATCAACCACTAAGCTGACGCTCACCACAGGGATCACTGCAACAACTCTCCTTCCTCTCTTTCTCTTCCATCACCGTTCTCCGCCCCTCGTGTCCAACACACATGTATATATAGTTTTGCAGATGACGAAAATGATTGAGCTCCTAATGATTATACAACTCTCTCTAAGCGTGTGTTTTTGCACTGGGATTATTTAGGTTAGGTTTAGTGTTCATGTTGACCAAACCACACACTAGAAAGTGAAGGGACGACGACGTTTCGGTCCGTCCTGGAGAATCCATTCTCAAGTCGATTGTGATGAGGGATGTTGTTGTTGTTGTTTTAGATTTAGCTAATCAGAACGAAATGTCCATGTAGCACGGGCTATGGTGAGCCCGTAATTGAGTTCGGTTATTCGCGATAATCTTGTTACTGTGTTATTAGGGTCAAGGTTTTAAATGGCGGAGGGAATTCCTCCTTTTTCCCTGTTTCTTTTTGGCTTTAGTTTTAGTGCACTGGTTTAAGTCTTGTTTAATAACATTATCTTGGTGGCGGATGTAGGTGCAGAATGTTCACTAGTGAGACCCATTCTTTAACGACTTTTCTAATCATTGTAGTGGCTGTGGAATGTGCATCTAATGCAGCTGCTGTCGTTGGATTAATGTTGAGTTTGATGCGCAGGACTTCAGTAGCTTCACATTCCAGTAAGTAGTGCAATAGTGGCGCCTCTGCTTCTGTTCCACAGATGTGACACTCTTTAACTATTGGCTTCATTACCTCCCAGCAGCACTTATAACCAAGTCTGAGTCTGTGTATGGCTACTGCAATGTCTCTGGATATCTTTTTGCCAGGCTTGAAAGAGTAGCACCCAGTGGCTTGTTCGTACCATATCGCAGTGGATCTTCCTTCCACTACTTTGGCTCTGTGGCAACTTTTGATAGTTGGGAGTATTTTCTTCTTGATTTGCTCCTTAATCTGTGAGAAACTTGGATGTATTTGAACCTGTACAACAGGTAGAGCAGTGGCAGTTTTTGCTAGTGAGTCAGCCTTTTCATTACCATCTCTGCCAATGTGACTTGGTATCCAACTTAGAGTGATTGACAGCCCTAGATTATGTTTTTTTTCCTATATGTTGGATTTCTGTGAGGAGTTGTATATTATCTCTGTGCTGACTGGATAACAATGCCTGGAGCGAAGATTTAGAGTCGGAATGAATGATGACATCATGTAAATTATTCTCAATTGTATAGTTTAGGGCCTCCTTCAGGGCATATAATTCTGTTTGCAATGTTGAGCACCAACTATTCATGCTCCAGTAAGCTTCATGGTTGGTAGTGTTGACTGCTGCCCCAGCAGAACCTCTTTCTTGATCAACTGATCTGTCTGTGAAGATGTGAGTCGTTGTAGGTCTTGAGATGGTTTCCATTTGTCGTTTCATGACTGCTTTGAGCCTCTGCGAGTCACATGCTGTTTTTTTAATTGGTAATCCTTCAATGATAATCTTTAGACTCGATTCTTCCCATAGAGGAGGCTGCCGAAAGTGTTTACATGGTATATTTTCTACTTTGTTTTTAATGGTCAATTTCAAGTCCACTTTCTCTAGAATCGTTACTAGATTATCCGTCCATGCACTTGTTCTATATTGAAGGTTTCTCTGAAGCGATCTGTGTAAGCTGTCTTTGATTGACAGTCTGGCGGTGGTTCCAACAAGTGTTGCTGTTATGGTGCCTATCCTTTGTTTGACCCGGTTTTGTAAAGCTGCTAAATTGGTTTCCATTCTTAGGTTCTCTCAACGCGTCCATATAGGTGCTCCCAGCATTTTTCTGAGAGCATCATTTTGAGACACTTCCAGTTTCTCCCATTGGTTATCACTGAGGGATGTAAGAGCAGGAGCAGCATAGTCGATGAGTGACCTAACTGCTTGAACGTAGTACATTTAGAGTACTGGTAGAGATGCACCATCCCTAAGACTGGCCAGGGAGCGCAAAGCTGAGTTTCTTGATTTACAACGTTGCCGAAGACATTCAATTTATTGAGTGAATTTCAACTGGCTGTCTATTATGACTCCAAGGTATTGAAAAGAGGTAACCCACTCAATTTCTTGTCTTTGTATTGCGCGTGTGATGTCTTGAGTTCTCATTTTAACGGCCATTGCTTCGATTTTATTGCTGTTTATTTTTACTGCTATGCGTTCCGTTTCACTGCTGATAATATCTAGGCATTTTTGTGCATGGTTCCTTGCGCCTTTGCTATTGATGATGGCCACAAAGTCGTCTGCATAGTTAAGCAGGATTGCATTTGGTAACTTCAGCTTCATGAATTGTTTCATGAGACAGTTGAAGAGGAAAGGGCTTAGTATTCCTCCCTGTGGAGATGAGGGATGGATGTTGTTGTAGTTTAAGATTCGCTACTTTTAACATAAAGTTCCAAGTAACACGGGCTATGGTGAGCCCGTAGTGGACTTACCGAGGGATGGAGGCGAAGGCAATAAACAGGCAAGAGAGAGGTGAGGAGAAGGAAAGCTTAGAGGAAGAAAAGGCAAGGCAAAAGATACGAAAGGTAAGGTGTAATTAAGGGGATAGTACACACAGAGAATACACTAACGTGATGCATCAAATGAACAAATTCACAAGGACCGTGACGAGGATTCGAACCTGCGTCCGGGAGCATCCCAGACACTACCTTAATCGACTGACCTACGACAGGGTTAAAAGAGTTATAACCGAAGTTCTACTGAACTTACTAGATCCCGTAGCCTCTCCGAGGCACAAACCAGGGTTTTACACAACTCTTTTAACCCCGTCGTAGCTCAGTCGATTAAGGCAGTGTCTGGGATGCTCCCGGACGCAGGTTCGAATCCTCGTCACGGCCCTTGTGGATTTGTTCCATTAAATGGGATAGTAATTGGAATAAGAAATGGATCGTAAGAGAAAACAAGGGAAAGGAAAAGAAAGATAAATGGAAGAGTAAGTTTATGTTAGGTCACGTTTGCTAGAAAGTTTAGAACATTTGAGTATTTACTGTGAAAGGGAAGAGTCAACAGCAACAAAGCCAGGACTCAAGTTCATGTTGGGTACGTTGCGTATCAGAGCCGATTCAACAAGATGGCGTCTGTGTAGAGTAGAGTAGAGTAGAGGCAGAAAAGGTTATTTTGGAGGAAGACTATCAATAGGATGATTAGAATCCCTAACATGGCAGAAGAGAGCATTGTTTTTGTCTGCAGACTTAACACTTCTTTTGTGTTCCTTAAGTGTACGGCAAGTTTCACCAAAGTATTGGAGAGGATAAGACGAGCAGGAAATAGAGTAGACTCCAGTAGCATTAGAAGCAGGAGGAGCAGTGTGAACATGATTGCTACGAAGTGTGTAAGTTTGTCGAAAGGCGAGCTTTATGTCAAGAGGACGAAAGGTATTAGTAAAAGTTTTGAGTTCAGATATGAAAGGGAGGCAGAGCACAGTGCTACTAGTGCTGGAAGCAGGTTTTGGTTAAAAGGAATTTCGTTTAGCTTGAGAATAGGCACAGTTGATAAATGCAAAAGGCAAACAAGGCGAGAGAATGATTTGTAGATAAAGGCAATTTCAGAATCAAGAAACTGAGGGTCACTGATGCGTAGAACGCGGAGGATGTATTTTAGTGTACATTCTGCCATGTTTCAGAATCTTTTCATATAGAATACTCAGAATGTGAAATTATCGTCATGGCATGATTAAGTAATATTAGTTCTACTTCGTATATAATACAATTATTAGGTCTTTATTCGTTCTTGCTGATTGTATTGGTATTGTCCCCATACCTGCTTGGAAGGCCAGTAGAGACGGTGACTTGTGAGAGGCGTTGAGGTTAGTGTCACGCTAATGTAGAACTTGGTGCTGGATGTCAGTCTTAAGGGTGTTTATGACTTCACTGAGATCAAAGAAGTATTTTAATTCCATGCTGTCATTAGGGAATGTTCCATCTTCCTTAGCTTATACCTTAGTTTACTTTATACTTGAGGTCGCTTTCCCACTCATTTTGCACGGGACGAAGTATTTTAGGTTTAATTTTTAAAAATGGATTTTTGTTACTTTACTCTCTCTCTTTTGGGTTGTGAATGATGCAGTTAATTTTTAAACGGCTGTGTTTGTTTTTCTCGTTAGGTCGCTTGTATAGCTCCCTAATCCAGCCCGTCCTCCAAACAAAGATCCAAAAGTGATTCCATCCACCCGCCAAACCCCCTTGTTTATGAATGAAAAGCGGTTTACACACGACTCACAACTGCTGACGTTCGAACATATCCGGAACAAGTGCTTCACTGACGAATTTTATTCGAATCACAACGCTATAAATGCTTCACCGACGTACTATAAATACAAATAATCGCCAACAGAACCTAAACACCTAACCTAACCTACCCTATGCCTATATATACACAATATGTTATATATATTATAATATTATTTATATTTGAGAAAATTCCCGTTTTGAATGAACGGCATGTTAAAATTTATGAATGCGTCTGTGGGGTCGACTGCTGGATGTAATGGACTTGAGTCGAGGACGGGTTGCCCTAATCCTAGGAGTTCGAATCCCGGGAGATGTTAGGTGCTAGAGTAACGCTAAGATTTGCGTTCCTTGCCTACTTGATGGAGTGCTACTAAAGTCTCTTGTTGCACTACTTCATTACTGGTATTTGACTCAGGCATGTTTCCTGTACATTTCTGCACCACCAACCACACGACGAAACTACCACGTTGCTACAACCTTCGAACAAGTTTTAACACCTAACAAGTTGTAACAACGTTCTAATACGTCATAAAAACGTTATAACAAGATGTAACAACTTTATGATACGATGTAACAAGGGAAACATAGCCCTGGAAACACAAACCGAAACTGTCTGTATTTTCCGCTTGTTACAACTTGTAATAAAGTTGTTACATCTTGGCTTAACGTGTTTATGACGTATTAGAACGTTGTTACAACTTGCTGTATTGGATGTTATAACTGGTTAGGAGGTGTTAAAACTTGTTCGAACGTTGTACCAACGTCGTAGTTTCGGTGTGTGTTTGGCGGGAGGGGCCGTTACGTTGTGTGTTTGCTTGGATATGCTTATCCTCCCCAGGCACAGTTTTGGTCTATGTAACTTATATTCTCTAAAAACTTAGTTGTGTAAGGTCATTGTCTATTAGTGCCTTGCTACTCTGTTATTAATAATGATTTTACTAAATTATAATTAATTGAGTTGCACATCTGCAGTTTGTTTACAGGTCTGAAATTCGATTTCAGACCTGTAAACTGAAATTGTGATCTGAATAACATGAAATAGTAATAATTATTTTGTTGTCTGAAGAGTAAATTTATCAGCCTTAAGAGGTCGTTGTTAGAGGAGTTGCATTTCTGTTATATTTCCACCTGTGATTCTCTCTACTCTACATTGTTTCCACATTTGTAGTTGTTCGTGTCATAAATTATTATCGCGGAACAGAAATATTTTCCGAGGTGAGTTAGTGAGGTTCTAAAAGCAGTGTTCGATTTACATCAATTGGTCTCCGATTTACATTAATCGGTCTCTCATTTTATCAATTGCTCTCTGATTTACATCAATTGGTCTCTGATTTACATCAATTGTTCTCTGATTTACATCAACTGGTCTCTGATTTACGTCAATTGGTCTTTGATTTGCATCAATTAATCACAGAATTATATCAATTGGTCTGTGATTTACATCAATTGGTCTCTTATTTACATCAACTGGTCTTTCATTTTCATCAATTGCTCTCTGATTTACATCAATAGGTATCTGATTTACATCAATTGGTCTCTCATTTTCAACAATTGGTCTCTCATTTTCGTCAATTGGGTCACTGATTTACATCAATTGGTCTGTGATTTAAATGAATTGGTCTCTGATATACATGAATTGGTCTCTGATTTACATGAATTGGTCTATGATTTACATCAACTGGTCTGTGATTTACGTCAATTGGTCTGTGATTTACATGAATTGGTCTCTGATTTACATCAGCTGGTCTGTGATTTACATCAATTGGTCTGTGATTTACATCAATTGATCTGTGATTTACATCAATTGGTCTCTGATATACATCCATTGGTCTCTGATTTACTTCAACTGGTCTCTGATTTACATCAATTGGTCTGTGATTTACATGAATTGGTCTCTGATTTACTTCAATTGGTCTGTGATTTACATGAATTGCTCTCTGATTTATATCAACTTGTCTCTGATTTACATCAATTGGTCTCTGATTTACATCAACTGGTCTCTGATTTACATGAATTGGTCTGTGATTTACATGAATTGGTCTGTGATTTACATCAATTGATCTCTGATTTACATCAATTGGTCTCTGATTTACATCAATTGGTCTCTGATTTACATCAATTGGTCTCTGATTTACATCAATTGGTCTCTGATTTACATCAATTGGTCTCTGATTTACATCAATTGGTCTCTGATTTACATCAATTGGTATCTTAAATGAAGAGAAACTTACATTTTACACTCTCGTGTCTGCAGGCCACCACAAAAGTGGACCACGAAAACTCAAGATAGATAATATACCAAGAGACTATGTCTCTTCTTTCAAATACCTTGGAGTCTATGTCCCTTGTACCTCAACTGCAGTCAATAAGTTACATAAACAATGTAGAGACAGACTCAAGGCTCTCAGAACTGTAGCGGGGTACAGCCCGAAATATGGTGTTAATATTAGAATAGCAAGAATGATGTATTTAGCGTATATAAGGTCTCTGATAGACTATCATGCACCAGTTTTGGTCCTGCAAAATGGCAAAAGTATTGATAGACTAGAAAACATGCAAAATGAAGCACTCAGAATTATACTTGGCTGTCCTATAACTACCAAAGTTCTCAACATGCGGAAAGAATTAAATATACTTAGCATTAGAGATAGAATATTTTAAATTAATCTTATGATGGGACTAAAGCTTCTGCGTGATAACAAAAACAACATTGTGTCAGTTGCTCTGTTAGAACACATACGAAAAGGAACTAGCGAGTCTAAGTGGATTCAAAGAACAGCCACTCATATTAAAATGATGGGACTGCACGAAGTATATACAGATGAACGAGTACAGCACTTCCTTCCACCCTGGCAGATAGTACCTTTTGACATCTTGACTCCTGCATACCCCACCAAGAAACTAATCACAATCAACCCTCATGCTCAGCTTGCTGCTAAATTAAGCACCATAGAACACATTCGCAATATACAAGCTGAAAACAACATTGCACAGACCATATACACTGACGGATCACTCAATACAGCTACAGGAAGGGCAGGAAGTGCGGTTATTGCTCATCAGCCCGATGGCAGCACAATTGAAAGGAATATCCATATTAGTAACTGGGCGTCCACTATGCAAGCCGAGTTGGTAGCGATACTGGTAGCACTCGAAATTATTGACAACACTGAAGTAGACAGCTTAATTATTTCAGACTCCCTTTCCTCACTACGAGCAATAAACAGTTTGCAATCAAGTAATAACGTGCTTGTCTTGGAAGCTAGACGTAGATATATAAGAATACTTAGCAAGAGGGTAAATATAAAAATGTTGTGGATTCCTTCTCACATTGGCATGCAGGAACATGACAAAGTTGACGCCCTTGCTAAGGCTGCAGTAAATAAAGACAGTATTGAACGGAATCTTGAGTTATGAAATAGGTACCTTAAAAATATCATTAGACGAGAACTCCTGGATGAATTTGAAGAAAGTAGAACTATGCAAACTGGAACTAGCAGGTCCATTGTTCATCACAATGAAATGTGTGAAGTAAAACATGTGTACGGGGCAAGTAACAAAGTAACAAAACGGGGCAAGACTAACAGATGTTGTCACAGCTCCTATAAGACTTGGCTACAAGTATCTCTGGCAGTTCGGCTTGTATAGAGATCTAGATGAAGTAAAGTGTAAAGTGTGTGGACAAAGACAGGGACACACACTCGAACACTATATCTTGGATTGTAGTAAAATTGAGCCATTTAGAGATAAATCTAAGCTCACTCTGTATGATATGGCAACCTATCTGATTACCATGGATAAATTACCTGAAATCCTTGCACTGTATCCACATTTCACTTCCAGAAGATGAACGACATATGAGATTCAGAAACAAGTAGTGTATTGTGAGGACTAACAATAAACAGAAGCTCCCCTATTACTGTAATGTCCCCATTGGTCAAACTATTATGTATTAGCGATAAGACCTACCATTAATGTATGATCACTTACTGTAAATATGTAGCTCTTGAAATAGCACTTACTCTGTAACTAGCTGACATTGTAACTATAAGGTGTGAAGAATACATGAAATTCTTTATGTAATAATCTAAGATGAGGTCTGATAAAGACCTTTTGTGCCCTCTGTAATGCTTTTGCGCTACCGCTCACAGGATGGGTATGGGGTGCACAATAAACTAGCCGCCTTCGGCGGCAACAATCAATCCACCAGCTTTTACCAGCCATAAAATATTCAGGAACTCGCCTCCCTTGTTGGTGTGGTGCGTGCCAACACGCGACACGGTCCACGATCACTGTTCCGTGTCATGGCACGGTCCACGTTCACTGATCCGTGTCTTGGCACGGTCATTGTTCCGTGTCATGACACGTTCCACGTTCACTGTTCCGAGTCAGGGCACGGTTCACATTCACTGTTCCGAGTCATGGCACGGTCCATGATCACTGTTCCGTGTCATGACACGGTGCACGGTCACTGTTCCGAGTCATGGCACGCTCCACATTCACTGTTCCGAGTCATGGCACGGTCCACAGTCACTGTTCCGTGTCATGGCACGGTCCACGGTCATTGTTCCGTGTCGTGGCTCGGTCCACGATCACTCTTCCGTGTCGTGGCACGGTCCACGGTCACTGTTTCGTGTCGTGGCAGGGTCCACGGTCACTGTTCCGTGTCGTGGCACGGTCCACGGTCACTGTTCCGTGGCATGGCACTGTCCACGGTCACTGTTCCGTGTCGTGGCACGGTCCACAGTCACTGTTCCGTGTCGTGGTACGGTCCACAGTCACTGTTCCGTGTCGTGGCACGGTCCACAGTCACTGTTCCGTGTCGTGGCACGGTCCACGGTCACTGTTCCGTGTCGTGGCACGGTCCACAGTCACTGTTCCGTGTCGTGGCACGGTCCACAGTCACTGTTCCGTGTCATGGCACGGTCCACAGTCACTGTTCCGTGTCGTGGCACGGTCCACAGTCACTGTTCCGTGTCATGGCACGGTCCACGGTCACGTTCCGTGTCGTGGCACGGTCGACGGTCACGTTCCGTGTCATGGCACTGTCCACGGTCATGATTCCGTGTCATGGCACGGTTATTGTTCCGTGTCGCAACACCCACGTGCATAGCCCCCAAGTACAATATTCAAGTGGCTTCCCTCCCAAAGTACGGTACAACAGTGTCAGTGCAGGTGGCTCTCTGGTCAGTATGGAGCAGGTAGCAGTATTCACGTGCCGCTCCCTCTAGTTAGATACTCCTATAACGCACAAGGGCCTCGCTGGCTACTGAAGGTACGGTGTAGTGTTCTCGAGAGACAACACCCTTCAATGAGGTGCTGAACAGAGGCCACATACGCTCCACCTGGCCTCGTTTGGGGTCCCAGATCGATTCCCAGTCGCCCCCACTCACACAGAGAACGTGCCTGCAGGTGCAGGCATCTCCTTTGACAACCACTTACCTCATAGACAGACATACAGATCTACACCATCCCGAGCTGAGACACATTGCTGTTTTCTACAACGTGAGCTGTTAAACATTGCCACTTACTTACCTCCAGAGCTGAGACACATCATCCTGACGGTGGAGCCATCCTCGTAGGGACCGATAGGACCTTCCAGTCTCCTGCCAGACTCATCCTGAATCCTGGGGAACCCCGGGGGATCTGTGGGGAAGAGTATTACCCCGAGCTTAGGCCATTGTTGGTGGTGGTGGTGGTGGTAATGACAGCTTAAATTATTGTTGTTGTTGAGAAAAGTTCGTGATGAGGGTTCGAACCTATGCGTTGTGTGTTCGAGCAAACACGCCCTAGTTGTTGTTGTTGTTGTTGTTGATGTAGATGATGGTGTTAACAGTTGTTTGAGTGGTTGATGATTGAGCAGGTCATCTGGTGGCCCGGTACTACCCCTACTCATCTACTCGCTGGGCCCACCAGAACGAGGTACTGTAGTGTGGTCTTAACCGCAGCCAGTCTTCAGTACATGTATATGTAGAGACGCGGTACATCTCCCTCAGTGTATATTCATCACCATTTTCATAGTGACAATTTATATTTAATATAAAATACATTATTACATAAAATATACATATGAGCAAATAAATAATATTTAATATTAAATATGCAATACATATTATAGAGAGAAGGGAGGGCTCAGGAGGGTGGAGGATACTGGAGGGTTTAGAGAGGGGGGCGGGGGAGAATGGAGGGCTAGGGAGGTGTGAGAGTATGGTCTCTCAAGATTCTCCCACAGCTGACTTGAATGGCTCATTGCAGTGCACAGTGCATCGATCTTTGTTCACAAGCCCTATCTCTGTTAACCCTGGATAGTAAACTGGCATGTTGGGTTTCTACAGAATGCCCACTTAACCAGGAACATGTTTATAATACGGAGGCCGCCGTATGTCCAGGCAGGAAGTAGATACAGGGAAGTTACTGGCCATAGGGTCAGAGGGTCATAGGGTCAATGTACAGAGTACATTGGCCGGTGCCAGCGTGAGAGAAACGCCAGCGAGGCGACAGGACAGTCTGACCTTTGGGGTCAGCCTCAACCTGCGCGATGGAGAATAACAACTGTGACGTGGTCGTGACGTGTTCATGACGTCACCTCTGCTACTGATCAGGGAACGATCAATATGATTGGTTCCCGCTCATTTGCTGCAATGCTATTGGTCAAATTGTAACCTCTTGTGTTGTGTTCCACGAGGAGACCTGAGCCCCAGGCAAGAGCATTCACGTGAGGGAGCCCGTCCATAGAAGACGTGTCCTGTTCTGTCTATCGGTCAATAGACAGAAGAACACCGTCAATTCCTCACCGTCAAGTTAAACTCAGCGTCTTTTCGATATACCAAAGCTCGCCCTGAATCGCGACTGTGACTATATTGTTTAGAAGCCTAGTGACAAATCACCAGAGCGAAACAGACTGGTATCAGGTAACCCCTGGTGACAAAGATCGTTGTGAGTGACCTAGAGTTAACTAGGCAGTGCCGCCGCCTAAGTAACCTGTGTGTGACTTTACCACAAGTGTACCTGCATGGTACCATATAACCTGCAGCCGAGCGTGTAGCCTCGAGCCGCCCACACTGTACCACGTGACGTCACCACCCTTACTCACCGCCAGTGCCATCAAAAGTGTGTGCGTGTGTCTGTAGACAGACAGCGCGCCCTCTTGTGAGTACCCCTATGTCAAGTACCGTTTGTGGGAAAGCCTGTCGTCAATGGTCTCACGTCGTGACGAGCAGAACCAGCTGTCAGGCCACCTACGAGTTCTTGCATAAATGTGCCTGAGTGAGTGAGTGAATAAGAGTACCAGTAAGTACAAGATCATGTCATTGTTTATTGTGTCTTTCTGTGTTGATCTGAGGGATCAACCACAGTTCTCACCTTCTCATACCTGACACTGGTACAGGTGAAGACACCCCGACGGTGTTTATCTGTGTGGTATCACGACATTTCACTCGTTTGTGAATGTGAGCTTCACATACACCACTCATTTAGTTATTGTGTGACATTATTATTGTGCATGTTATTGCCTGTCCCATTGACAGTGTATTTGTGATTTATTGCATATCATCATTACCGAGTATCCGGTTGGAACTCTTGTGATCCCTTTGCATATCGGCAGTTAGGTTGCCGTGTTAATGATTGGCTGTCAACTGTGTTAAGTTAGGTGTTTCCCTACGAGTGGATCCGAGTCCATTAGCCAGACGTCAAGAGTCTCGCTAATACAACCATTGCCTTTCTGACGCCAATCTAAAGTAAATCAAGCACCCTTTGTATTAGTGGTTAATACAAAGGTTAGTGGTTAATAGTGGTTAGTAAATAAACTACTGTTAAGCTTTATGCGGTGTTTCCGTTTAACTACTTCTGAATATAGCCAACTATTTACTCAAGCCTTCAGCTCCAGGTGTTTCCAACACCGAGTTGCCTAATTCACTAATCTATATATGTGACGAGCCCCTTAAAGTGTTAAATCATTGAGGAGATTCCAACGACCAACGTGGACCAGGACCAGGTGAGGCTAGTCTGAGAAGAGACCCTCAAGGACTCTTACTCGACCTTGCTCCCAGGCCCTGTACGGTTGCTCTCGTATTTCTCTGCTGATTGCGACAGCTTCATGAAACGTCTGTCACATGTACATTGGCGACGTACGCAATGCAGTCGGGAAAGCAAAATAGAAAACCCCACAGGGGGAGGCGGGGAAGGAAGGCCTGAAGGAGACTCCTCCCCATTATTAGACACAGACCGTTCCTCAGGAAGCTGGTGATTGCTACTGGTGAGGGGATTTCTACACACAGCAGCCTTCATTTGTAGAAATGCTTAAAAAGAGCCATAGAGCTAGGTCTGCAGTTAGGGAAGACATGATGGACTTCACGCACAGTGCAAGGAAGCAACAAACAAGTTTGTCCCAGTCCAAAAGAAAACGAATGAAATAAAGATGAGAAACCCATGGTTTAATCAGAGATGTAGGCTAGCTAAGCAGCAAAGTAAAAGGGCATGGAGAAACTATAGGAATAACAGGACACTTGAGAGCAGAGAAAGATACTAACGTGCCAGGAATGAATATGTCAGGATGAGAAGAGAGGCAGAAAAACAATACGAAAATGACATCGCAAGCAAGGCAAAGACTCAATATAAATTGCTGCATAGCCACATCAGGAGAAAACAAAAGTAAAGGTTATGAATATAAGGATACGGGCAGAAGGATTCACTACAAACGACAAGGAAGTGTGTGAGGAACTGAATAAGAAATTCCAGGAGGTCTTCACCTTAGAGCAAGGAGAAATTCCAGAGATAAGAGAGGGAATAGCTAACCAGGAACCCACTAGAAGAGTTGAGATTACCAGCGGGGAAGTAAAGAAGTGTTTACAAGAGTTGGATGTGACAAAGGCTATAGGCCCAGATGGAATATCCCCTTGGATACTGAGAGAAGGAGGCAGAAGCACTGTGCCTGCCACTCTCCATAGTGTATAACAAATCACTGGAAATAGGGGAACTGCCAGAAATTTGGAAGGCAGCTAATGTAGTTCCAATATACAAGAAAAGGGATAGGCAGGAAGGCACTGAACTACAGGCCAGTGTCCCTAACTTGCATACATGCAAGCTGATGGAGAAGATTGTGCGAAGAAAGCTAGTGGAACATCTGGAGCGAAAGAATTTTGTAACACAGCATCAACATGGGTTCAGGGAAGGCAAGTCCTGCCTGACAGGGCTAATTGAATTCTACGACCACGCAACAAAATCAGGGCAAGAAAGAGAAGGGTGAGCAGACTGCATATTTCTGGATTGTCAAAAAGCCTTTGATATAGTACCACACAAGGCTAGTGTGAAAAAAGCTGGATATGCAGGCTGGCGTGAAAGGGAAGGTACTCCGTTGGATAAGGGAATACCTAAGTAACAGAGACTACGAGTCAGGTGAGGGGTGAGAGTCTCAGATTGGCGTGACGTCAATGTGGAGTCCCGCAGGGGTCAGTCTTGGACCAATACTGTTTCTGATATATGTAAATGACTCCTCAGAGGGTATAGAATCGTTTCTCTCAATGTTGCTGATGATGCAAAAATTATGAGGAGTTGAAATAGTAGGATGATAGTAGGAGGCTACAGGACGACCTAGACAGACTGATGAATGGTCAGAAATGGGTGCTAAGTTTAACCCGAGAAAATGCAAAGTAATGAACTAGGCGGTGGAAACAGGAGGCCAAACCAAGATACAGAATAGGAGATGAGGTACTTAATGAAACGAACAGAGACAAAGATCTATGGATTGATATCACCCCAAACCTGTGTCCTAAGCCAATAAAAAGAATTACGTCTGCGGCATATGCAAGGCTGGCTAACATCAGAAAGCGCTTCAGGAACCTGTGTAAGGAATCGTTAGAATCTGT
>WNGS01004374.1:18479477-18491912 GCA_020271785.1 Procambarus virginalis
GGGCAACGGATTCCAGCGTCTCAACAGGAGAATCTGAACGAGAGCACACACGACGACCGTTAGAAGATCGATGGACATCAGCCTATACTGACATGTGGCGGGGAGAGTCAATAGATGGAGGAGAAGGACGGGAAGGAGGATCGGAGGGATACGAGGAAGAAGACACAGGAGACATGACAGACCGGGCAGAAAGAAGGGGAACCCCAGACAGAGGACCAGGAGGGGGACCCTTCGGGACAGAACTCAAAGGAACAGAGGAGGGGCAGTGGGCATATCAGGGTCCAAGGCCCAGAAACGGTTGTGGGTCTGAGGAAGGTTGGAAGGACGAGGAGAGGACGAGCGCAACACGTGAGTATAAGAGACGTTAGCATAAGGCAGGAGCCGGCGAACCTGGCGCCTCACCTCAGGAAAAGATAAACGCTCCCGGTGCTTCAAGTTCAGGATGGCTGCCTCAAGCTTGTAATGGATACAGGCACGGGAGAAGGTAGGATGGGCCTCACCTCAGTCGAGGCATCGAGCCTGGGGAGAAGTGCACTCCGACTTAAGAGTGACCTTTGCCCCCACCCAAAAGACAGAGAGAGACAGTCCCAGAGCAGCGGAGGGCACCATGCCCAAACCTACAGCACTTGTTACAAAGCCTACGAGAAGGAATGTACTCTTGGACAGAGCACCTGGCACTAGCAAGAATGACAAGGAGTAGAAGGGTCCTACCATCAGAAGTAATCTTCACAACCCGAAGGGGCTGACGGCGACGACCTCGAGGGGGACGAGTAAACGTGTCTACCTGGAGGACAGAATGGCCCTGGGCCTCAAGGATATGCTGAATATCATCGTGGCAATCCTGCAGATTCCGAACACTGGTTGCAACATGGGGCGGGAGGAGAATAGTGCCAACACTGGCATTCAACCGAGCGTTCTTGGAGACCCGAACAGGGATCTCGCCAAGACAGGATAAAGCAGCCAAGCGGGAGGCCGCATCCCAAGAAGGAGCAGCAATGACACGTGTACTGAGACGGGTGGGGTTGAAGGTTACAGAGGCATCCACGGAATCAGCAAGGTGCCTATGAAGTTAGAAATCGTCAGGAGGTGCAGAATCAAGAGAGAGGGGATCAAAGTATTTGGCCCAAGAAGCAGGACCAATCAAGGCCTGATAGGCATCAGAACGGGAAAGAATTGAGCGAGTGCGGCCGTGTCGAGGACGGCGTTGAGAACCCCCAGAGAGAGAGGGGTTAAAAGGTGCAGTAGTCACAACAAGAGACCGAGCCGTACCAGGGGACGAGGTAGTCACCACTGGGAGCTTGGGGCTCAACCCAACCACAGAGGAGGGAGGGGAACTGAGGGGAGTAGTCAGAGAGGCCAAAGGAGGAGCAAGGCCGGGGCCCAACACAGCGGGGGCTACAGAGCCTGGTCTTCCAATACAGTCCGACTCGGGGTCTTGGTCACCCACCCCACGAACCTGAGGGTACAAGAGGGACATTCAACAACATAGACACGAAAAGAAACACTTTCACTCATGAATGTGCCTCCACACCCACCATGGAGCCACAATCAGAGGTAGGACACCCAACAAGAAGCTATCGCCAATCAAGCTGGGGCCCCTTAGGGGTGCGTTGCGAGTATACGCCCCACAAATGCCACCTTAAGAACCGTCAGTCCGTCGAGATCGGGTTCAGTGACGAAAGGGGGATTGACAATAAAAGGTTCCCCTCGCTCGAGACGTTGGGTACTACAGTTCTACGGGTGCAAGAGTATGCCTCCTCAAGCACCCGGGTGTCAAAATAGAAGAGGTACAAAGGAATAACCAAAACAAGCAAAAGGTCGACAGGAAACGATAAGCAGATTGGAGTAGAGGGGGAGAAAAACGAAGCAGAAGGAAAAGTTGTTCAACACAATTAGAGAGGACAGCAACAAGAGCAGAAGGCTACAAAAGGACAGGACTGTCCCAAGGAGCATCACACTCCGGCAGCTGCCCTCTAAGCCCCCCCTCACGGCATCAGCGGGCTGAGCAGGGAGGGGGGGATACAATATCAATATCAAGTCTACACGTCTATGGGTGGATTGGGTATTGCCGTACCCTGAAGGTTTAATAGCCGTTAATAAAGCCATGATGCAGAACAAATCTCCTATTACGTATACTTTTAATAAAACTTTATACAAAACATATATATTGGGTACAGGTCAGTGCTCATTAACAATGGACCAAACGTGGGGGACTGTTATACCAGAACATTTATATATGATCATCCTCGATATGAAGGCAGTGTCTGGTGCATATAATCGTAACCCGCTTTATTTGGAAAACTGTGAGCTTAGTAAAGTATTAATATCGCAGAATAGCACTAATATTGTCAATATTGGGTGCGACTTCCCTCATAACTGTGCCAAGTTGTATTACACAGCATTGCAAGCCTTAGGCTTCGATAAAGACAATATATTGTTTTATGATACATATGTGAATGGTGGAACCATACTGGCCATTAATTTACAACTTGAGGATATAGGTGACACCATCCTGATTGAAAAAATTGGTAATCTGCGGATCGCTTTGGAATTCAAACGCGGTGTTGCTAGAAATAAAGTCATTCTACTTTACGGGTCTGCAACAGGTGTGATCAGCATTAACGCAGATCGTCGCGTTATTTGTGATACGCGAGGATAAATATTAATATGAATTGTTTGGAAATAAATGAGGCGATCAGAAATAATTTAGGTGATAAGCTAAACTATCTAGGATGTTTCCTAGCTGATGACGTAAGGAAAATAGCAACAAAAATACATAAAAAAAGACCTGTAGTGTTCATAATCAACACTCTGGAGTCTGGTTCACGTAATAAAATATGCCATTGGTTAACATTCTATGTAAATAAGGAAGACGGTAGAAGCGAGATAGTTATACTAGAGAGCTACGCCAATCCAGCAATAGGAACATATTCAAGATATTTAAAAAGAGTTTATGCCCTACTTCCAAAACTATGCCCTATATATTATGAAGAAAAGGATTCAATCCCCGAATAGTTACTTCTGTGGGAATTACGCCGTTTATTTTGCCTATCATTTTTCCAGACCAAGCTTAGAGGCGGCCCTGCTTTACTTTCATGAAGCATTTAAATATGGCCAATTTCGCAAGAACGATGAAAAAGCGTTGAAATTCAGTTATGCTCTGATGAAAATGCCAGTGTGTAAGCAAACTTTCTGCTTAAACGGTAATTATGACGGATGTGAAACGCTGTGTGACAAAGTTGACTAGGATGATAGTGCGGTGAGTAATACTTTGTTAGGATTGAATGGCGAACATGATAATATCTGTATATATTTTTTACAACGTTGACAACAAAACTCATAACCTTTTTCCTTTCTACAGATTGGATGGTTAACTAGGATGCCAGGAAGGTTCGATGGACTGAATTAATGCCCCTCCCCATCTGTCTGCTAGCTAACCCACTAAGAAGAATTCTTATTATTAGTATCATTATTATTATCGTTGTAAACCACTTAAGTGTTTAATAAAAGAAATAAACTTATATAATGTGTTTACTTTTCCCTCGTAACGATTTGAAGGAGGGCGATGTCCCCGCGACCTGGTCTGACGGCTAATAGACGTCATTGATCACCACCAACACACGGCTGGATTGGGTGAGAAAAGTTAAACGGTTCTTTACATAAAACAGTCATTCTTTGAGAAAAAAATAATGACTCCACTTTCACACAAACCCACCGCCAGCTGTTCCCTCCCTTTCCCCTCCCATCTTAAGAGCCTGGTCTCTCTCACCCTCCTCAACATTTCCTGGTCATGTTGGGAGAACTAATCGACGTCATTGATTACCACCAACACAGCTGGATTGGATGAGAAAAAGTTAAACGCTTCTTTGTTTACATAACACTGTCACACAAAGCCTCCCCCAGCTGTCCCTTTCCCCTTCTCCTCTCCCATCTTAAGAGCATGGTCTCTCCCACCCTCTCAGGTAGGGCTCCGGTAGGGCTCCCCCCTCCCTCCTCAACATAACCTACATACTCCCATACCCATCTTAAGACTCTGGTCTCCTTCCCTCAACATACTTCCATCTATTTTTTTTATTAATACATTACGTACATCTGCATTAGTGCAGCTACCCTAAACTATATGAAGTGGAGTACAGTGTGTCAAAAAAGCTAACTAGGTGATGCTAAAAAATCCCCATCACACAGGATGGTTAGGCATACAGAGGTATGTGATAGGCAGTCTGCACTGACAGACTCCAGAAGCATTTTGAGGATATCATCAACAAAAGATTGAATAAGGTAGCAGTGGTAATAAAAGTTCCCATCTCGCAGGATGGTTAGTCATACAAGACCATATGTTTAGTAGCCTGCACTAGCAAGTTTTGGGTACACTGTGAGGATATCTTCAAGAATACGACAGTGAATAAAGTAAGTGCGAAGCTCCAGGTACCTCATGCCAACTGGTCTGAAAGGTCTAATAACTGGGCATTCAGTGATGTAGTGCGGGAGATCGTGCCGTAGTTCCTGCTCACAGAGTTTGCAACAGGAGTGCTCAGGATTGGGAAATCCGTCACCTGCAGCCACCTGCCACAGGTAACGGTAACCCAACCTGATCCTTGCAACCACTGTGTTGCACAGTGTAGTGGACGTTTAGTGCTGCCCATAGATATAGGTTTCAGATCTGAACAAATCATAGCTTTTTATACTAGTACTTTCAGGTCGTTGGGAGTCAGTAATTTCTTTCCTATCAGATCTGAGTGTTTGGACCAATACAGTTTTGACAGCTGAGATGGGGATACCTAGATGTAATTCAACTTCATCCTTGTTACACGCTAATTTGGCTGCAATGTCTGTCTCATTATGATGGGTTATATTTATGCGTGAAGGTATCCATACAAAGGAGATTCGAGACCCTTTACTCCGTGCAATTAGGTCATTTATAATTGAGAGAATGAGGTTTTTGCTGTCGATCTTCCAAGAGAAGTTTTTGATTGCTTGAAGAGCAGACTTTGAATCACAAAATATTATTCCTCCTCCAATGTTTTTTAATGTACTGGTAGCTAGGTGTAATGCTACTAGTTCTGCTTGTGTCTATAAAATCTACAAGCTGCTGCAATCCGTCCAGTAGAGGATTGGACTGAGCCGTCGGTGCAGACACAGTTCTCGTGAGATCTTAAATTCTCGATGGAGGCGGCAATTATTTCGAGTGTGACAGCTTTGAGAAGAGCAATATTCTCATTATCTCTCTTGGTGACAGGTGTGTATGATACTTGAATGGTGGGGTACAGATAAAGAGGAATATCAGAGACAAGGAGGATTGCACTTAAAAGGAATGTTAAGTTTAATGAGATTGTAGGCATTGTTGCTCAGCCATTTATCATAAAAGGAGCGAGTTGGTGTGTCGGCACCAGTCAATAGGGTGTTAACAGCACTAAATAATGTTTCTCTGAGCAATGCAGGAGATGTAGGGTCTCTCATGACTTTAAGGCAAAAGGTGGTGTTGACTTGCATTATTCTCTCTAGTATGGTTGGAAGCTTCAGTTCTTCCCGCATGTTGATGATTCTTGTGCATCTTGGGGCACCAAGAATTATCCTCATGGCTTCATTCTGTACTACTTCAAGTTTGTCCAACACAGAGGAGGGGGGAAATAATTAAGTGCAGAGCCGTATAATCAACGGGAGATCTAACAAACATCATATAGAATAGTCTAGCATATTTAATATTAATACCAATATTCTTACCAGTAAGCGTTTTCAATGGTTTTAGTCTTTCTTTTAACCTCCGGTGTAGATCATTTACAATGTCACTGTTAATGCCATCTCCAAGGTATTTGTGCTGCCTACACGTTTCAATGTTCTGGTTGTTGACCTTGAAAGTTATAGGGACATGAGTTTTCTCTTGGGGATGGAGAACTCTGGATTTAGTTATGGAGATAACAAGACCACATTCAATGCTTTTAGCGGCGAGTGAATCAAGTAGAGCTTTCAGTCTAGTTTGGGAATTTGCAACAATGCATATGTGATCGGCATAACAAATGACGGCTTCGTCAGGTAGTGTGGGAATATCAATTGTTAATTTGTGCATCAGAACATTGAACAGTGTAGGACTTAGCACTCCACCCTGGGGTGTACCCAACTCAAAGGGCGCACAAAGTTTACTTTTGACCCCCTTGAAAAGGACTGAGGGGGTTCTGTTGCTCAGGTAACCCCTGAGCCAGGTCAACAGTCTTCTCTTAACTCCAAAAGAGGCTAGCTGTTCTAGGATTATTTCTCTGTTTGCTGTATCAAAAGCAGTTTGGAGATCAATAAATGCCCCCTGAGAGTTTGGTCCCTCTCTGATAAAATACTCAGCAAAGCAAGTTTTTGTGCTTCTTCCAGGAAGGAAATCATACAGGTTAGGGGCAAGGTGGGGCTTGATTTGAAACATTAGTCTGCCGAGAATAATTCTCTCAAGAACTTTACACATGCACGACGTGAGAGAAATGGGTCTGAATTTTTGTGAATTAGGCTTGGGTATGGGTATTATGAGTCCCTGTGTCCAGCGGTCAGGTAAGACACCCTGCCTTAGACTTTGATTAAACAATTCTAGCAAAGGGCTATTTGGCAGCTCAGCAAGTACTCTCATGGTGTTGTATGTGATGCAATCCTCTCCAGATTGGTAGCCTTACCTTTCTTGAGAGAAAAATACTCCCATCTATCTACACACACATAGGATTAACTCTACGGCACATACTCATACATATTCATCTTGTCTTCTCTCCACCTCCTCTTCTCCCTACATGACCGCATACCAACCACATAACCCACCCGCCCCTACCCAAACATGACCCCCTCTCAAGTGATGCCTGACCGGACGCCACGCCCCGCCACGCTCCAAAAACACTGGGGGAACCCCTCACATACCTTGAGGACCATGTACCTATGCTTACCTGAGCAGGGTGGCTTAATTAGCTCAACTTCTCCGCACGGTTCTAGTCCTCAACCTCACTTTTAACATGAGGCACTAAACTACAGGCCTGTGTCCCCAACTTGCATACCATGGAAGGTGATGGAGAAGATTGTGCGAAAAAGCTAGTGGAACATCTGGAACGAAAGAACTTTGTATCACAACATCAGCATTAGTACAGGGATGGCAAATCATGCCTCACAGCATTGATTGAATTCTATGACCAGGCAACACAAATCAGGCAAGAAAGAGATGAGTGGGTCAGACTGCATATTTTTGGATTGTCAGAAAGCCTTTGATACATTACCACATAAAAGACTAGTGCACAAGCTGGAGATGCAGGCAGGAGTGAAAGGGAAGTTACTCCACTGCTAGTATCTTCTGGTACTCCCTGGATGAGGGAGTGCCTAAGCAACAGAAGACAGAGTCACTGTGAGGGGCGAGGTCTGAGTGGGGTGGCGTCACCAGTGGAGTCCCTCAGGGATCAGTTCTACGACCTATACTGTTCCCGATATATGTAAATGATCTCCCAGAGGGTATAGACTCGTTCCTCTTTATGTTTGCTGATGATGCAAAAAATTATGAGGAGGATTAAGACCGAGAAAGATACTACGAGGCTACAAGATGACCTAAGCAAACTGAAGGAATGGTCAAACAAATGGCTACTGAAGTTCAAGCAAAGTAAGTGTAAGGTAATGAACCTAGGGGGAGGAAATCGGAGGCCAGACACTGAATACCGAATGGGAGATGAGGTTCTTCACGAAACGGACAGAGAGAAAGATCTAGGAGTTTATATCACGCCAAACCTGTCTCCCGAAGTCCACGTCAAAAGAATAACATCGGCGGCGTATGCGAGGCTGGCTAACATCAGAACCGCCTTCAGAAAGCTGTGTTAGGAATCTTTCAGTACCTTGTATACTACGTATGTAAGACCAATTCTGGAGTATGCGGCCCCAGCATGGAGACCGTACCTTGTCATACACAAGACGAAGCTGGAAAAAGTTCAGAGATATACCACTAGGCTAGTACCAGAACAGAGAGGCATGAGTTAAGAGGAAAGGCTGAAGAAACTGCACCTCACCTCGCTGGAAGACAGATGAACACTGGGAGACATGATCGCCACATACAAAATTCTAAGAGGGAATCAACAGGGTAGACATGGATGGATTATTTAACACGGGTGGTACACGCACAAGGGGACACCGGTGGAAGCTGAGTTCCGAAATGAGCCATAGAGACATTAGAAAGAACTTTTTCAGTATCAAGGTAGTTAGTAAAAGGAATGCATTAGGAAATGATGTGGTGGAGGCTGACTCCATACACAATTTCAAATGTAGATATGATAGAGCTCGAGAAGCTCAGGAATCTGTACACCAGTAGATTGACGGTTGAGAGGCGGGACCAAAAGCCAAAGCTCAACCCCCGCATGCATAACTAGCCGAGTACAACTAGGTGAGTACGAAGATTTTACCCAAGTCTTGAACTATGTTAAGGACAGAAGAATTGTTGATGGTTTGTCAGTAAACAGTTATGGTGGCTATAATAACCCTCATTGTTTTAAAACTTTTGAACCCAAATCAAAATATGTTATTTTGTCAGCTTTATCTTGCACCTTTACAATTAATGAATGGAACTATGTTCACCTGGACGTATACAAAGGGAGTCAAAGGTAATATCTGAAATTTTAAATTTCCCTCTTTATAAGTAACTGCAGAAGGCCTATTGGCCCATAAAGAAACAATTTGCATTCTCTTGATAGACGAAGAAAAATGACTGATATTGAGGAAGAACTGAAATTAATGAAAGGGATAAAATATATATATCAATCAATAGTTAAATAAATCAACACAAACTGAAACTAGAAACAACAGATACAAATAGTACCAGCTCAGATTTTGAAGAAACCTGAGCAAATATTAATTTGCAAATCAGTTTATTGAACGATGGAAGAGATTACCTGGTAACAAAATGGACGTTAGATAGTTGGATTGTTTCAGACAAGGTCAGAAATATATTTAGAAGAATTTTGATTGGGAATTATAAGAACTGTCTCGCAACAGCCTATAGGCCGTTTGCAGTTCTTCATTCTCATGTTTATATGTTCTAGTCAACTAGACATGATTTATAATGCTCCAAGATGCTGGGGATGACGTGAGCATCACGTCTCTCCTTATATTAAGAGTTTACTGGAAACTACATAAGAAAACTGACGAAATGTTTGCTATCCAATTGTCTGACAATGAAATATGTATTATAACATAAGAATATAAGAAGAAAGGGAACTGCAGAAGTGACCCACACTAGGCATCTCCTATTTATATCCAAACACATTCAAATATATGAACAAATCTACAAAGGCCGTGACAAGAGTTCGAACCTACATCCGAGAGGATCCCAGACGCGCCTTAATCGACTGAGGTACGACATGGTCAAAAGAATTGCATCCGGGAAATCAATTAGACATACCCCGGATCACGCTATTACCATTTCTGTGTGTTACGAACATTATGGGTCACAAACGGGTTCTTTATGGTGGAACTAAAATGACAGCATCCGACCCCAAGTCGGTAGTGGCTTTCAAGGAGTAGGCTTGGTAATGCAAGTAAAATAAGGGGGGGGGGGGTTGAAATGAACACAACACTTCATCCTTTATCAATACATTCACTTAACTTATTATCACTTCCCATCACCTTAAATATAAAATATAAAATGAACTAATATTACTACAAGTGAATATTTACATGTGTCGCTCTCATATAGGACACTTAGCACTTCTCGATGCTAACGCAATGCAGCCTTTGTCAACTTCCGTGTCTCCTCAACACACAGTACCGTCCTCAACCAGTACTGGGAAACACCAGCGAGTCCACCCTTGCCATGGGCCAGCCTACCGACAGTATCACTAGGTGCCTCCTGATTATCCACAATCACTCTCCAGCCAAGTGCTGGTAGAGAACTTCAGTCACGCGCTGACAGGGGCCACTACATAGACAAATACAGAGGTATCGCTCCCCTGGCAGGGGCCTCTGGCGACGAGCTAGTTACACTCCTCAACGACACCTTACTGCCGGTCGCCTGCTTCGGGTTACGCCGACTCCTTTCACTGCTACTCCACTTGCAGAAAGTAGATACCACACAGTTCCTCTTCGGCCGCGGCTCACTTAGTCATCAAGCAGAATTAAGTAGAGAGAGATTAGGCTGTCCAGGGCAGACTGCCTTTCTCCGTACCACAGCAGCCCTACGTCACGTCTGTGTGTACAGACACGTCATCAGTAAACTGGCCAGTACTGGTGAAACTAGGAAAGACCCCTTTTGGACTCTGGCACTGACATACAGCTCTTATCACAACAGATGGCGCTGGCTGACCAAGGCAGGAATCTTGAGCCTTTTGTAGGTATCACACAGCCACCACCAGATGGCATTGTCCACATTACGTCTAATACTATGTGGGTGAGGGAGCAGACTCACAGATGGCGCTGACGTCGCTACTTCATACTCCGAAGATGTAGTCGGGTTCGTAACAGTGTGTCATTCATATATATGTCTAACCTACGATTGAAATAATCACGGGATCTTACATCAATTATGTTCCACAAATCGACAAGCCTGTTTCCGAACCAGTATTTACCCAGGTCTCTCCCAAATCTAAACTTATTCAACCCTGTTACCGAACCAGTATTTACCAAGATCTTTCTTTAATCTGAACTTATTCAACCCCATTACCGAACCAATATTTACCCAGGTCTTTATTTAATGTAAACTTATTCAACCCTGTTACTGAACCAATATTTACCCAGGTCTTTATTTAATGTAAACTTATTCAACCTGTTACCGAACCAATATTTACCCAGGTCTTTCTTAATCTAAACTTATTTAACCCTGGTTATCGAACCAGTATTTACCCAAGTTTTTCCCAAATCCAAATTTATTCAACCCTGTTACCGAACTAGTATTTATCCAAGTCTTTCTTAAATCTAAATGTATTCCACCCTGTTACCAAAGCTGTATTTACCCAGGTCTTTCCCAAATCTAAACTTATTCAACCTTGTTACTAAACCAGTATTTACCCAGGTCTTTCTTAAATCTAAACCAATTTATATCCATTCTTTCGTGTTCTATGATGTGCTGACCGAGGACTTGGCGCGGGTGAGGCGTACATAATGTGTATGCGTCCAGCACGTTCTCGCCAGCATTCCAGCGTCAGGAAACTGTTCTACTAAAGTGCCTTACCCTAACCTACCAAAAGGCACATGAACAGAAAACGGGGCATACGTCAAAATGCGACTAACTATTAGGAGGACAATGTGAGTGTATGTGTAAGAGTAGGCTGCAAGTGTATGTATGTGTTAGCACTGATACGAATACCAACAAGGACTTGTAACTGAATGCTCTGCCATGATTCCACACCACAATCACCGTACACAAACACTCACACCACAATCACCGTACACAAACACGTACACCACAATCACCGTACACAAACACGTACACCACAATCACCGTACACAAACACGTACACCACAATCACCGTACACAAACACTCACACCACAATCACCGTACACAAACACGTACACCACAATCACCGTACACAAACACGTACACCACAATCACCACCGTAGCAGTAGCACCTTGGAAAGAGTGAAAGTCACAACTCACAGTTGACTGTGATGGTGGTGCTGACAGTGTTCATGAGGCCGGAGGAGACGGAGTGGTTGGTGGTGGAGCAGGTGATGGTGGTGTGGGCCGTGGCCCTGGAGGCCACCACCACCATCCAGGTGGTGGAGCGTGAGCCCTGGAGCTCCACGCTGCTCCCGCTCCCCAGCACCGACCCTGGCCGCCCCACACCAGCCCCGGCGGCGGCTCTGCCGGAGCAACAACAAAACAACATTACATATACTATTACCAAAAATTAGTTATATAAATTTATGTAATATTATTTAACTTCATATTATTATATTTCTATATTTTCAAAATACTATGCTAATTCTTTGCATAGCATTTTATGAAAACAAAAAACACAGAAATTATTTTTAATATATAACAAGCCACAATTTGTTACATATGTAATAAAAGCCAAAAAAACCAGCGATCCCAAGTCTCTCTTCTAACCTGAGAATGTTGTCCTTCAATCATGAATTTTCGTTCCCAGAATTAATCTGAATCTTAACATGTATATTGTTTGCTGTTCTCTTAATATCCCACGTTTTATTTTCCAATAGTTTATACACGTCAGACATACAAAAATCAATGACAATGTTAATACTTCAGTCACGTCTTACAGAAACAGAAATGTCACATTCGGTGGTAATTGTGAAGAAAGTAAGGTCGTAAGCAGATGAAAGGTAATCATCAAAAGATAGCGCTAAATAGGGAAGACAATAAGGCCATTATTAAACTTGATAAAAATCGTACTGAGTGCACAGAAAGTATAAAAAGCGAGACTCGTCTTAAAAATACTTATTCTTACTGAATTCATAACAGTTTTCAATTAAATTAGAGTACTAGAAAA
>WNGS01004374.1:18501236-18516121 GCA_020271785.1 Procambarus virginalis
TTTTCATCTACATAACGGCAATATACAGTTGGTTTTTGTCTGCTACTCAAGACTATGTCTTCGATGGTTCCCATGTAAAAAATTAGCAAATAAAACTCCTAAGGGAGAGCCCATTGCTACTCCGTCTATTTGTAAATACATGTCTCCTTGTGGACTGATGAAAGGGGCTTCTTTGTACATGCTTCGAGAAGACTCTTCAAGGTGTGGCTCAGATATGTCAACTTTGGGGGTGCTCTCGTCTCTGTATACTCTGTCCAGTATCAATCCGTACTGGTGTGTTGTCGACGGGGACGTTGGTAAATAGGGATTCCTCGTCCAGGGAAGCAATGATTCCATCGGGCTGGGTATATTTGATTAATTCTAGGAATCTGCTGATGAGTTGATAGACTATCTTACTTGGAGGTTATTGGAAGTTAGAGTTCATTGAGTCTTTTTGCAAGGTGATAAGTTGGAGTTGGTATTTGACTGATTATAGGCGTAGTGGGTTACCTGGTTATGTGTCTTAATCATTGCCGAAGGCATATCCTAAGCCATAGTCACCTTGAATTTATTGAAATGCACACTACCTTTCTTTGCGTTGATTGCCGTAATTGTTTTGTTTACTTTCCGCTTAAGGTCTTCCACAGTCAATGCGGTCATATTCAATGAGACATGTTTAAAAGAAAACCTGCTGCCAGTATACACCTTATTATAATATATATATATAATATATATATATATATATATATATAGATATATATATATATATATATACGAACAGCCTGAATGGTCCCCAGGACAATATGCAACTGAAAACTCACACCCCAGAAGTGACTCGAACCCATGCAACTGAAAACTCACACCCCAGAAGTGACTCGCAACCCATGCAACTGAAAACTCACACCCCAGAAGTGACTCGAACCCATGCAACTGAAAACTCACACCCCAGAAGTGACTCGAACCCATACTGCCAGGTGCAACGCAACTGGTATGTACAGGGACGCCTTATCCGCTCGACCATCACGACCGGACATAGGGAAGTGATAGCCGAAGCTATTTGAACCACTTCCCCGCCGGCACTATCTATCTATCTAAATATTATTTATATATATATATATATATATATATATATATATATATATATATATATATATATATATATATACATATATATATATATATAATATATATATATATATAGATATATATATATATACACACAATAAGGTACTGGGTCAAAAGAGCTTAGATCGACACATTTGGGACAGAATTTGACAATGTTCCTAAGAAGCTACAACATGATCTGGGTCTCTGGTTAGACACTGACAATTATAACAATCAGATGCGGAGGCTGCTTACAGCATGCTGACATAGATCTGGAAGCAAAAAATCCAATATTGCTCCCTCATCACCACATAGTAAGCAAACTAATTGTGTTACATATACACAAATACAGCACTCTGCATGGTGGGGTATTAGATACTCTCACAGACCTAAGACAACAGTACTGGCTACCCCAAGGTAGACAGACAGTAAAATCAATAATCAAATCCTGTGTTATTTGCCGGAGATACGATGCCAGAGTGTGTCCATATCCTGGCCCTCCTCCACTTCCGAAGGAACGAGTCGTACATATTCGTCCCTTTGAGACAACAGGAGTAGATTTCACAGGAGCACTAACACTGACAGGCACTAAAGACAAAAAACCAGTAAAAGCCTACATCTGTCTTTTTACTTGTGCCACAACAAGGGCAGTCCATCTAGAAGCGACTCCCGATATGAGTGCCAAAGCATTCTTAGAGGCTTTCCGCAGGTTTGCTTCTCGTAGATCCTGTCATAAGTTAATGATCTCAGACAATGGGTCCAACTTAGTGGCAGGAGAAGCATGTCTGAGGAAAATCTGGACACACCCAAAGGTACGCACGGCCCTAAATCAACGGCAGTGCCAATGGAAATTCATACCACCCAGAGCACCATGGCACGGAGGCTTCTATGAACGCATGGTTGGTACGGTGAAACATTCTCCAAGGAAAACCCTACACCGCCAAAAGATTGACCTACAGGAGCTTCAAACCGTAGTCATAGAGATAGAAGCACGAGTTAATAACCGACCACTTACCTACCTCTCTGATGATGTTTTGCAGCGTGAACCATTAAGTCCAGCTCATTTGATGTATGGGAGACCTCTCAAAACACTTGTGTCTCTTACGGACGAGGAACCAGAGGATCCTTCATATGTCCAAGAGAGTGATTTGGTTCAACGTTTCAAACATTTACCAGGGTGATAAGTTGGTGGAATGACGTATGGACTCGGGAATACCTTACAGCTCTGAGGGAGTATCATTACGGGGCAAATAACCCCTACAACAGAATTAACTTGAACCCTGGTGACATAGTTCTGTTGGATAGTGATGGACCACGCTCAGAGTGGCCTATAGGTCAAATAGTCTCTGTTCATCCAGACAGCCAGGGCATCTTGAGAATAGTGAAAGTGAAATGCCGAGGCAACACTACTCTCAAAACATTAGAGAAATTAGTTCCTTTAGAAATGGCTAGAAAAGAAGACGTTCAACGACTTCCAGCACCCGATATGCCAGTACGGACATACGCCCCAAAGGACTGCAGCACAACAATGTAAACTCAAATTAAAGCAGCACTATAATTCTGAAGGAGAAGAATAAAGTGATCGCAGTCCTTACCGGGACTTCGACCCGTGTTCTTCTCCCCCGGAATTATGTTGGAAATCCGACACATACACATAATAACATAGTCTCCCCTAGTCAGTATTCCATTAATAATAGAAAATGGGAGATCCCGTGACTTCATCGACGACGTCGTATATTTACATTATTAAACACTGTTTATACAACAGTCTTGTACCTAAATTTAACAAAAAAGTACTCAACAAGACTGAATATAATTACTAACACATTAATATAGCTTGACTCTCTTGTTAATGTAAAATTACTAGGGAAGTGGAACCATGCACTTAGGGGCGTGGGTCCCAGAGCGTCACTCTCGCTACACACTCAACAATAACAATGAGTGCTCGTGTGTTGTGAAACTGGTCGCCTAGGATAGACCTACTCTGTCCCAAGAAACTACCATAGCAACACCACTACTACAACTAGAGCAATCCTGTATCCGGCTTACCAAGTATACTATATATATTTGATTAAATTTGTGTGCACATTTTTATCATTTATTAGGTAGTCGGTTATGAAGAATGAATAACACCACCACAATGTACGTGTACTCCATTTTACACCCATCTATTTCATGTTATACCTGTAATTGATCTGTTTAGGGAACTTTGATTAATTCCTTGCATCCCATACAGGTAAATTGTGATTAGGAGCAGCAAGAAGCTGTGCAGAGAGTTATACCTTATACATAATTTGTCTATGGCTGTTTGCCAACACTTGTAGCCTCCACAGCCGCCATTATGTGGCACTCAGAGGCACAGGGCCACACCCATTTGATGCTACAATTACACAGCCTTAGCAGGCCCCATACTACAGGATCAGCTAAGCCCACTCTAGTTATTGTAAAAGTAGTACTCATAACTAGTAATAATTATTGAAATAATAGTAGATTAGACCACCATATGTGGTATGATATAAATTTATGAACAGGTAAACAATTTGTAGTTTAAGAAGGAGCCATCTTTAAGTGGTTTAAGCTACAAATTGTCCCTCCAACTTTGTGAGATAATTTCAGGCAGTTTTAACAAGTACACACAGTTCACTCAATTAATTTCTTAATTACTAAGAATATAAATAAGATAAAACTTTATTTTATTGAAGCCAATTTAAAAAAAAAAGAGATATACTGCCTGGAGTTTTCCGCACAGACACTATATTACACTAGCTAGGAAGGGAAGAGGGGGATATACAGATGTCATACCATTGCTGATGCTGGAAGCTCAATACTTAGTATTAATTAAGGATTTTAACCAAAAATGTACGTAATATGCGCAGCAATATAGATCGCATCCCAAGTCATCACAGCTTTTGTCATTGTTGTGTGATATCACTCCCACCAGGACCCATGCAGGCTCATGAAAGTACATGCAAAGTACATCAGACTCTCAAATTTTACCCACCAGAGAGGAAGATTACTTTCCGTAGCTATGGACGGGGTTATGGTCCTAGTCACATGTGCTTTTATGACTTTGAGTGCATGTTAGACTGCTCGAACCCTAAGGAAATGATAGAATCACGTCACAACGCAGTAGCGTATGCGTACATCATCGTTGACCGACAGATGAATATTGTTGAGAAAGACACTTATTTGGGTAAAGATGCAGTAAATCACTTTGTAACCACGCTAGAAGCGTCATGGTCTAGAATCAAGAGGGGTATAGTATCCTATGAACTTCACATGTCTCAGCAACAACAGGCGATATTTGAGACAAAAACAGTCTGTGAACTCTGTGATGAACCTTTTAACGGACAAGATAATCAAAGTCCGTCATCACGACCACACAGTAAGATTCCACAATTATCAAGCGGCTTACTGTGGTAGATGTAATTTGCAGTGTGTAAATTCATACAAGTTCCTATACACTTTTTCCCACAACGCTTCCTATGATTTAGGAGTAATCCTAAACGAGATGGAAAATCGACCAGGGAGTGAAATAGATATATTAGCTAGTGACGGATTTAAATTTATGAAAGTTGATGTGAACAACTTAAGATTGTTGGACAGTTTAGCACTACTCAATGATTCACTAGGAAGAATAACCAAGGATCATATTGATAGTGGGAAACCTACCACATTCACTTTGGCTATGTTAAAAGGGTGAATAAAGAAGCCATCCCCAAACTGCTGAAGGGTAAACAATCATTCTGATTACTTATCCACTATGAGTGTGTTAGATGAACCACACCTTCCTTCTCAAGATAAGTATTACAATACACTAAAAGACGAAGAGTTGTCAGAAAAAGATTATAAACAAGCCTTAGAAATTTTTGATTTGGCTAAATGTCGTAACATAGGGGAGTATCTGCTCCTTTACCTCAAAGTGGACACAGGATTGCTAGCCGATGTGTTCACAGTCTGGCGAGATACCATGCTTGCTCTCTACAAATTAGACATTTCCCACTACATTTCTTTACCCTCATTTGCTTGGGATGCATTCTTGCTTAAATCGAAAGTTGAACTTGATGTTGTGTCAGACCCATTGTTATATGATATACTTCGTCGGAATCTCCGAGGAGGGTTCACCAGTGTGACCAGGCAGTACACGAATGTGGAGAACCAACATACAGGCTTAGATCTAGGGGAAGATAGTAGCTACATCATTTACCTCTATTTTAACAGTCTTTACGGGGCGTGTATGACTGAACTGCTCCCTCGTGGCGGGATTCGGAAACTGACACACAATGAGCGTGACGTACTGCTATAGCAAGGCTTGGAGAATATCTCTTGTGATGGGTCCAAGGGGTATTGTGTGTTGTGTGATGCACTGCAGGTCCGACCGGAGGTGGCTAGGTATACATATGAACTGTCCTTAGTTCTTTCCCATATTTACATTACCGAGGATCACATTTCACCATACAATAAGAATATTCTTACAGAAGAAAGTCGCGGTCTGCCTAACAATACTAAATAAATTGCTTCGCACCTTCCTCAGAAAGATTACCTGGTTAGTCTGGACTTGTTACAGTTACTCATATGCATTAGATTAGAAGTAGCTAAAGTTCACGACATCTACGAATTCGAGCAGGAGAGCTACCTTAAAGACTTCATTGAAACCAATGATCGTGAACATGCCAGTACCAAATGCGCGTTAAAAAAAATGGCTTTCAAACTCGTATCAAACTCTATATATGGAAAGAGTCTCACAGATGTATCTAAATATGGGAACAAACACTATTTGGTCACAGATCGTAGACATTTCCTGAAACATACTTTACCTTGAGGTGCTTCCGGGGCTTAACGTCCCCGCGGCCCGGTCATCGACCAGGCCTCCTGGTTGCTGGACTGATCAACCAGGCTGTTGGACGCGGCTGCTCGCAGCCTGACGTATGAGTCACAGCCTGGTTGATCAGGTATCCTTTGGAGGTGCTTATCCAGTTCTCTTTTTATCATGCTCGAAAACCATTCTTCAAGCGGAGTCTTTTGTTAAGTAAGGATCGTGTGATATGTACTATCAAGCAGAAGTCTCTCCTAGTCAACACTCGTACGTACCTTGGTTATCATATACTTCAAATTGCTAAGAGGCGACTCTTAGAGTTCTGGTATGATGTTATCAAACCCACGTATGGGTATAAAGTGAGTCTGTTATATACAGACAGACTCTTTCATCATTAAACTTGACTGTCAGGATGTGTTTGAAGAGTTGAATAAGTCTCCTCTCTTCGACTGTATGGTTTTTAGTAATTTTAATGACACACATCCATTCTACTCTAAAGCGCGTGAAGGTGAACTAGGATTGCTCAAATCAGAAATAGACTCTAAGATTAATAACCAGTTAATTGCTCTCAGGCCAAAAACATACTCTTTCACCACACATGATGGGGAGCACACTTGTAAGTGTAAGGGTGTACCATACCACCTACTAGAGAAACTCTCACTTGACTCGTTTCAGCACACTCTTGAAACAAACACTTCAATCAGGTTTGTGTCGAGATCTATACGTAACGTGCAAGGAAAGATTTGTACATGTCGCAGTACCTGCAGAGGATTGTCAGCATTTGACGATAAATGTTACATTCTAAGCCCCACACAGTCCCTAGCGTATGGTCATCCAGATATTCCCAATAACAATGATGATGAGATGGATGTAGAAGTGAGAGAGGAGGAGGAGAAGGAAGAAAGGTTTATGGAGGAGGATGTGGAAGCAGAGCAACCACAGAGCCTCTACCCAATATTCCGTCCCTGGAGCAAGGGAGATGCTGCAGCTCAAAAACTGTTCAACCCTCACTAGATTTATGTTGTACAATTTAGCTAGTATTAAGATAGATGTCCATATGACTAGAACTATTTATACAAAATGAATAGGATGTTTAATATTATTATTATTGTTTGTGAACTGTAAGAACTACGATTAGTTTTAAAATGTTGCTGTACATAAAATACGTGAATAAACACCTGCAAATGACTAATGTTTGTATAAATACCACCGCATTTCCTTAGTTTTTAGCAGTCTTAACAAAGCATTAATCATGGCCAGTTCCTATGATATAATCCACGAGGAACATCTAGATATTTTCCGTGAACCATCTCGTGTTATTATTGCTGGTTATTCAAACAGCGGAAAATTCTACTTGTGCAGTAAACATGTAAAGAAGTATCAGCACAAGTTCTCCTCAATAACTATATGAGGAGGAGGTTTCTCTGAATTACGATCAGATCCACAAATTAAAAGGAAATTGATCGAGCATTCAACCATTATTGATCCTGTGGAAGAGCGAGTGGATAATGACTCGCATATCTTGGTAATCTATGATGACCTTTTTACAGAGTCTGCGAATTCAAAAATCGTATCAGACATGTTTACTAGGGGCCGACATTTCATGGTTTCTGTCATATTGACATATTGATTACTCAAAATATATTTTTTCCTGGTAAATACTCGAGGAATTTTAGTTTAAATGCTTCTCATTTCATATTGGTTAAATCAAGAGACCTCTCACAAATTGAAACACTCGGAAGACAAACATTTGGGAAACAGGATTCAAAGAAATTTGTAGAGTTATATAAGAAAGTTATTAGCCAACCCTACGGCTATTTGCTAGTAGATCTGGGCTCGAACACTTCCTCTACTATAACATTACGCGGCAATATTGTTCACGAACCGCCCTATGAGATAGTTTACCAATGGTGAGCAAGAAAGATGTATTGGAACGAGTATATAACGACCCCTCATCTAGCGGGGGGCTTGGAGGGATACAGAGGTTGAATAAGGCCGCCAAATTAATTAACTCTAGTATAACTCTAGCCGATCTAAAGGACTATCTGAAAAGCTCTGACTCCTATACGTTGCATTATTTACAACCACATAAATTCCCTCGGCGTCGGGTATTAAGCCCTAAACCGCGACCATTTCAAGCTATAGACTTGGCCGAGATGAGTATTGGACAAACATAATGACGGAGTGAAATATTTACCCGTATGTGTAGATATTTTCTCTAGGTACGCTCAAGTAGTACCCTTACGCACCAAAGACGGGAAAAGTACCAGTAAAGCTCTGGCTTTATTTCTAGATTCAACTCATTCTCAGGGAGTGCGCAAAATTAATTCTGATCGAGGTGGAGAATTTTATAACGCCACTATGAAAAGAATGCTGGCAGCAAAGAAAGTACAGTTATATAGTGTATTTTCTCAGGAGACTAAAGCTTCAATCGCTGAGCAGTTCATATGTACTTTAAAAGGTAAACTTTACAAGTTTATGACGGCGCACAACACTTTAAAATACATGCAGGCTCTACCATATATTGTGAAAACATATAATTTAACCCTACACAGAGGATTGAAGGGGAAGACACCCACGGAGGTGCACGCTCTATCCTCGCCTAGCGAACACGCCAAACAACTTGATTTAATGTATAAAAGCCGGAACAAATCAAAGAGAACTGTCATTCCTCGATTGACTGTCGGTGATAAAGTACGTATCACTTTCTCTGATCGCATTTCCAAGTTTAAGAAAGGGTTTAAGCAGCAGAACACCCGAGAGATATTTACAGTTACACGTATTGATTGGCGACAACACATCCCTTTATACTTTCTAAAAGATCTGAATGGAGAGGAAATTGATGGTGGCGTCTATAAACAAGAATTAACACCTACTCATTTGCCTCAAACCTTTAATATTAAAAAGGTAGTGGGGGCAACGCAGAGTCTCTGGCAAACTTCTTTATAAAGTTAGGTATGTAGGTTATGATCGGTCATTCGATAAATGGATTGATGCTGCTGGGATATTACATTTATAACGAAGAAGCCCTTACTATATAAATACAAGGAATTGATCCAACTATTATGAAAACTTCAGTATTCCTCGAGAAAACAGTTGATTGAAAAATTGAAGAAACCACGTATAAATTGTTCATCGGAAATTTTTAATAACTTAAAAAAATTGCCTGTGCCTGACAAGATTGTTAAAAAGATGAAAAAATATAAATTGCTTATTCAGTCATTAGCCTGTAAGAGACCTTCTGTGTCAACCAAGAAACAGATATTAACCAGCAAACGAGGAGGCAGTATTTTATCCATTATTTTGCCGATTGCAGCTAGTTTAATTACACGGTTGTTCAGTAAGTAAAATGAGAGCTCTTTATCTCGTACCGCGTAAAATAGTGGACAGCCGGAAAGCTGCACACAGCCCTGCTTACCCCACTGTGAAAGCTGCTGTTGCTCAACATCTTACTGTCAAACCTCCCCCTCTTCAGTTGCATACCAACCCTTCCATAATACATTTAATAGATTTGAAATTGAAAGTGCGAGATCATGAATATGCAAGATCCTTGCTAAACCATTATGATGCTAGTAGAATCGTTCGTTGGGATCTGAATGGAAATGTATTGGCTCCAGTATCTGGCATACATATAATTAATGCCATTATACATAAAATGACTGTGCTTAAATCTGTTTTTTACCTGATAAATTGCTATTGCTCAACTGTTTTTCACACTAACTTCTACACCGCGAGATTTATTCCACAATACTACGGCAAGCAGTCAAGTGTATGAGGCTCCATCTGTTAAGAGAAAGGCAACTGCAAAAATTAATCCTCACAGTAAAAGGAATGCTTCCTGGATCGTATATTAACAGGTGAGTGTATATAAATGTGTGTGTAATGTGTAACTAGCTTTACTTGGCAAAAAGCTGTCTAAGGAGAGAGTGATGGACACTCATGATGTATCAGATACGCCACCAGCGTATCAGATACGCATTTATTCCCAAATAACATCCCCGCATCGTTCCAAAATCGATTGTTTAACCAGCTAAAACTAGATCCCAGGAGGAGTTATGAAATGTGTCTACAAAAACTACTCCTCCCCACTTCCCATTACGTTATTAAGCGTGATAATCCTGAGGCCTATATATGTGTAGGGGTTATGTATGAGAAAGTGGGCGAGGGGAGATACATGCATTCAAAGCATTTATTATCATCCGATGTTTTAGCCGGAACTATAAAAGAAATTAATACCACGAATAATACAGAAATAGACGCCATATTTTCAAGTAATGCTAAACCGAGTTTTTAGGAAAGACATTAAAACAATTTTCACCTAAATACGGAACGCATTTTATTAAATATGATTCTTCCTCCACTCGAAACAAGTTCACTACTGTGATTAGTGAGGAGAATATTGGCTCTGCAACGGGGCATAAAAACATCAGTAGAGTTCCATTATCATTTGAGACAGCTTTTGGGAAAGTGCTGGGCGTAGTTCCGGAAAGTGAATATGATATATTCGCAAAACGTCAGTATGCCTCGAGTGTAGTTGACACACGTGTATTCCCGCCAATGCCTAGAGGAGGAGTTGATATTCTGTGTGTTTATTGCGATAAAATCTCTTCTACTAGATAGGGGAACCAGTCTGTAAATATTTTGGATGTAATCTCCCTAAATGGAAGTGATAACAGCAACAATAAAAAACTATATGTGCGTCTTAACACCAACATGATAGACAGCGTCAGCATCACTATTAGGGATGAGGATGGTAACCTAATAAATCTTGATGAACGTGGGTGTACCATAGCAGTCTTGCATGTACGTCCTGTAGCACGAGGTATATAACACCAACGCTTCCCCCCCCCCCCCCAACTCCTCATTCGTCTGAAATAAGCGGAGAAATGCGTGTCCACTTTATTCCCCCCTCTGATGAGGAATTATACATTCTGTTAACCCCTCCTAGAGGTGGGGGGGACCGATGATATAAGTATTTTCAACAGCAGTAGGCGTTATACGCATGGAGGGGGAACATTTTCCTTTTTAAGCGTAAAGCGCGTCGAGCTGCTCTCTTTATCACAAGAACACTGGCTCCTGCTGCGCTTAGCTTGGGGCAGAACGTACTAGACGACATTAATAATGACAAACAAATTTTCAAACAATCTCTTAAAAAACGAGGAGTTGAAACATTGAAAGGAGTGGGCAAGCAAATGATAGGCAGAAGAGTGCAGAAAAAGAATAAACAAACAAAAAAATTAGTAAACATCAAACGTTTTACTAAAGCAAAATATAACGATGTGCTGTCATAAATTCTTCTCACTCGGCTGGTGTTGTCTAAAGCGTGAACGTAGCCGGATATAATGCTCTTGGCCTCCAGGTGCTCTTAGAACACTATACCGCCGCTGTTTGTGAAGCCTTTCCTAAAGTATTTTCCCCTTGATTGGTAGAATCAACAATTGCAAGCAGAGAAACGGTGGATTCTGGGGTTAATAATAAGTTTACAGACACCTATCTGGAATTCATCAAGGGGGTGAACGGGCAGCTGATGGATTTATCATCTATAGCTTTGGAGTTGTCTATTGATCTAACCGAAGAAGATGGAACACCTTTAGGAGATGCTAAAATGTTTTGTTAGTGAATGGATTATCGCAAACTCTATACAAATCCGCTATTGTGTATTTATACGAAACAGTAGTTGAAACAAGCTCATTATTCTCATTCTAGTCGTACGTAAAGTTATTATCTACGATTTCTGGGTGTAAGGTTAACCGCTATAATAAACTGTCACAGTTTTTTAACCGTGTCGATCCTGGTAAAATTGAAGCTGCTTATTTCACTAACACCTCGGCTGGGGAGAAGCAGCAGATGACTGATTTGAAAACAGGTGGTGTGAATACTTGTTTTAAACTAATGCTGGATGTCACATCAGTTAGTGAATACGTTTTGGATAATGTGGACATTAGGATGCACCTCGAACTTCAACCCGGTAAATGGCTTATACTCAGTGATAATGAACACGCTAATTTTAAATACAATATCAAGTAAGTAAGTAATTATCAAAAAGAAGGCACCAAACCAGGAAGGTTATGTAGCACCATCAAATGCGTAGGATAATCAGAGGGCGTTAAATATCACCAAGGATGCCAATACAAGAAGAGAAACACGTAAGGCGAACGATATCAAGAGTATCCGAGTCACCATGAATACTATCGAGAGACAAGCGACCGCAGGGGACGGTCGGAAAACAAGACACACACTCGTCCCGGAAGTCAGGACATTTAACAAGCATATGCACGACTGTAAGAGGGACAATGCCGTTAATACAATAAGGAGCAGGACGGCGCACTATCAAGTGACCATGAGTTAAAAAAAGAGTATGGCCAATACGCAACCTCGCCAGAGCCGTTTTCCCAATGCCGGTTACAGTGGTAGGAGGACGGCCACGAGGACACACAACTTTTAAGAGAACGTAGTTTGTTAACAGTATCAGACAACCAACAAGCCTGCCAGCGGGTAAGGATGGAGGAATGGGATAAGTGGGTAAAAGTCAGAATAAGGAATAGCTTCATGAGAGATGGGACAAGAGAGGACAGCCTCCCTGGCGGCAGCATCCGAGCGCTCATTTAAAGAGACTTCAATATGGCTGGGAACCCAACAAAGCTCAACCGACTTAAAGTTGCTGTGAACAAGAAACAGCCAATGCTGGATCTTGACAACCATTGGATGAACTGGATTAAAGAACCTGAGAGCCATGAGGGCAGTACGAGAGTCAACAACAACTACAAAGGAAGATTGACAACGAGAGAGAGCAGGAGACGAAGAGCATAGCGAATAGCATAAAGGTCCTCTGTGAAGATGCTAGTCTCTGGAGGTAAGCGACACATAAGTGGGATCAGGAAAAACAACAGAATAGCCAACACCCTCTGCAGACCAAGACCCAGCAGCGAAGATGGAAACGGAGTGGGAGTGAGAAGAAAAGTGCTCAAGGAAAAGGCAGTTTAGAACCGTAGGATGGGGAAAAACTTTAGGGATGCGCGTCAAGGACATACAAAACTGCGAAAAGGGGACTCTCCACGGGGGCAAAGAAGGAACTGCACGAGGAGAAATATTAGATATTCGAACGGAAAAAGAATCCTGTAAGCGAGATAACCGGACAAAAAGAGGGAGGCGGTGAAGAAGAACAGGAACCGCAGGAGGGGTAAAAGTTAAAGCACGACAAAGGCGAGAGCAAGGATGTCGCAAGGACCGCACTAGATAGTGAAGACAGTAGCGATCACGGCGGTCCTGGAGAGATAGGATGCCAGTGTCAACATACAAGCTGAGGACGGGAGTCAAACGAAAGGCATCAGAACTGAGGCGCAACCCAGTATGGTGCAAAGCATCAAGACGGCAAAGAGTGGAAGGAGAAGCAGACAAGTAAGCAGGGCAACCATAATCGAGCTTAGACAGGACGAGAGAGGAATGAAAAGCAAGGAGAGTGCGCCTATCCACTCCCCAAGAAGTATGGGACAATACCCGAAGGAGGGTAAGGGCCTTAGAACACTCAACACGGAGGTAAGAGATATGGGGATACCAAGACAAAGTGTCAAAGAATAACCCCAAAAGCTTCACGGAATCTTTGTTCTCAAGGGAAGGACCATAAAGTGACAAAGAGGGACGAAGAACGACCAGTTTCTGAATAAAAGTCATGGCACAAGTCTTAGTAGTAGAGAACTTCAAGCCACGATCGGTGGCCCAAGACGACACGGCATCAATTGCAGGTTGAAGCCGGCATTGAAGGAGAGGCGAATCATCACCCTGAGAGTAAAGGGTAAGATCATCGACATAGAGAGCGGAGAAGGCGCCTGAAGGAATAGAGGAAAGAAGACCATTGAGGGCAACCAGAAAAAGAGTAGTGCTCAGAACACTACCTTGGGGCACACCTTCGTATTGCTGAAAAGAGGCAGAGAGCAGTACCAAGCCTCACCCAAAAGGAACGACGAGAAAGGAAACTGTGGAGAAAGAGAGGAAGGTGACCATGAAGGCCAAAAGAATGACAGGGACTGACGACGACTCCCAGATCCGATTATACAGACTCAGTAAATACTGAGATGTGCAGGAATGGGAGATGGCAAAGCATCTCATAATGAATACAATCGGAGCCCACCGCCGTAGAACCGCAGAGGGCCAGGGCAGAATGAAGTTCAGAGAGAGAGAAGGGATCGTTATAGGGAAGTCGAAGACGAGTGCAGAAATCTAAAGGACGAGACTCAAGGACAGGTTTACGAAGAAAGAAAGATTGGGGAAGATGAAGACCAGAGCTAACAGAAGAGAAGTGGAAACCCAGTTCGGTAGCGACCTGCAACGGGTCCGCCACAAGAGTGCCACGGAGGTGAAGGACCGGTGAAACATCGGGAACGAACTTACCCGCTATCTTGCGGATATGCTTCCAGATCTGTGGCAGAGGAGTTTCGAACGTAATGGTGGAGACATAAGATGCCCAACATTCACGTTAACCATACGGATGGCCCTACGGGCCACCGCACTCGCCTTCCGAAAGAAAAGAAAAGAATCGGCCGTCTGCCGACGGCGGTGTCTCTTTCCAGGCTACACGCTTACAGTGGACAGCCCGAGCACAGTCTGCATTCCACCAGGGAACGCACTTCCGTGGACCCCGAGAGAAGGAGCGAGGAATAGAGCGGAGGGCAGCGTCGAAGACAGTGTCAAGAAAAAGGACGAGAGAACGAGGGAGAGGCAGAGGGAGAGGTCAGAGAGAGCAGCACTGAGGGTAAAGAGGTTCCAGTCCGCTTTTGCAAACTGCCACCTAGGGAAGGGAGGGGAGGGCGAAAAGAGAAAAAGGTAACAAGGATGGGGAAATGGTCACTGCATGGAGGTCATCAAGAACTGCCACATGAAATCTAAGTAAAGAGAGGACGAGCAAAGAGAAAGATCAAGACAGGAAAGGGTGAGAGTCTGAGAGTCCAAATACGTGGGCTCACCAGAATTCAGAAGAGACAGGGAAGAA